>SRMA01024014.1:0-300963 GCA_007224835.1 Danionella cerebrum
AAAGAGGACGCAGACGCAACAGTGGTTAAACAGCCTACTGTAAGCAAACAGGTCTTGAACCCAAACCACTGTTCCTCTTAAATTAGACCTATGCGGAGCAGAGGTGCCCAGGTTCAGAAACCACAATAAACTTCAAGCACAGGGTCCAAATGTTGAATGGAACTGAACTTTGATCCGGAAGAATGGGCTCAAGGATGCCAGCTGATCATGACTGGGCTGGTTTCAAGTCAGCTTCTGGTCTTTGAGAGGAAAAAAGTGCCTAGTACAACCCTGAAGCAAAGGTTTCTTTAAGAAAGGCAGATACTGTAGAAAGATGGAGAGCAACTGAATAAAGCTAAAGTTTTTATTCAGACTTCAAGGTTAAGGGCGAAAACAATCTAATGCAACAGCAAGAAGAGAAAACACACGGTCAGAAGATGCGAGGATTGATGTGAAAAAAGTATTGTAGGTTGATAGGCTAATATATTTTAGAGAGCAAACTTAAGACATTTATTTTTTAAGGTATTAAGAGATCAAGTACTATTGTTCAAATGACACGGCTATGGAGTGTCATCATCCAGTTATGTTTTTAATCATAATTTGGGTGTTGGGCGATAAATTAGTAAACTCAAATGTATAGTTTACATAGGCGTGCTTGAATGACACACCTATGTAAACATCCCTGTGTGGCTCCTGTAGCGTTGAGTTGGAGAAGCCCTCCCCTCTCGAATTTGCCATAGAGATACACAAACAACATGGCAACAAGCAGGGAAAAACTTGGTCAGAAAAAGGCACAGTTAGTAATATGGTTCGGTTTTGCTATGTCAAATACAGAGCTCCACCCAGCTGCAAAGTCTGTTCCGTCCCACTATAGGTAGTAGTGCGATCAGTTTAACCAAACACTTCAAACAGTGGCATGCTGCAGAGTGGGAGAGTTGTGGTGTGCTACAGAATGAATGAAATTGAAGGAGCCAAAGTAGTCCGACCTAAAAAATTTACAAACTGCATCCCACATGATGAGAATGGAAATCACGGATTTGGAAATCATGTATATCGCTAAAACGCCATAGTGTGGAAAAGCTGCTCATGAGGTTACTCATTAGAACAAAAGTTTCAGTACGCATACAACATGAGTGGACCTGGAGACCTATAGGTGAGAGGGCTGCTATCATCTCCTTTTCAGTTTCCCCATGTGGCATGGAGTGCATCTGTTTTGTGTTAAACGCCATCTTCAGGCAGGGCATGTCATTGCATCAATATTTTCTCAATCCAGATGATGAGCGCCCTGCTGAGAAGCTATCAGAAGATTCTCTGTGAACACCAATTTGGATTGGTTTGTAGTAGTGACGTGCGGGACAGGTATTTTTCCAAGACGCCGAACCACCTTTTATGAAATTATTCAGCCCGCCCCGCACCACTGTATCTATTGCACCGCACCTGCGACCATTAAATAAACATAGGCATTATAATTCAAATGAAAACAGTTTATAGGGTGGTGTTTCCAAGCACTTTCAGGCACAACATATGATTATGACTGAACGATAAATCTGGTCATATTAATAACAAGATAATGATGAACATTTACAAAGCAGCATTCAACGAACCGATCATCACTAGTGTGTAGAGGCCTTTATTTGTTTTTATTGGCAGGAAGACTGTAGCAGATTGTAATAGAATGTAGCCACACGCAGACGTGCAAGCGTCTAAATTGTAAAAGGGTGTTCTAATCTACTGTATAGCAATATATAGGCATGCAGTGCCAATACGGGATAATCTTATAAGTTTAATAGAACCCAATTAGGGAAGTCTTGCAATGTGACCAGAAAAATCAGCTGGGAATACAGCGGATACATCTAAAACCAATTCTTCCAATATCTTAAACACCAAAAAGAGAATTAAACAAACAAAGATTCATGCAGGGCAATACATGAAACATCCAAATGCTTCATAGATCACCAAGTCACATCAGTATCCACAAAATCCTGTGAATGTATTGATGTAGCTGCTTTCTAAAAAAAAAAATTAGAAGATAAATGCTGGACCCCATTGTGCTTTGCCAAGTGGTCACCAACCAGGACCGAACAACGTGACAATATAAAATAGTGACGCTTTAGGATAAGTGCCAGGAAATAGAACATGCTTTCATTTAAAAAGAAGCTATACATGATTTGTACAAATATTGAGAACTAAGTTTTTTTAATTTAAAGCTGAAGAGGGACACCTGCGAATGTCTACAACCCATTGAGAACTGGGATGGCAACAGATCTATGGCAAACAAGTTAACGTCAATAATTCAAACGATGTTTATACAAATGCCCAAATATGGATGGAATCATGCTTTATTAAAAACATCCCAAAGTTCAAAAAAAAGTTCAGAATAGTGTTGTGTGGTCATGAAAGCAAGGATACAAGCAATCCTTGTAGCATTAGTATATTCAGAAAATGTTTTCAGCATTGCCAACTGCACTGATGTCATGATCAGATTCAATCTCATGTTCCTTTAAAAACAACAAAAAAGTAAAAAACAAAACAGGGAACAACAATATCTTTTTTTCACCTCAGTTAAAAAGCGAGAAAGCCAGTCTAAGCCGGTTTGTAACCTCAGGGTATGGAATTATCTCTTAATATGTAGCCGTTAGTGGTCAGGACGTCACACGAACACAGAGAGAAAGAAATACAGAACAAGAGAAAAAAAAGACAAAAAGGGAGGGGGGCAAAGGGGGCAGTGAGAGGGAAAATGCACTTCTTAGGAGAGAAGCTGAATCTAAAAGCTGGCACCTTGACAAGACGGCTCATTGCAGAACTTCAGACCACAGGGTGGGGCAAACGTTGTTTAAACAAAATGAAAAATAGGAAAAAATGCTGGAACGTGAGTCATCTGGAGGAAGCGAGGTATTGAAACGTTTGAGGAGGAAGGTGGACAAAGTCAGGCGATTAAACAGAACTCCTGTATTCAAATCAATTGCATGCAAAACACTGCAATATAAAATTTCACAGATGTCTTTGGCAAACAGTACCTTTACACACACAGACATAAGCAATACTTGATCAAGTTGAGATCAAATCAGAAGCTCCATCTGATGCTCAGTGTAACCATCACACATCTCGAGACAACTTGATTACCACCAAGAAAACAGAACTTGGGAGTATGAGAGGGACTGCAATAAGAGACCAAAGGACCTTTTTTGATTTCCATTTTCCCTTAAACACACCTTCTGATTTCAACAAAATGACCCAGGAGCCGCAGTCTAGAATCTGAAGGGAATATGGAGAGGATGCTTAAATGTGCTAAAGGTTCAGTTTGCTAATCTGCTAAACACAGTAATAAGACAAAGAGGCATTTGTGGGGGGATTATGGGAATTGAATCTTGCAGTTGGGCATACATGGAGAGTCAGCTATAATTCTCATTAAGGTTAAACTGCACTAGTCCACCAGCAAATGAAGACAGACTTTTGAAAATATGTGTGCTGCTGACGTGACATTTAGTATTTTTAGGACTGTTGTGGACATGACAACTGGAGTGAAAAAATTACCACTCAACGATGGCAGAAGATACATACTTTTATTACAGTTTTCATCAAAAGGTGGATTTGTAGGGGTTAGTTGCACTTGTTAGATTGCGAGTGATCAAGTCTGATTACTACAACCACTATTTGATGTACACTGGGATCAAACAACACTTGGTGATGGCTTTATTTTAAGAAATGCTAAACGTAATTCGAAAATACAATATATAATTAATATTTCTAGAGGATTACAAGGGATAATTGGTCATTTCTATCTTTTGTTTGTGATTTCTGACTTCCTGTTCGAAAAGAAATTTCCCAGGATGTGAAGTATTTTTGTCCTATACGGCTTCTGTTACTCATCTGTATATTAATTATCCATGAGACTGACCTCTCAGAAGATGCTGTGTATTGATTATTATTAAGGACACGTAAGTCCTGACACGTCCTGTCAAATTGCAAGATTGCACAGTAGCTTGGAGTTCAGAATGGTTCGCAAGTGTTTGTTTCCATGGTGATACAAGGCTTTCCCCCTGATGAAGTGGCACTGAGTTGTTGGTTGGCCACCAACATTCGACATGTCAAAACTATGGATTTGTAGCAAAGATTCTCACCGTGAAAGCCACGAGAACTGGAGAATGGTGGACCTGGACATTCAATTCAAATCAACGCAGTTTGCGTTTGTCTGGCGATACGGTCAGCACTTCAGGCTACTTATTTTTCTAGATTTTTTTCTAAAGCCACGCAACGGCATCTATGCCCACCCACATCCCAACCTCCTCGCCAATTTTTTGAAAATGATCCTAAGCAGATGAGACCTGAAACAGGCGAAGCTCATAGCCCTTTAATGAGAGTAATGAACAAATGCACCCAAAGATCAACCTAATGACTACAGAATTTTTTTGTTTTCTGTTAATATGATAAAATGCCAATTTGTAACCAATCCGTATCTTCCAAAAAAAGGCCAAAGTATAATAATTAGTTAAATTATGACCAAAACAATCATGAATAAATTTATATTTTTACCAGAACTGTGAAGTTCTGAAGTAAGTTCTTTGTGAAAAGGTAAACCAAACTGTTAATCACATTTGGAAAGGAGTGGGCGAGGTGAAACTTTGTACAAACCATAAACCATTTCAGATTTATGAGTAAAATGTTGTTATGGATGTGACGTAACTCTAAAAATATGTAAAAAATGTGATGTCTCTCTACAGGCAAGAAAAAAACTGCATCTGTGTTTTGTTAAAGGGATGATTCTTAAATCAATCGTTTTGTAATGTAATTTCAAAAACCATCGGTTACCCATTAAAGAAAGATGGTCAAATATATTTATGAAGAAGTGGTGACCAACCTGTTTCTAGACACTGCTGATGTCAAAGTAATAACGTTTACAAGAGGATTGTTAAGACTGCTTTAGCTTAAATAAATGATGCAATGCCATACACAATGTCAGCTCCATCAACTTTAATAGACCAACAAGCCCCCAGGCCCTGAAAACTAAGACGGTTCCACAGAGAAATGCTTTGGATGGGCTCTGCTTGTTCTTTCATCTCATACTGGACTCCTTCAATCAGCTCAAGCCGTCACTTACTCCCTCACTCTGGAAACATGCGAGTACCTCACACGACCCGAGACAGGTGTAATGACAACCTCCTCCTTTACCTCCCTCCCATGTCATATGGTGTGCATATGTAGGGCTTGTAGGTTCGCAGTTTCATCCTCACTGTAGTATAACGCATCACGAAATGATGAAAACAGCATGCCCTCAATCAATACTTCTGAATTTTTCAACCAAATCCAATATCTGCACCAGGAGCAATTAATGCAGTCCGCTCCTCATCTTTAGAGATACCCCACTAAAGAGATGGCAAACAAAAATGAACAATCCAAAGCTCCTGCATAGCTTCAAATATGCTTTCATTCAAGTATGAAGGGATGAATACATAACATATTGAGTCGCACATTCCAATGTATTTTTGCAAAGATTATTGTGTCCTGTTTGGTTTCCTTCTTTTAGTTTTTACAACAAACAGGACAAATTGTGTGGCACCCGTTTCCCCATCCGGTCGAATGTGACCCGATTCCAATTTTTTGCGAATCTGATCTATGATGGTGCTAACAGGGAAAAAAATTTGACGAATTGAATGAAGGGTGCGTTACTTGGTTTTTAAATAAATTAAGGAAATGGAGCGGGGTCACATGACTCGACACAGTGTTTTTGAGGGGAAAGTAATTGAAAATTTTACCTTTTATCATATTATAGGTTCTAGATGTCGATAGATATAAACACACACACACGCGCGTGTTATGTTGTGACAGATAAAAACATGACAAATTACAAATTTAAAGTTAAAAACAAAGCAGTAAACACTCTCTTACTGTAAACTATAGATGCATGTTTTGTAGGGGTGTAACGGTTCACGGTATGTATTGAACCGTTTCGGTATGGCCTGTACGGTTCGGGACACTTGCGTACCGTTTCGGTATTCTGTATTTTTATTAAATGATATAAATGTGTTATCAGCGCGATATTAAGCACAGCGCAACAATGTTCCTAGGCGAGTTTCCGCACGGACGGTATTGACTGACGAGCACGAACGCGAGAATCATATCAAAAGCGAAAGAGAAGCCAGAGCTTGAAGACCCTCTCACCTCACTGCGGTCTCGTGTTTGAGAACACTTTCGCTTCTCTGTTAAAAGACATAACGGGGATAGACGAGTGGATAAATTTAAAGTTGTATGCCGACATTGTTCCACGGAGATAGTTTCCGCACGAACGCTATTGAGTGACGAGCGCGAGAAGGAAAATTACATGGCAAAAGCGAAAGGGAAGCCAGAGCTTGAAGACCCTCTCACCTCACTACGGTCTCGTGTTTGGGAACACTTTGGCTTCTCTGTTAAAATACATAACGGGGATAGACGAGTGGATAAATGTAAAGTTGTATGCCGACATTGTTCCACGGAGATCGGGCAGGCAACACATCTAACATTTTCTACTGCTGGAGATATTGTCACTGCAACCAGATCTGTGCTCTCTTCAAAAAATGTGGATAGGTAATCTATCCTATCTATCCTAACTAGTTGCAGTATTTCATTTTTTATAAAAAAAAAATGTGTTTTTCTTAATAAAGAGTGCAATTTATTTAAAATATCACCCAAATGTGTCACTTTTATTTATTTTATGCAAGAATTCTACTGTGTATTGGCAGCTTTTCAAAATAAAGATTATGTAAGTTCTTATTGTTTTGTACCGAACCGAATGAACCGAACCGAACTCTCCAAGACACTGTACCGAACCGAATACGATTTTAGCGTACCGTTACACCCCTAATGTTTTGATCACTTAGCTGAATACACATCTAATCTTCATACACACATTCTAAAGAAGGAACTCTAAGAAAAGTGAATTGTTATTTATTGTTTTTTTTTTTTTGCTTTAGTCATCATGAATCTATAATTAATTTGAGCATTTTATGACAATTACCTAGTGAATTTTCATTTGTACAGCAAAGTTGTCATTAGGGAACTATTTAATTTGGTAACCAATCTATGAAATAGAAAATGATAGAATTTGAAAATGAGGGCTATACCTAGTGAAAGATATAAATGTTGATATATTGTTACAATGGTAAAATGAAAAACTTAATCACAATAAATAATTTCCAGGGCTTTTGGTGATTGATTACAACATAGATAACTCTATTATATTAATGTCTTTCCTCAATCTCTATTTTCTGCAAAGGAGTTGAATCTGCTCACCCCTGAACTTGATACTGAATCAAGAGACTGAAGAGCAGCACACAAGGAAAAACAAGTTTGAGGATTACGACCTGCAGCGTGAACATGGCCTTTGCTTCCCCGCACATCAACGCATTCTTCAAGAATCAAGACAAGAAGCCCATCATGTCGTTTCTTACTGCTGTTTATCCAGCTAAAGCATCAGGGAGGCCCTCTAATTAAACTTCACAGGAAGCCATTCATCTGGGCTGATTGTTTCTGCGTGGGGTTTAATAAGCCTTGCATGAGGCCCGCACAACGCAGCCTCCCCATTCAGGTGTTAACAAGAGGAGCGCACCGACACGCAAGCGATGCATTACAGCCGAAGGAAACACTCCACTCCGTACCATCCCACAGTACTCGCCTACCATCTAATAACTAAAATGGGAAAAAATAATTCATCAATGCAGAGGGAGAAACAAAAGTCAAAGGTGCAAATGACAACTTCTACTGATTGGTTTACGAATCAAGATAGTACCAACAATTTTGTTATTTCTAACATCAAATGTGCCATCAAAAGGTAAAAAAAGGTATATGAAACAAATCCTAAACAGTTATAAAAACACTTTTCTAGTACCAATGTGTGAACTCTTTGAAATGTGTGAAACTGAGATCTCAGTTCTGACTTCTAGGCCTTTGATATTCATGAACACTTGCGTCTGTGAAGAAGTTTCGAGAAAAATCCAAAAGATGTGACATTTACACCTGTGCTCCTGAGACACATTTCCATTCAATTAGACACGAAAAAGTTTTAATGTTCAAGAGCTGCAACAATTAAAAGAAAGCATTTCAATTCTCACAAGCCAGAACCATCTATGGAAAAATACACTTGTGTGACACTTTGATCATAAGTGTAGATTTAAGGCCCAGGCACACCATGAAAGTGTTAACTCGCACTAGTGTTTAAGGGATTTTATCCAAATTAATTGTTTTTAACTAGCTAGGAGCCAGGTAAAAGAACAAAAAACCCTGCCTGACATTACCTGGGCAGCCAAAGTGACAATATTCAACTGTATGCTTCAGACACGAGAAGGAACAATGTTTTAACACTTACCAAACCTTCTGATCTGTATCTTTCGACACTTTACAGGCAGGTAAATGCCTTTGACTTGCAAAACGGCCTTTCCTTTTTTACAGAGGTTCCCTAACAGAGCTAAGCTGGTACTGCATTATAACTGACCAAAAAAAGCATGATGTACCTGTAGATCACGGTCAGTCACAAACCCCCACCCCAACAGAGTGGGCTCAACATTTCCTTTTGCTGCCATCCAACACTGACAAAACCTTTTGGTTGGCCATTACATTACCGTAAACTAAATGCAAAAATCCTTCAATGTGTTCCGCGTCCACTGCAGTCTTCTGGGTCTTTCCAAGACAACATCTTCATGGCTAGAGAAGTATACTTTTTGGGTATAGTTCAACCTGTTTTAACTTGTTTCTCAGATTAGTTCTAGAGATTAAGTTTAGGACTATATTTGGAATTTCAAAAAGTTCCTTGAAGTTTCGAGTTTTTAGGAATTGCTAGACTTGAACCACAGACATGAATGCACACTTAAGGCCTTTAAATACCGTTCCGAATTTTCGACCCAATTTCCATTTTCGAACGCACATCGACTGAAAACCAAGGACACCAACTGGAGACATCTGACCGAATGAATGTTGCCAGTAATAAAAAAAAAAGTTTTATTGCTAATTGAACGACCAAATGAAAGCTTGCCCTTTGATGACATGAGTATTACGTAAAAGAGCCGCTGGGTGGCCCTTATCCCACATTTTCATAGCGACTTCACATAAGAAAGAAGAAGAAGACAACAGAGAAGTTAAAGAATACAAGAAAAAAATGATTGCCGAGATACAATCCCATAAAATACTTCACAGGGAGCTGTTTGACAAACTCAATAAAGATTACAAAAAGGTCGAGAAAAAAACGTTGGCCTAGCATTAGGGGGTATGTGGAGCACTACTAGAGTAAACCTTTTCTTTACACACTTGTTCCTTTTTAGGGTCACAGGGTTCAGCTCGAGGTTCAGGGTTCAGCTGGAGCCTATCCCCAGCATGGCAAAAATCCCTTTAGTGGTACCAGTCTAATAAGATATAGCAACCCAAGTCTGACCAAAGTTTGGTCGCTGTAGCTTTCACAAGCCAACATAAAAATGCAAATGATTGTTTCATACAGTCCTTTGGGTCTGGTATGAAGGAAGACATTGATCTTATTGGCTATTGACTTGCTAAAGTTGCTAAATTACTAAGGAAAAGGCTCCCAAAAAGCATTCTTTTGTACTTATTCAAGATTTGTTTGAATTTCATTTGCATATAGCATCTCAATTAATAGCTTGTACTAACAACAGACGAGACTTTCACCCTCAAGGAAGAGTTGGAAATATTATAATCTAACTCATAGTTCTTTCCTTTGAAATAGTTTTCATACTTTACACAACCTCTATCAAAGTAGCATCCATCCATCCATCCATAGCCACTTCAGAGAGAAGTCTTTGCAGACTGAACATTTGATTGGCAAAACATTGTAACACCACATTCAAGTGAATACAAATCAAAAGCATCCTTGTTATAATGCTCATAAGACAATTTGATGCGGATATATTCCAAGCTAGATGTAAAACTGTAGTCTAATGAAAACCACACTTTGACTACCTGCCCAGCTAATTTCTCAGTGATGTCAATGAGAAGGTTTGAGGTAATGATGTTGTTCATTACCCAGGTTTATAGAACCAAAAGACATGTGGTCATATTGTTTCCCGGACCCAAAAGCCTTATCTCCGAAAAGGGCAAGCTGCAGCCCATAGCTTTCCCAAGAGCCAATGAATCATAGCTTTTTGGTCCTGACAGTTTAGTCCTGGGAGTGTATTTTGAACCCACTATCACTGAAAAACCAAAGACCTACTCCACGTGAACCTCTCCTTGGCAATTCATCTGGTTTTCAAACAACACTGCAGATGCTGAAAGTGTTTTGAAGGGTAGAAGATCAATTGGGGGACATCCGAGTGTCACTAACCCGCCTCGCTGTCGCAGTGAGGGTTCATTTTACAAAACTAGCACAACTTGGGTTCACATCATCATATTGCATGGGCATAAATCTCTTGCCACATGTGTACAGAGCGAGTCATTTTGTTGTGTCTACTCGAAGTGTTCGCCAAAGGACCACAGCTAACTCTAAACACTGCCTTTTTGGACCATTCAGCAGTCTTCAGACACACCATTCGGATATGAAAGTGGTTCTCTTTTTAAACGGTCAATGAAAAAAGAAAAAAACAAGACACATTTAAATGCTCCTTAAATCCAGTGTCAAAGTATAGCATGACATCAGAAGAAATCTTATAACCAGGAGTACTTTCTGGCTGCCATCCATCCATCCATCCATCAGCGAATCCAGATCTTGCAATCTTTATACTTGCTACAAGGCGGGACGATGCCAGAATATTGCAATGGTTGGTGGTAACATAGTGAATTAAAATTATTCTCTCTTAAAATGACCCAAACCACTTTCTGCCAAAATGTATCCCTTGAGACAAATGAAACGGTAAGTTTCGCTAAGTTCTGTACCTTTTAGTTGTACTTTTTGAATCGATTTTGGACAAAAGCAGGCCAAGGTGATACCTTTCTTCGATTGGAAAGAAAAGCATAATAACATCCTGTTGATCATTGACTAGTCCATTTTTGAGCTCACTGATTGGCCACAAAGAATCATCACTGCTTACATTGATATGCTGTGAAACAAAAATGTGGTACAAACACAGCTACATAGTAGCTAGCAAACGATTCAACCATGGACAAACGCAGACAACCAAGTCCAGAATATAAAGTTCAAGAGATTGAGCATTTGTGTCACATTCTCTATGAAGTCACCAAACTAGAATGGCATAGTAGTTCCACATCTTAAGTGAAGTGTCAAAGCAAAGCCCACTCTAACGGGAAACTGGAGGTTAGTGGAAATACAACAATAAAACACAAAAGGAGCATTGGGTAGCCCCCAATTTTCAGTGAGCTATGCATTAGCCCATGATCGTGAAAATAGTTTTTCATTGAAGAATATTCATTTAGATGATTGCAGAAGCATCCACAAACACAAGCTTTGGTGTGAAGTAGGTCTAAAGAGAGCAGGTATGATCCATCCAACAATGACAGATCTACGTTGAAATCTACTTTGATAGCTGGAGTCTAAGCTCAGCTCAGCAAGTGTACTCCATCTCATCACCTTGAAAAACACTTCACAAAACACAAAAACACAAAAACACTTCACAGTTTTTGTGACCTAAACATAAATAATCGGTCACTAGTAAGAGGGTGCCGATGCAACACTCAAACTAAAGAAATCCCTTCACAGCAAATGGCCATATGCTGCACTGACTTAAGCAATAAGTAAACCAAAAAGTAAAAAAAAAAAGTATCTTCTGCCTAAAGGGGAGGAGGGGAACGCGCCACACAAAATACCTTCAAACAATGTTCTTATTGACTGTTTTGCTCGGACCCCTCTTGAGGATGTAATACTAGTGGGGTGCCCCTCATGGTACGCACCAGGCTCTTTCAAAATTAGCAGCAATACTCCAATTGGCTCTTATTTGATATAATACAAGCTCTAAAACATTTCTGATGCATGTTTTTGTTGTTCGTCCTAACCACATGTAGCAGACCAAAAATCTTTCATAAGAGTATTAACACAGAGTTCTTTAATGACATTTTTATTTTCACATAATTGATATAAAAGTGGGGATGTTCTTGTCAAATGTCAAATCTATGAAATGTATGTACATGAGATTTCGTGTTGATTGGTAGAAGGGACTTGAAAGTTTTGTTAGCAGTGGGGTTATGCAGAGTTTGTGTAACACGATCCATTGTATTTACATTTAAGCGCATTTAATTTCAAATTATGAAATCTTGCTTATCACATAAACACAATTGTTCTTTTTCCTACAAAAAAAAAAACATTAGGTGAATGTTGTGTCAGTAGCAGTTAACTCACCAACATAATATTTTAGCAGACTTTCTCAAAATAATGACAGAAAACTAAGAAACAAAGAAATGAACCATAAAACAACATAACTTACAAAATATATTTTAACACCAGACAAATGTACACCATTCCATAGAGTCTGGGAAAACTGTGTAACAATCAAAATGATATTACTTATAAATTAATATATGCTTAAATGTCATATTTTGAGACCACTTAAAAAACAACTGTGTCTCGCAAAGCTTTGGAGCACTAGATGTTGGTGTATTTTCAATCCTTGGATTAGTGAATGGATCACTAAATCATCCATAACTCAATTTTAACAAAAATAATTTTAACCTCAGAGTGATTGCTTCAGGAAATTAATTCACATTGATTAACAGCCTCATTGCTCAGAGTGGTTCACTCGTCAAATTAAGAGTCTAAGTATGCAACATTTAAGAGAAAAAATTAATGGTATTGTATTTAACTTTTGGAGCAAATAAATTGCAGCACTGAATGGCATGACAGCAGGTCATGTGATCACAATATGGCAGCTCGCATGAGCTGGTGCTACCAATAGTTTACTGTTACAGTATCATATCAAATTGTAGTCAAAGAGTTGTAGCAGAAATGGGAGGCTGTGAAATTTTAGCTCACCATTTCCAAAAAAACTTTTTTTTATTTACTTCTTTCCATCCATTATATGTATTCAACTTGTGAGTCTCTTAAAGTAAATGGGACTTTTACTAATTTACATTTTAAAACATTGTTGATTTGAATAAAAATAGATTTATTTTTGGCTGTTAAATCCTTCACCCGTCTGGTAAGAAGTGAGTAGAGCTAACGACTTCTCACTCTGTTAACTACATTTCTCTAGAATTTATCAGTTATTTAAACATTAAATAATTGAATATATTGCTGATGCTCTGCATCATATAAAAGAAAAAAAAGAGCTCAAATAAAAAAAAAACTCACATCACAGGAAAAAAAAACTATTCAGTTTACATACAAAAAAAGTATTACACACAGAATGCTATCATACATGAAGCAGAATTATAAAGGGATCACTGTTTACTTCAGGCATAACAGAGTTTTAATATTTCTAAATAACATAAAAATGTAGCAATAATTGAAAGTTCCATTAAGTTTGCAGACTCTCCAGTCTCCACACCAGTAAAGTTAAAGCACAGCTTCTCAAACAAACTGTTTAAAAATGTAGTGAACATTTTTTCCCCTGGGTTTCCATGGAGTTTGGTAAATGGACATGATAAATGAATGTGCTCTTCCATACACTGGCTTGCTCCCCATTACAAATACCTTTACCTTTTTATAGGATCTGCTGATGGTTCGCTACATTCTGCAACATTTTCCTTTATTGTTGTGCCCAACTTTAAAATGATCCTAGCTCCTTCTCTCTCTTTGACTATATAGAGTTTATTGAGTATGTATAGAGCAACTACTTAACGCGCAATTATGCTTCAGCGTCAAGAATCCTTTGCCAGTGATGTGCAAATGCCATATACCCCTCTGCTGCAGCTGGCTGTGCACCTTCCAAAACTTTACACACTGAGATGAGGACCGTTTGGTTCTGTGATTGGTCAGTTTTGAGGATTAGACATTTCAGGGTCGCGTCACAAGTCATATCTGGTCATTTCCTCAAAGAAAACAAGAAATAAGAAGAAGAATCATAACAAATTGTCTTCTTGTCTTTCCAAATTACAAAATAAGTGATTTGTGTGACCATAATTGTTTTTCCACATCAATGTGCTCAAGCTCCAGGACAGTTTCAGCCACCATTGTTGTTTATTACCACAAAACACAATATGAGCGAAGAAGAGGCAGAGCACATCTTTAAACTCCTTCCAGTCATCACATACCAAATAGAGAAATGTCCAAAGAGGCCCAATGGACTTCTTGCACATAGACTTCTGCGCTCTTCCCAATATCGCTCAGTAAGTTATGGTTTCTGGGTGGCATGGTGGCGCAGTGGGTAACACAGTAGTCTTCCAGTTAGAAGGTTGCTGGCTTGAGGCTCACCGGTGACCTTCCAGGAAGGAGTTTGCATGTTCTCCTCGTGCTTAAGTGGGTTTCCTCCAGGTACTCCGGTTTCCCCCACAATTCCAAAAACATGCTGTTAGGCTAATTGAATAATATAAATTCTAACAATAAATGTGTGAATGGGTGTACCCACAATGTGAAAGTCTCCAGGATCTCTCAAAGATTAACACATCCAGCAGCTGGAAAAGGGATTTAAATTATAAGCAGCCTCGTATATACACAGTTCAATCCGAAATCACACTGAACCCGTGTGCCATGCAGCTGCTTTTAAGGCTCGTCCACTTTGTTTTAGTTTTTTTTCTATTTTCGTACATGCCGGGTCTAATGATGGCGGTTCGGGAATGCAACAGTAATTTTCAGACGTACACCAATCGATAAGTGTACAGCGGCTCATCTCATCAACACATCCCTCTCCACACACCTCTTCCACACACTGGGCTGCACAGCACCAGTTACTAACTTCCTCTAACTTCTAATACCTGTTTGCAGTTCAAATATCTGATCACTGCTAAAATGTTTACTGATGGGACAAAAACCCTCTCGGTGTATGTTCTCAAGAATTCTGGGTTTGAAATTGGAGAAACTGTGAAAATGTAAAATTACATTGAACTTTGCAGGCGATGAACACAGCGAAACACCATGGTGTGAACCGTATAGCTTCTTATGGCTACAAACACACTTTGTCCTGAACCATTTTCCCCAAATTCCAATACAATGGAATACAACCACAACTCAGCGATCTCACTTATAAAGCGGAAGTGCATCACGAGCCTACGTTGAGAATGGTTCATTGTGCAGAAAAGGTTTGTTCCTGACAACATTGCCAACATGCCACATTGGGCAAAACTTAAATACAAGAAATGAAAACTTTTGTGGAAAAAAATCCCTAAAAGTTAACTTTTTGAAAAAGCCACAAAAGATTATTTCCTACTTTATGGAATTACAAGTCAAGTGCAGTTAAAAATGAAACAAACAAAAAAAATCACTTGAAAATGCCTCAAAGTGTCACACTGTGCAAGGGTAAACCTCTGACAATAAAGGCTACAAAGTAAACCCCATCACACTTTGGTTTTGTCTGCAGAAAACAAACAACTGAACGCATTTATCATTGATCAGAGTTTCTCTCTAAACGTCATCTCCCCCGATTATCAGCGGCTCCCTGTTGGCTTGGATCAATACCTGCATTCAGGCTGGAATTAGATTTCACTCTTACGTCTGTCAAGTGTTGGGCAGCCATTTGCGTGCATATGGAGCAAGTTGAGAGAGACCGTCCTCACTTACGTAAATGGCTGATGCATTTTCGACATCTTTTTTTCTAATTGTACACGCTCACCGTGCACCATCCGTGAGTCTTAGACACAGTAGAGAGAAATCCCGCTTAATCAACAGCTCTAAACAGTCACCAAACCGCGCGTTTGGGTTAGTATCCCCAAAGAAGAGGGGTTAGATGGCGCTTTGTTTGTATATTTGTTGCTCTTTTTCATTGTGTCTGAGGTGCTACTGCACTACTGGAGCCTCAGTCAGGAGGACGCGAGGATTTCTCCGCCAATCTGGGTTAACCCCTAGAGACACCAGATGAAACAATGAACGCCGTTTCACACATTTAAATCGCCTTGTTAGATGACAAACTTATCAGAGTTGCTAGCTAGATATAACGGGGTTTTCTGGGATTCTCTCGCTCGATGTGCTAGATACGCCACGGTGCTATCCCGAGCTGATTTTAATAGTATTAGCCAGCTAACGTTACTTTGAACAGCTCGCTGCGTGTTAAAGCAGCGGTATGTTTTCCAAACAAAATCCGCTATGCTATTGTTTGCTCCATAAACTGTTTTTAATCACTCCAAAATTACAATCTATATGAAAATGATGTCCAAGTACCATGCGGACATGATTAAACTCAAAGCGCTTCCAAATTCCCTCCAAGCCGATCAAACACCGGGTAGGCCGCGCGTCAATCCCCGGACTCACCTGACTCGCCTTTACCCCTTCAGGTTCCTTTGGCTCCGGGTTCACTCTCCGATCCTGAAGCGCTGCTGTAGCTCCTCACGACCAGTCCCCGGCACCGGCAGGCAACACAAAAGCGCTGATTGGGCCTCGGCGAGCGCTCATCCCCTTGGTCTCTGCCCAGACAGCCGGGTTATTGGTCGGCGGCTGTGTCGGAGACGCGCCCCTATTAAGGTGTATGTTGTTGTCTGTGTCTGGAGGGGAGGGGACAAGGAGCTCTAAAATGATGGGAACTAAATGGGTTGTTATGCGCGTCGTGTCGGTAGCACAAGGCGAGCTTACTACACTGACAGATAAATCGTGGACAGCCATATTAACTCCCTCTTCTTCTCGACCGACTGAAGCATTTTAGGAGCATGGCGGCGGGAAAGCGCGAGGGATTCCGGAGTTTCTTCTAGACGCTTTCGAAACTTGCAGAATAGCACTTTTCGGAGGCATTGGCAGAAATGTGGGAGAAAAGGTTGACTTAAGAGGCTGGTTATGAGGACGACTGAAGAGATCCGCGTGATGTTAGATTCGCCATTGTCTGGAGCATCATGGAAATGAGTCTTTTAATAAACAGACCACAGGCACATATTCTTATCCTTGGATAAGGATTGTAATCACAAGGAAATACACATACAACTTACATAACCGTATTATAATGCAAATAAAACGCATTTTTTACAAATTAATTTGCACTGACGTCTCTAAGCAATAACAATCATTGTTTATGACTACTGTAGTACTTTTGAAATGTAACAAAAATCATTACAGTAAGCACAATTTTTTAATAGTATTCGATTAACTGCCATTTTTGTACGTTTTTAACTTTTCTTTGTGTACACTTTTCTCCAAGCATATTAATACTATATGGATTGTACTTACAAGGAAATGGACATATAACTCACAAAAACATATTAAAATGAAAATATAAATACAGTATTTTAGGGGTACTGTAATACTTTTGAAATGTAACAAAAAACTATTGCAACAAGCAATTATTGTTAATAGTGTCCAATTTATTTAAAAAAAAATGCCACTTTTTCATGTATATAGTTTTATTCTAGCAAATTAAAATATTTGACATTTTATTATCTTATAGAAAGGGTTACCTATCAATTGATATCTGCTCATAAGAACTCTGTTTACATGTTGGGACAGTTGTATAAAACATTACATTGAGTGCCATATTCTGTATATTTCACATAACATTTGACCTTATCCTATAACAAAATAGTATATTAGATCTAAATTCTCAGTGTAACTAATGGCATCCAAACATCATTGATTAGCTCATGTGCCCCAACAAGAATGAGTAAATAATCGTTAAACAAACCAGAACCATGCAAGTATCTGCCCATTTTATCAGAATTAGGACACATTGCATTACCAGGTACAGCGCTTACATTACTAGAAATTTGTCTTGGTGTCAACATGTAACATGTAAACATACAAAGTGGGTACACAACAAACTTGCCATTTCTACTGCCAAAAAAAGCTATGGCCTCTATGGTATTTTTTTTTTTTTTTTTTACAAACCTTGATATGAGATGAGTATTCCACTCTGTCCTTTTTTCTTAAACCCCGACTACCATCAGCTTTATTTCCTGCATAAATCCATTCAGGCCAATCCAATGTGTTCTGGTCATCACAACACTACTTCACTGTTTTGTCCATATTTGAGGTATAAAATGAATAAATAAATTCTATGATAATATGCTTGTTCCATCTGTGGCAAAGAATCGAAAAGGGAAATGGGAATATTTGAATAACACAAGACTTTCTGGCTCTCGGAGGATCTGCTGCTCACCAAAGTAAGCTTTTGCCAAGCAGATTTCAGAACTGTCAGTAAAGCAGCTGTCTGAACTTTTTAACCGCACTAGGCGAGTTCATCTTTGGTTCATTCATAATATTAAACTATTAAATAAATGCAAACAAATTAGTTGAATGGACTTTTATGATATATACCTTTAATCAAATGACTGACCAAACAAAAATACAAGTATGATGTATCTACACAATCAAAATTTTTTAAACAAGTGTGAATGAAAATTGCTACAACATAGAGATTTGCACTGAATTTGACATAATGAAAGTCTCCCTATTTCTTATACCTCTTCAGATTTTTCCTCGACTTATTGATGAATCAGAATTTCTCTGAATGCACCAGAAGACTATCTTCTTGACCTACTTACAAAGTGCCAGTTTCATTTTTGCAACTCAAAAGACTTTTTACACAGGTGAAAACCAAAGCTTTAACTGAGGTAATTTAGTCGGCATGCGTTCCCAAATATGTAAAAACAGTAAACCCAAACCCATTAAATCATTGTTGCGTGGGAGAGTTTGTTTCATCATCCGGGTATTGTTTACGCTTATACTGTACCCACTCGTCATGTACTGTAAACGGGACGTCAACGGCTTTGTCTTGTTGGAATCAAACTAAACAGATGTATGCAGAACGCGGGCTCTATTTGGGGTTCAGAAAATGAATATTAGCAACAAATCACATCATTTATCCATCAAAGATCCGATTAAGACTGTCATTGTGTGGTACCTACTCTTTTACCGTTTGTCAACAAACACACGGCGCCATCTAACGGCCGGTAAACGTATCTATACGTAGTATTTTCGGAAGTGCCACTGCTGAGAGAATCACAATATTGTTTAAAAACGGCTCATTCCTCAGCCTCCGAGATGTAAAGTAGTGTCTTACCTTTTTTAAATCCAGTATTCGCAATTTCCCCAAATTTCACGTTTAGCATAGCAAAGCATATGTCATTTATCCCAATGTGTGTTGAGTGATGACCCTATCTTTCCCATTTACTCTTTTGGACTCTGTTGTAATCTTTCATACCCAGGCAAATATCCATAATTCTGAACATTGCACTTCTCCTAATAGGCCGTAAATAGGCGTTCAACAGGACTTCTGTGAGTCATGTTTTTTAAATAAGAAGAATCAAAGGAAGTTCCTAATCTGTCTCAAATCAAAAGTTCTTGTGCACATACAAACAAGGATGCTGGATTGTTTTAGATTTGAGAAGAACTGAAACAAAGAACAGAGAAGCTTTAGTAAATCCAAAAAAAGCTTGTGAAAAACATCTGCAACGGTAACATTGGGTAACATTCTGGTAATTCTGATTTCTGAGAGAGATGACTAGTAAACAGCAATATTCCTTAAAAAGAGTTAAAGTGGAGCTCAGATTAGAGCTTGATATTACACGCAATGTCCCTCTGCTAATCCAGCATCCCCTCCATTGATTGGTCATTTCAATCAGACAGCAATGAACACAATCTTTATGAAATCACAACCCTTATTTAAGGTTCACTGATTAAACTCATTTTTTCTCTCTCAGAATGTGTCTTTCTGTTTTAGAAGTTCTTGCAGTCACATGGAGTCATGCGGCAAGTGTGTGAGTCTAAAGTCACATGTTTTGTGCTATAAATCTGAACCAGGTTCACATTTAACCTGTGATCTTTTCAAATGCTGTTTTTTCTGCATGATTCAGTTGCATTGACAGTGCACATGATCATAATACCTGTAATTCTGATGTTTATAGCTATTCCAAACAGATCAGTTTCCTCTGGACTTTTACAAATTTTAACAAAAGTTTTTTTATGTTCTCGAAGCAATAATCTATTTGAGAATGTAGCAGTTTTTTACACACAAATAGCATTTATCATGATTCCAAATCTCTTAATTTATTCCACATTTAATCAAAGAAAAATATAGCTGAAGATAACATTTCAGGGAAACCCACTGCTCTATATTTTTGAGTTCAGATACCAGCTCAAATTTCTAAGAAAATATCTGTTCCATCTAGCTTTCTTGTGTTCAGATTTGGGGTTATGTACATGAAACAGTACATCCTATCTGTGTAGTTATTTCACCAGTTGAAGACCAATAAAGTGGGAGAAATACAGTTAAAAACAATAATTGAAAGGGTAATATTAAAACCTGTCAGAAAGTAAAAATTTAACGTATCAAAAAGTTCAGTTGTGGCACATGATGCAGAATCTAAATGAACATTAAGTTGCCCATGTATCTAAATAAATGCAGACTGCATCTCAGGAGCTCAGTGAAGTCCAGAATGATACTGAGGTAGGGTGCTACCAATGCAAAAAGCCAAACACAGTCAGTGGTATTCCAAAGTCGAAGTGATTTGGAATCACTTCACCAAGACAAACTTCACCAATCCTCCAAATATAAAGCATACACAGTAAAATCCTAAGAGTTAAATTAACTCTACTCAGAGTGTATTTGGTCCCACTCTATATAGAGTTAAACCAACTCTGAAGGAGAGATATTTAAATAAGTCTATTTGAACTAAACAAGTCTATTTTTGTCTGTTTTTACTCTTTCTGGAGTGGACTTGGTCCCTCTCTGAATAGTTAATATTTAGTTTGCATTTTCCATGGAGATTTGGAAAAACATGAAGAAAATAGATTATTAAATTACTCTTTCTCAGAGTCGGTTTAACTCTATATAGAGTGGGACCAAATATACTCAGAGTAGAGTTAATTTAACTCTTAGAATTTTACTGTGTAGAATGTTGAATAGAATGGGTTTCCAAGGCCAAGCAGCAGCATACGAATGTAGGTAACAATTCTAATTGATAAACCATATAATCAACATAAAGAAACCTGTGACCTCAGAGAAACGGTTGTTATGCTATCATTTCATATTGTCTTTAGTGTTGAATCTATTGATGTTTATCAGATGGATAAGTTCAATACGAGATTTATTAGAGTCTTGAAAGCTTTAACTGCGCAAGTCAGCAGGAGGTTTGTATTAAAGACTGAAGCAGACTAAGCGGTTTAACTCCAGATTAAAATCCCTGAATTAAACATAATGGAGAAACACAACACAAACAATCATTTGTAAGCTCTGATATACTTGCTTAATAAAAGTCAAGATCTGCTTCCTCACTATTCTTTTCCTTTAAAACATCAAAAACAAACTTTACTTCAAGTTATTCATTCAGTGATTTTCTGTAACCTCCAAATAATCGTTTGCAAGTGTTGAATGGCTATACCCTGGACAGGTTTACAGTACATCACACTTAATAAAACTCTTTACACAATGTAACGTTTTGAGTTGGAAAAATATTATATTCATATTCTAAATTCAAACCGGATGGAAGGGATGTACACTAGTGTTCATTTGATTGTAAACATTTGTAATGTGTCTATGTATCTTTCACAACGTTGACTATAGTACTTGAAACTGATTTATAGAGACCCTCAGGTTACAAGAAGGGAGGGGTGAACCTGGATACACAGTTGAGCCATCTGTAGATGTTTGTAATCAAACAAATGTCAAGGAACGATCAACTGCTGCCACCAAGAGCTTTGGATGATGGAGAAAGAAAAACCCTTTTTGCTTTTACCAGTTCTAGCTTTTTGGAGAATTAGATGTCAGACATAACTAACAGATTATGTGAGAACAGCTTGGAGGGCTGCATTACTCACCAAGCCAATTATGGTTGTAGAGTCCCCACCACCAGAACACTCCAACGATTAAAAACTCCACACCAACTTTTACCAGAAACGTCTACTCTGAGAGCATCTCGTTCTGTTAGCTTCACCAATACTATAACAAACTCTTGTTAACTGACAACCCATGGCAATATATTTATGAGTACAGCTCCTCAAAACTCAAAAAACTATTGTAGCAGGTTGAAGCAGATCTTACATTATGAGGCTATAGAGAGGAATTTAACACGGAATGCTAAGAAAAATCAATTTTGAATTAAAGCTCTGTTGTTTTGGCCAAGATTCTAGTCACATATATCAATGTGTGGCGCTGTAACCAAAGTTATATGTTGTAGATGTCACATATCGTTCAGAAATGGACTGTTAGTATAGTTTGGGATCGATCACACACTTCTTTTTGTCAAAATTTTGACTAAACAACCACACATGGTGTAATAAAGTAAAGAAAGCTTCGCAATCTAACATCCCATATGCTTTTAAATATAAAGAAAGAGTTTTGAGATTAACAGATAATATCTCCAGGAGGAGTTTGCTAAGTACGGCATTTATAAAGGTTTTTGCGCAATAGCCAACTTCGTGACGATTTTGGATATGAGATCCATATTACTTATATTTAAGTCTTGTTACCCTACACATGTGTGCTGAATTTTATTTGCTTATGACAAAATGATAAGATGAAATGCGTTAGGTGGCGCTATAGAGCCATTATGCCACACCCACTTTTTCGAACCACAATTTTCACCAGTTCTGATGTGTTTGTGAAGTTTGGTGACTTTTCGAGTATAGACCCTCAAAAATGCACAGAATAATAATGCTTTAAGCAATTACAATAGAGTTCTACGCCCCTAAGTCATAGTAAGCCATGTACACATTGAATAGCAATGGAAAAGAAATCGTAACATTGATCCAGGATTTTTCCATCTGTGAGCCACTACTTCATACAAATATGGAAAAAACTAGATCGCTTCACATTTATTGAGCTCTGCTGCTCCAGAGAAGCATGCATTGAATAAATACATCAAAAAAAGAGTTTTTCTTCCACCTGCTGGTCAATAATCCATGCTAAAATCCACAAAAACACAATTCTAGGAAAACATGGTTAAGGATTTATGTAAGTGACACACAAACACACACAATGAGAGCCTTATACACATCTGTCCAACACCAATGGGGATTTCTCCGGGTTACACAACAGTTGCTTTAAAGAATAATCACACTTTGTTGCATTATTTTTGGAGGTTCAAAATATACATTTAAGATTTAACAGCTCTGGGTTTTTTTAATATCAAAACAAATCATAATGGTCATTGTATTATTTATATGTAATAGGAAAACCATGGTCTTCCCAAAAAGTTGAACAGACTAAAGGAACTTGATGTTTTCAAACAACTTGATGATGAATCCTGAACACTTCTTTTAAAAGTTTGTATGATTCATGCTTGTTTATCGTTGCACGTTTCTTGTTGATGGAATGCTGGAGATGATTCTCCCCGGCTAATTACTGTGGAGAATGAAGAGGTATAGACACAGGCAGACTGGGACTACATGCTAATTAAGCTTCATGCTAATGAGTTCCAGCTCAGTAGGGTTTGAATAACACAGCCTTCCTCTGTGCGCCGTCAATCATCGCTCTGATCAATATTCAACAGAAATCCAACACAGGATTGAGATTAATAGATCAATGTCATCGATACTCAATCTGTGACATTACAGAGAGTGGATCAGAGCTGTTCTTAAGCTCTCAGGGACAGTTGCAGAGGAGATGTTATGTAAACACTCAAAGTGCATATTAAATCATCTCAGGAATGTTATGCAAGCTGTCAACCAGAACACACACACACACACGCTCGCACACGCACGCACACACGTGCTTAGGTGAAAAGAGAGATTTTCTACTGAGTGTTTTGATTAAAAGCAATAACAATTGCATAAATCTCAGGACCATTAATATTATGGAGATAAAGTTCTACATTTTTAGTTCTTTAACACCTCAACTTTTCACGTCTAGTCACTTGCGTTTCAAATATTTTGGTTAAAATTTCACTGGAGATGCTCTCATCTTTGCTGCGAGATGTTTCTCAAAACCTGGTTTGTCTCTTTGGAATAAACCTTTCATGATCAAACTGAAAACTCTCCAGCTTTTGATACAGTTGTGCTCATAAGTTTAGCAACTTTAGTATAAGTCTTGGCCACCAAAGCTTTTAGTGGTGGAGTGAAATAATTTATTGTCAAATAACTGTGTTTTTACTCTTTTTAAATCATAAAGACAACAGAAACGTTCCTAATGACCCTCATGAATAGTTTGCACAACCTATCAGCACAATTGTTTGCAGGTCAAAGCAAGCCATTCCCAATGGATTGATTGGCACATTGCTAAATAATGTGAGCAAACATTTCACTGTGAATGTAATATATTTAATGTATTTGGAGAAAATTACTGCGTGGTTACAGGAGGGCACAGACAAGTGTTAACTTAACTGGGTTTATTGACACAATGCCGATAGACAGAAGGATCATGTCCCTTAAAGAAACAAAAGAAATACTCAAAATACATAATGTTTCAGGAAAAAAGAGACCAGATCTAGAGCTTGACTGAGAAAGACCAGGAGGAGATCGCGAGGTGAGTGCCAGAGCACTGGAGATCCAGGAGTTGGCTGAATCAGAATCCAAAGAGGTCCAGGAGGCTCAAAGAAAAGCAGAGTCCAGGCAAGTGTTAAGGTGAGTCTGA
The DNA here is from genome assembly GCA_007224835.1 of Danionella cerebrum. Taxonomy (NCBI): domain Eukaryota; kingdom Metazoa; phylum Chordata; class Actinopteri; order Cypriniformes; family Danionidae; genus Danionella; species Danionella cerebrum. Next base: position 24,480 of record SRMA01024014.1, read on the forward strand.
TGGAGTGGTACACATGACAATGATTTAAATCTTGCCAAATATCACTACAAATATCACAGTGAGATGATACTAGCCATCACATTAACCAAATCCCCCGCATTAGGTTCCATTCAAATCCATAAGACAAATCTGAACCTGAATTGCAAGGATATACGATACACGATGGTTGTGGAATTTGATGAGCAACCACTTTGGAGAGGTCAAATGTGTGCATTTAACTATATGAAGCAAATGTAAATTTTAGGACTCTAGATATGAAATACTTTAATGTTTTCAAAAAGTACAAAATTGCTGTGTTAAAAGATCAAATCAATATTTGGTCTGAGCCTGTTCCAATTACATTTTTTGAAGGAGCTGCTGGTGGGTTGTACTTTCTCACATGCTTCTGTCTCTTCATGTAATCAAACATGGAGGTGAGGATTTTGATTGTAGCTCTTTCACGAAGACCACTTCAGGCTGGACTACTCTGGCCAGTTGGTCGGTGCACCTGTCTCCCACTGGTTTCTGACAGTTCTGACCTGTTGGCACTAATGCTTTCTTTTGTTTTCTAGGGTAGTTAGCTTGATGTCATTCATCCGCTGCACAAGTTCCCATTGCCAACAACTGCATCTACGATCTGCTTAGAAATCTTTGTCTGGGAGAGACCTTGTTGATGCAGTATAACTACCTTGAGTCTTGTTGCAAGAAACTGTCTTTCTCAACTTCAGCTTTTTGGCATAGTTTAGCTGTTGCTCACCCAGCTCCCAACACCGCGGTTTATGTTTCAGGTCATGACTGGGTTTCAACCTATGTGTGAAATTGCTAATCAAAAAATTTTATATCAAAAAGATGATTTAAAAGTTTTTTTTTCTGAAAACATTGTTTGTTTACAGTATTTCTGCTTTCTGATTGTCTGGTGGGACAGGGGTGTGGATACTGGCTAATCCCTGACAATCCTATTTTGCAGTGTTCTCTAGAAAAGAAACAAACAAAAAACAACTGCCAAAATTATATCCATTTAGGTTAAATAATCTTGGAAACCCCTCAGATTATTTATTTAGAGTGAGATAAAGAAAGTAACAGGTTTGAGAGGACTTAAATGTATTTTTAAAAATGTATTTTGAAATGTTTACATACTTCCATAAATCTACTAATAAATCCTATCAACGAGATCATTTTAAACTCAGCTTTTCAGGTAAAATATATACGCTAAAAGCTTCCAGGAGGGGGCAGCACAAGCTTAAGAAAATGAATCTCATGCCATTTTTGCGCAGAATAGATTTTCTTATAGCTGTTTATTATCAGCTAATGGGATCAAGACGACATTTAAAATGTTAAAAATTAGGTAAAATAATAGAGAACATTACAACTCTTTTCATTTTCCAAAGTGAGATACATCCAACATACTTTACACAGATTAAATCTTTTTGTGAATAAATGTTTAATTTCAATCATTCATTTTTTCAGAGTTGGATTTGTGGAAAAAGTTTTAAGCAAAGTTAAGATTTATGCAGAGTGAAATATGGATTTTTCTCCTTTACAGAAGAAAAAGTTTTCAACTCCCTGAAACAAATCTATTCACACCCTCAAGATATTTATTAATGCATGAAACAATCAGTAATAGTCAAGATACAGACACTGAATTCTTTATGTTTGCATGAATTAATTACATTTTTTATGATAACAACTACATTTACTGCGGGATGTGATTAAAATGGCATGATACAGAGTAAAGAATTCAATGAAGCTCCTGGTTCCTGTATGTCCTTCACTACAGGAACATTAAATTAAACACACTTAACATTCTCTCTGTTCAATAAGTGGCTTTTTAATGCTTTAATTACAAACCTTTATGGACCTAATCAGCAGAGAAAAGGAAAAACGTTCAATCTCTGAACCAGTTAACCTTGAAACAGCCAAGATCAACCAGAAAATGTAATCTGTTCATCATTTCTTGTCAAATAAATGCATGCTAAAAAGATCTGAAAAGCTAATGGATTTCAATGAATTCACTTATATGTGACGGCAGTAAGACGCAGTGAATATTAATTCGCTTTTAAGAACACTTTTACCAAGCAACAAAAGGAAAATATCTTCATGAATAGTGCAATCATTGAAATTTTTCAAAAGTAGTTAACTTTTAAAAATAAATACGCTGATCATTAGATGCTCAATCGTGGAACATGGATTAATCAAATGCCTAGTAAGTTCCAACTGGAAACAGTGGTCAGTTTGGTAAATGTGTGTGAGATTGTGTGGTTGAGGGAGAAAGATCTGTTTAATACTATTGGTTTGTGGCATTTTCAGTCTACATAATTACACTGGCATAAATTATGCATAACAATAGAAAAAAACCAACACAGCATTGGCAAATATGTCAGAAATGATTTTTTTGCTGTTGGCTCTAAGTTCATTCTTGTGGATAGAGCTCTGCTTCACACAAAGTTTTGAGCAAAACCAGTGTCCAGTCGTCCGTTTTTAAAACAAATCTTTGGTTAAATGATTGGAAAACAGATTCTTCCAAACACTGGCTCGCTCCATGTTAGTCAATCTTTTATCTGTGGAGACCACTTGAGTACAGTGAACTGCTTCACATCGAGTTTTGAGCAAAACCAGTGTCCAATGTCCCATTTTAAGAAAATCTTTGTTAAACGAATAAAAAGTAGATTCTTCCAAACACTGGCTCGCTCCGTGTTAGCCACTCTTTTTTCTATGGAGACCATTTTAGTACAGCGAACTGCTTCACACCAAGTTTTGAGCAAAATGACTGTCCAGTTGTTCCTCTTATTAACAAATCTTTGGTAAAGCTAATGAAAAATAGATTCTTCCAAACACTGGCTCACTCCTTGTTACCCACTCTTTTTTATAAGAATGGGCCCTAATTGCAGCTAGAACAGATGTTGTATAGCTGCATGTGGTTTTGCCTGTGTTTATATAATCTATAACAGGTGTGTAATTGTAACTTGGGTCACTTTGTTGAACCATTGGGGAAAAGCAGGGGAAAAACAGACTTGTGACAGTGTGACACAAAATGCTATTGAAAGCATGAATGGTATTTATTTATATTTCTTATCCAACTGTGAAATCTGGAATTACTCCACTGAATCATACAATATAGATACCCCAAATAAGACAACGAAGCATGTATATTTGATAGTCAGCTTGTATTGAGCAGATGATGCAAGGGGACATGAAAGCTTGTATTTATAAGGCGAGGTTTACTGTTTAACCCATTCGAACTTTGTAAGTCTTAAAGTGATAATGCTGACAGCATAGACAGCAGTTGTTTCCCCGCGCAAATGACGGTGTTTTATAGTAAACAGGGGGTGTGTCGTGTTTCCTTCCCCGAGGTGTGGGTTTCAGCATTACGTGTGTGTTCGTGTCGTCGCTTTCCCGCTCTCCAGACTCTTCAGCACCAGGACAGCTCCGCGTCTGCGCGCAAACCGTCTGTATTCCCTGGCTAAAGTGCGGACAAATCTAAATTTATCCTTAAGAAAAGTTATATATAGTTGAAGCTACATTAAAGAAAACTTTATTCGGCTCCGGATCCCCTTTTCCACCCTCATGAGAGAATCACCGGAGACTGGACTGCGGCAAACCGGAGCGGAGACGGATTTACACGAAGATTCACGAGAGCATTTTCGCGTGTGATAACGGTCTGCATCATTAAGGGCTTTCCATTCCCACCTGGTGAAGCTTCTGGTTTAATTAGAAACCAACTGCTGGCGGAAATGAGTGATGTATTGATGGAGTGATCTACTGACTGCAGCACAGCGTACAGGTGAGAAACACCACCACTGATCCAGATGTGCTCAGTCAGGAGGCACTCATTAATCCTCTGTAATTAGTTTTAGACCCTTGACTATGTTTTTGCGCATCAAAGGGAGTGATAATGTTTTACAAGTTATTCCAAAACCAGATGTCGGCTTTTAAGTACACAGAAAACGCCTAAGAGTTAAATTAACTCTACTCGGAGTATATTTGGTCCCACTCTATATAGAGTTAAACCGACTCTGAGAAAGAGTAATTTAATAATCTATTGTCTTCATGTTTTTCCAAATCTGCATGGAAAATGCAAACTACATATTAACTATTCAAAGAGGGACCAAGTCCACTCCAGAAACAGTAAAAACAGACAAAAAATAGACTGTTTAGTTCAAATAGACTTATTTAAATAACTCTCCTTCAGAGTTGGTTTAACTCTATATAGAGTGGGACCAAATAGTCTCTGAGTAGAGTTAATTTAACTCTTAGGATTTTACTGTGATGAAATTCTTTTAAAGCAACTTATGTAAATGTGATTTTTTTAACTGTATTTCGTAAAAAAGCAAGTGGTCTTCCTATAAAGTCTTCTCATACGAATCGGTGGTGAATTGATTAATATACACCCCTCGCCATTGGGTTGGACCCCCCCTTGTGCTTTAATCCTTCTTGGCATAGATTCAACAAGGTTCCCAAGAAAGTTTGGTCCATAGAGACATGATAGCATCACGCAGTTGCTGCAGATTTTTAAACTACATATCCATGGTGGGAATCTCTGCTGGTTTGAGATCTGGTCACTGTGGAGGTCATTTGAGTACAGTGAAATCATTGTCATGTTCAAGAAACTAGTAGAAGATGATACATGCTTTATGATACGGTACATTAAACTGCTGGAAGTAGCCATCAGAAGATGGGCGCACTGTGGTCATAAAGGGATAGACATGGTCAACAAAAACACTCAGGTAGGCTGTGGCATTGGCACTATGCTCAGTTGGTACTAATGGGCCCAAAGTGTGCCAAAGTTGTGGTTCAGAGATGCTCTTCTGCAATACCTCCATATGGTATCAATGTTGCCCCAATAGGGATTTATAATCCCATTTCAGGGAGAAATGTCTGGGAGGTTTGCTTGATGTTGCTGATGCTATAAGATAGTTTATCAAATCTTTAACAATGGAAGCTTAAAATTTAAAGGTTGGAATTTTATAAAAGAGTGTCTAAGGAAACAAGTCATGAAAATATTTATCTTTTAAAAGAGGCATTTGTGGACTGATGATTTGTGATGGTTCTCCTCATAAACCAACAATATTCCCGCAAATTGGTCAAACTTCGTTGTTAACTGTTCAACAAAATCCATAGTTAAAGTCTTTTGCAATCTTTCCAGCAGGATTATTGTTAAGGATCTCAAAAAAAACTCTGAACGTGAACAGAAAACAGAGAAATCAAGTAAAACTGACAACATAATGTAGCCATATGAATCTTCAGATTGTCAAATGTGAACATAAGCCTTTGTCAGTTAATGAACCAACAATAAGAAAGACAGCTACAGGGAAATATAAAGAGAAAGAAATCGCCAGACCGAACAAAATACAGGTGTGCCGACAATTAGGAGAGCAACAGGAAGGGAGGGGCAAGAGCAGAGAGAGATGAGGTGAGAGGCACAAACACAAAGTCCAAATCAAGTGGAAAGGTGAAAACCATGACAGATATGTTCCAGTTTGGTAATTAAAGTGCTTTGAAGAATCTCCAGCATAAACCCGATGAATGAGCAGAGCAAAAATGACACTCTCTTTTAAATGAACAAGAATAAAAATTCATAAGCTTAAGTCTTTAGTCAGGGCACTTTAGCAAATGTCATCCCACCTGCTCTGTAATAAGCCGTGAAATCTTTATAATCAAATCAGAGAATAATTAGTAGACACCAAGATGTTGATCATGTGAAGAAATATAAATCCAATCACGTTCACATGCAAATAAATAGTTACAGATCAGTTATCATTTAATGAACACACCGTGTAAAGAATAAACGAAGAAATAAAGGGAAATTTCTAATAGCTTTTTCAGCAAGATTTGCTCCTTGATGACCCTCCAGTTAAGAATTATGATGCCCGACACTCTTTGTGCATACATCTGCATAATATTTACCAGGAGCAGGAGGGCTATGCTGCCACGAATCTAATAATAATTCATCAATCATCTGTCATATAAACAGAATCCCAGTGGCATCAAGGACAAGTGTTAAAACAGTCCAAACCCTCTGTAATTTTATTCATTAAACGGATTAAAATGGATTCAAAACATGCATCGATTAAAAGAAAAAAAAAATCAGCGCAAGTCTCTTTAGGTTGAGGCATTTGCTAATAACGTCTATACTCAATGGCTGCTTCTGACAAGCAGGGCAAATTCCCTGTAATTAAAGCGAAACGCACAATTTCAGTTATTTTATGCTACAGAGGCTATATATATTCTCGTTTTTTTGCCACCAAGAACTTAAAAAGTAAAAGGAACTCACACAGTCGTTTTTCATTAATAGCTTGAATCTTAAGTTGAAAAATCTCTGTATAGACTCAGATGTTTTGTAGGTTTATATTTAGACCTGTGGGCTGTGATTCATCTCCCTGCCACTCATCCAAGGTCCCAGTTCACCAGTGCAGTATCTGAGGGGTACATGACCCTGGCAGAAGTGTGTGTGCGTGTGCGTGTGTGTGTTTGTGAGGATGAGCTGGCAGACTGCACTGGATCTGCAGAGGGTAACACGGAGCCTCAATATACAACTTGAAGCCTTTTCTGAAATCTAAAATGTAAAATAATGAATCTCTAAGCAAATCCTTTCTCCTCTTCTCAGGATGAATGTGTCTCTACTGTCTTCGAGCTCTTCATCAGCAAGTGTTTCAGAGAACTCCTCTCGACCTCTCCCTGCCCCCTGGGAGACTCCCTCTTTCACCCCTGCTGCTCGCTTCCGTGTGGTTGCAACGCTGATTCTCTTCGTCTTCGCTGCTCTTAGTAACCTCTCCGTTCTTCTAAGTGTAACCCGGGGTCGGGGGCGTCACTTGGCATCCCATCTGCGGCCGCTCATTGCCAGCCTGGCATCCGCAGACCTGGTCATGACCTTTGTGGTGATGCCACTGGATGCTATCTGGAATATAACAGTGCAGTGGTACGCAGGTGATGCCATGTGCAAGCTCCTGTGTTTCCTCAAGCTCTTTGCCATGCATTCAGCCGCATTCATCCTAGTGGTGGTGAGTCTGGATCGGCATCATGCCATCCTGCATCCGCTCGAGGCTCTGGACGCCGGACGAAGGAACAGAAGGATGCTATTGGCTGCCTGGATCCTCAGCCTGCTCCTCGCATCTCCACAAGTAAGTGTGGATGACAAGTTCCTAAGGAGTTCTTTATTATGATCCTTCACCATCAAACGATAATCTGTTTTCAACTGAAGTTCTTAGACATTCTTTATTATTTCCTCAAGCTGTTCATTGGTTGCAGAGAATCATAACGCTACAGTCCAAACATAGCATACGTAGCTAGAAGTGCAATGAGTGACATAAACCAACCCCCATTTCTTAATAATTTTCCTAAGCTGAGATAAAGATACACCAATTTGGTTGCAATGGAGGGGTCAGTAACATAATATAATGTTCCCACCATCACTATAAGTAAAATAAACCAACTCCCATGTTTCTACGACTTTCCAAAGTTGAGATATCTCAAACTGGTTGCTATAGTAAACTGCCTGGTTACTATGGAGGGGTGAATGACATAATATAATGTTGCCTTCATCACTATACCTCATTTAAACCAACCCCCATGAGTCTCTCATTTACCAAAGTTGAGATTTAAGATAGTGTGGTTGCTATGGCAAACAGTTTTGTTGCTAGGGAGCCATCAACGATGTTGCGCACGATCAAATCCACAATTCTCTGTGATGATTCATCTTCAAAGCCTTTTGCACAGAGATTGGTATGGCCTTACACAGACTGATAACCACAAGTGTAGTGAGTTTCTATGAGATTGATTTACAGTGAACCCTCGCTACTTTGCGGATTCACGACTTCGCGGATTTTTTCCATTACGTATGTATATTACAAGAAAAAATATACAGCGGATTTTCCCGAAATTTAAAAAATAGTTGCAATATATGAAGACCCCAAATATTTCGTTAATTCCATTAATAATTATTAATATCTGCTAGTACCGTTGGTTCATTGTGCCGGTGCACTGTATGAACGTATTGTAGCTTACTGTAAAGGTGGTTTGTTAACAGTACTATGTAAAGGGAGGGTTTAAAAAGTCTGAATACTGAATACCTATATGGTGTCGCTACTTCGCGGATTTTCAGCAATCGCGGCCGGTTCTGGAACCTATCTACCGCGATAAACGAGGGTTCACTGTACAATTTGACAAAATGTGACCTTTTGTTAAAAGGGAAAAATCCTTCTCAGTGATTTCCCAGAATTCTTTCAGTGGTACCAGTCTGAAAAGATGTAGCAACCTCAGTTTGGATTTCTTGCCAGAGTTTGGTGGCCAGAGCTTGAATGGTCTTGGAGGAGATATTTTTAGACTTTTTGTGTCATGATGATAAAAGCTATGGTATCAGCTTTTTATCACGTTTTATTGACAACCACAATGTTTTCCTGTGCGCTGTTGGTTCCAAATTGTTGCCTTTTCCTATTATTCCCATTCAGAGATGGAAAACCCTTTCATTCTCGTGTCATGGCAGTACAGGTGGTTCAAGTATAAGACTTTGGATCTCTGTGGGCATCACTCTGCAGTATTGAACTAAAGCTGTGTTGTGCAACTTAAGATTATGTAGATGGCATTTATGAAACAGTTCTAAAACATTGGGCAAATGGGAAGCAGAAACAGCTCTATTCTAAGCTCCTCCCCCATCTCAAGTAGCAACTCTTGCAGAATGGTCTGCACAGCTCTGCAGTACATTGATTAGGTCAATAGTTCACACAAAATTCTTACTGCAGTGGAGAAGCAGAGCAAACAGAGTGAAATCTGTTGATTCACTTGGTGGGAAACTGCCAAATAATAACAGCCGTGCATTAGAGGATCTCTTTTACTGCATCTCTACAAATGCCACCAATGAGAATGCTTCAGGCATCTCTATGTAACATAAACATTAATACAGAATTTTCCAAAATAGGTGATGGCATTTTACATTTGCTGTTGAGGCAAGGTTGGTGGACAGCATTCCCACTAAAAGTAGTCAGTGGTTAAGTTGCAAGTGGGCTTTCCTACTTTCAGCTTGCTTGGGAATGCCAAAAAATCAAAGCCCTCCTTAAAAAATGTTTTAATAACCTTCCTCAACATTTGTCTCTTGTTGCCAGACACATGTCTACAATAGTGCAGTAGTCACCAGAGAGTGACGCTCCTCATTCAAAATGATTCAATGTTCTCATTGGGGTTAACACACAACCTCATATGCCAAGACTCTCCATTAGGGTATACAAGGATCCTAGATGTTATGTATGTGTTCAAATATGTCAAAATCAGTGCATGAGATCCGTTGATAAATAGAGAGGTGTATTCTTGTTTGGCACAGAATGGATATGGACAGGGGGAAGGGGGGGGGGAGGGGGCAACCCTCATTTGAATTCATTGGGTTGAAAATGACAAACAGAGAACCGGGTGAGTGAAGATGTTTTAATTGAAAGTGACATTTTACAGGGTTTACCTTGTTAGCAAGCAGCGTTTAGCAGTGTCTCTGAAAATTTATGGTTGGATGATAATGCTGGTGTTTGAAAACACGTGTCACTGTTTAATGGCTGATCTCACTCCAGCTTAATAAGAAGTGACAAAAGAAGACATGATCATTTGAAGACGCTAATAGCTAGAAACAAACTGACTTGAGAAGGAACAAATCTCCCATGAATAAAAAAAAAACTGCTGTGTGAAACTAGGAGCACAGCTTGTAAATGAATAATACAATATTTAAAAAAAGTGAAAACAACACTTTGATGCTTCACGAAACCATTCTGTAGGTTCAGAACAAGTATTGTTTTCTATAATCAAGAAAGTTACCATTGGACTTGCTTTATTTCTAAAAACAATAAAGCAATTGCACTTAGAGAAGCGAGAGGTGAAAGAGCAACGAATCTGGCACAAATTGAATGAAACACTAACAGCCTTTAAGCAGATTTCCAATCCACTCACAAACAAACATTCCGACAGCTTTCTGTGCCCACTAAGCATTCTTTAAAGCGATTGCTTGCAACTTATGCAAGTGGTGAAATTACTGACCCTGGACCAGTGAGCACTTGCTGCATTGATTTTAGATCCTATTTGTCAAGCTCCACTTCTTCCATGGCATCTTGTAGAACCTTGAGTGACTCTCGTCAGCTGCCTCCCTGTTAGAAGCGTTTCCTTCACAGTTAATTCCAGTAATGTCATTATTAGCAGCCTGCGGATGGCACAATGTCTTTTAAAATCATTAAGGGAAGATAAAGAAGCCTGCCTTAGACAAGGTCATTTAGGCAGACGATGGGACAGAGCTGCTGCATTGAAGACACCAGAGTGGCTGGTGAAATCACTCTTGTATTCAGTGCGCACACACTCTTTGTTACAAAAAAGAAAAAAAATAGTGGGCTTCCCTGTGTGTGCTACCTGATAAATTGTGTCTGCGGAATAAATAGAGGTATGTCCCATGGTGAAATAATTCAGAGCTGGACATATTTTCCCTTATCTGAAAGCACAAGGTGATAACGTGCCACAATATTTGACTCAAGTTCAACCAACACAGAAGAAGGGACTTTTTCTCCACTGAAAACGTATTTTTCATCAGATGCCAAAAAATATAAATGCCATGGTTCCTCCAACCAATCGAGCAACGGCTCCCACTGAGATCTAGATTCATGACATTTAACACAGCAACATTTGGCATACTTTTCTAAATCTCAAAATGCATGTTTTATTTTCAAAAATGTATCTAGCAACTGACATCACAGTTTAGCACAATACCTACTTACAAGGTAAATAAAGACAATACTGTTTTTTAACTTTTGAAACTTTTGATGCACAAAAATCCAACACAATTGAAAAAAAAATGTTTTATGACACATCTCGGGCTTCAAAAACTTAATAACCTGTGCAAGCAGATTTTAAGCAGCCACCTAATATTTTACAGTAGATTTGCAGTTTGCTAAATCACAAGTCAGCAGAAAGGCAAAGACGAAACCTACAAAACAAAGTTACAAGAGTTATGGAGGTTATGGAGTTCTGATCTAAGAATAGACTGTATAAACCACCCAAAAAGTGACTATAAAAAGGTGAACATTTACAGCTGTTCCCCATCCACACGCAACCCGTCTAGCATGCCCACATCTCCATTTGGTCAATTAGGTTTGCAAAACAGCCAACACAGCAAGACTTCTCTCTTGATGACCATTGGTGTAAATCTGAGTGACTTCAATGAATTACCATGAGTTGCATAGGTTTTTTTACATGGCACATACAGCAAAGGTGCTAAATGACATGAAATAATTCAGGTGTCTTCTTTTTCCATTGTTATTTTGAAATATTCAAAGATTTAATTCTGTTATAAAATATCAATGTCACAAACATAACCGAATATAAACCAACCGCCATGTCTCTAAGATTTTCCTAAGCTGCATATGCAAAAATGGTTGCTATGGTAAATAGTCTGGTTGCTATGGAGGGGTCAGTGACAATATAACATTCCCCATTCATTATGTATACAATAAACCAACACCCATGTCTCTACGATAAAGTTTGTTTGCTAAGCCAAACAGTCTGGTAAGTGACATAATTTTCCCTTTTTGACTGAGTTATTTAAACCAATCCACATGTGTCAATTATTTTCCAAAGCTGAGATATAGTTCTAAGGATTTGGTTGCTATGGTAAACAGTTAGGCTGCTAGGGAGTAATCTGTGATGTCATATAAATTGTAAGTTGTTACTATGATTAACATAACCAAACCCCCATTTTTTCACAACATTTTCCCAGAATTCCTTTAGTGGTACCAGTTTAAGAAGATATAGCAACTTGAGTCAGTTTGGATATCTTGCCTAACTTTAGTGGTGGTACCTTGGAGGAGAAACCCTTTGAGCAGTTGTATAAAGTAATATATTATGATTTTAGAAGTAAAAAGAACACCAAATTTTAATCTATGTCTTTATGGAAGTGGTCTTTTAAAATAAAACTTTTTTATCCTTTCAGTTGTTTATTTTCAGAGCAATTAAGGCTAAAGGAGTGGATTTCGTGCAGTGTGTAACCCATGGAAGCTTCCAGCAGCGTTGGCAGGAAACAGTCTACAACATGTTCCACTTTGTCACCCTGTATGTGTTCCCTCTGCTGGTAATGAGCTTCTGCTACACCCGGATCCTTGTGGAAATCAACCGCCAGATGCCTCGTGGTAAAGGCAAGGCTATTTTACTTAATCGTACTTCTGCCATAGAGCTTCCAATCCTGAACTTGGACATAAGCAACATTTCTCTTTCATTCTAATTATTTGAATTATATTGCTCAATATCTGCAATTAGAGGAGTTCAGCTAAAGACTAAATGAAGTGCAGAGACCAATGAGGATGTGATCGACAAACCCATTAAACCAACTGATAACAGAGAGAAGCCTGTGACCATTTCCATCTAAAGTCCCTGATCTCTGATTCGCATGTGCTATATGCCCATTTAAATAAAAACACAAAATAATCTTTGTGACTAAAATGTTGTCTGTGCTAAAAACCAAGAGAGCGTATCGTTGATTTTTTCAGGAATTTTTAGAAGACTTCACACAAGAAAGATTGAAAAAAGGAACAGAATTTACATTGACAAAAACACCCACGAGGGGGAAAATTGTCCAAACAAAAACTAACCGCTGGCAGAAACTAAAACTCTTCTACATTGAGGCACATGTAAAAAACTAAATAAGACAAAAAAAAACAGATAAGGAAATCATAAAAGACAGAAGTTAAGCATTGAATTATTCAAATTTGGTAAATCATAAAGTTTCATTCAAAACACAAATTGGTTGCCGGCTTCCTGAATTGTCAGCTGAAGAATCCTAGCGCTGTAGGCCCTACTCATTAAAATAACAAATCTTCAGAGAAAACTATGTAACCTCTTGACTTTTCATTATGGTCATCCAAAAGTGAGTCATGGCCGCTGGTAAACTTTCTGACTTGTCCTGTTTCAAGACAGGACAAGTCAAAAGTACCTAAATTTTCATTTCAAGTCACTTCAAGACAATTTAAAAAACAGATGAATGAATGAACTGCAGGTTTATGGGAATTGGCTCTTGCGTAATCTGTAAATTTCTCAGAAATGTGAAAGTGAAATGAATGTTTATTTGACTCCTGAGTCAAAGGAGTCAAGTAAGAGTCAAGTCGCAATAAGACTTTTGCAATATTGTCAAGTCAAAAATAAAGACTCACCTCTGCCTCTTGATTTATACTTAGTGGTGGCCCTCCCTTCATGGGTTATCCCATAGACATATATGGTCTGGATCTCTATTCCAGCAACTAAAGCCAATAAAGTTCATTCAGACTTCTGTAGAAACAAACTTTCATTTCGTTTTTTGCTGAAATCCTCCTCACACATGTTTAATTCCCAGGTGGTGAGCCTTGTCTGAGACGCAGTGGAGCCGACGTAATCCCAAAGGCACGCATGAAAACCCTGAAGATGACCATCATCATTGTGGCATCGTTCGTGGTTTGCTGGACACCATACTATCTACTTGGCATCTGGTATTGGTTCCAGCCTCAAATGCTGCAGTTGACCCCGGAGTATGTCCACCATGTACTCTTTGTGTTTGGAAACCTCAACACATGCTGCGATCCGGTCATCTATGGTTTCTTCACACCGTCCTTCCGGGCAGACATCACCAGCTGCTTCAGCAGGAGGAACCAAAGCTCGTCTCCTAAATCTTTGGACCGGCTCTCTGCCAGGCGAGGGGGCGCCAGCGGAGAAGCAGAGTCTGACCTTGGAAGTGGAGATCAGCACAGTGGACAAGCAGCATAGGTTCGAGCTGGATTTGACTATTTGAATGTAAAGATGAGACTCGTCGATGGGGTTAGATGTGTGCGGAATTTGGAGACTCTCACCAAATCGTATATTCTCCACTTTTGCCTCTTTTTTTTACAGATAAAGAAAAATAAACCAGTAAATTGCTGCATCGTCATTATGGTTTTGAGAAGGAAACTAACAGCAGACGTAGCACTTGATCCAGAGTGAGGACTGAGAAAATAACGACTGCTTTTTTTTACTTTGGATGAACTGAACCCTTTATTGTTGCATATACATAAGAAACAGCAACACTTTCAAACTGGAACGTCTTAAAGAAGTACCAGCATGTAAACGTGAGAGCCAAGGACCAAAGGAGAGCAGATGTCTTCAGGCAATAGCTTGAAAGTGAGAACAGGGTGATAAATATGTAGTGCCTCATTACCAAACCACACGGACCGCAGCGAACGTGATGAGGATTTCTAATTCAATAGAGCTCAAAGCTTCTCTGACATGCCTCTAATCGAACTTGTCTTGTCACAGAATCTCACTTAATATTTTAAAATGGCCTTAGCATACAAATTTTTCCTTTGTGTGGAACAATGCGTTGAATGTACACAGCTGTGTTTATCTTTGGAACTGTGATAGATGTGTTCACTGCCTTCTTTCAGAAGAGTCTGCGGTGGAATAATGATATGCATGATATGGTCACTCAGTGGTGTATGCTTGTCATTAAACATGTATGTGGATGGACCGTCCAGCCTTGAAAGAACAGTTCACCTGAAATTCTCATCATTGCTAAATTTCAACACTTCTTTAAATTACATCATCTGATGTGGTTAAACCCTGGGAATAGTGCATTTCCCAACTAACATTTTAGTAACAGTAAGTAATATTTATTAAGTCTTGAGCGTTTTTTTTTTTACTACTTTACAATTTGCTTTAACTTTAAAACATTTTTTGTGCCGATGCTTGATAGAATTTTTAGTACAACACTTTTTTTTTGTAGAAAATTGACATTTTTTTTAGTTTGTTGTAAAAATCTAACAAATTGTCAACAAACTGTTTTTATGTTTCATAAAAAAAAATGTCAAAGTGTTCATTAATTCATTAATTCCCCAAAAAAGGGGAATATTAAAAAAGGGTAACATCTCTCAAACATTTTACACTGTTCCAAGCACTTTTTGTTACAGAATTTTGAGAAACACAAGCCATATCACAGGTCTTGTAGTTCCAAGCGTTATCCCTTCTTTTAACCACTAGATGTCTCTATAAAACTAAACTGAAAGACAACCAAACATTTATTTAAAATTGAATTACCTTTGAAATTTTGTCAATAAATGAAAACTAATAACCTAATCAAAATTAAACAATAGGTGGGTTGCGTAATTCCCTCCTGAGTCAAAACCATGGGTGTGGCTGTGCATCTTTACGCTAAGAGAAAGTAATCCAACTGTTTGCTAAAAAGCCCATCCCTAAAGAAACATTTTTCTTGTTAATCATCTATAAATGAATTACATCTGGCATCAAGACAGGAAAGTAATGAAGGTGGAGAGAGCGGGTATTGATCACACAGCAGGATAAACAAGAAGAAAATGCATCCAGCAAGAGAATTAATTCACAGCTCGGTTGCTATTTTTAGCTCCTGTTACACCCAGACTCCAAGTGTCTGAAACATTATCTGAAGCAGAAACAGTCAGAATCAATGTAGAGGAGGCTGCTGTTTTCGGTCTTGTGTCAAAGAGTGTGAGAAATGTTCTGCAGTGACAGCTCTGACAGAATCACTTCATTCCAGTCACCTCAGCCTTATCTAAGACGGGAGATTGGCAAATCTTACAGAGAGCGCAAGCACAATCCTCAAACCCTGCTGCCCATGTCAGACAATAACAGGTTGCATGTGTTTCTCCAAATCATTTGCTGGCAATCAATTACCTGTTCTGAAAATACAAAATAAAAGCGGCCGCTCAAACAGCTTGAGTCGTCTATAGACACACAAGAGTGGCGTCTAAATGAAATGGAAAAAGAGCCGAAGTGCACTCGAAACTGAACACAGTCGCCTCAAATAACAACCTGCACACAATGTGATGTTTTGAGCTGAAATGAACATTATTTTTTTCTGTGAAATTACTATGTTTTAAGATTTATTCACAGAGCTGAAGAATATTCACACACTAATACACCCACCTCATGCAAAATTAACACCCTCTCCCCAAGATGGGTGCTAAACTCAGTTTGCAGGAGGATAAAGCTCCACCACATAAACTCCAGATTCAATTAATAATTCATCGGCGTGTCTGAAAATCTATCAATGTATCAGCTTAATGACCACAGGATGGTTCGAAATTTGAAGTGAAGATCTGTTCGGGTTTATTGAAATGTTGGGTAGAAGTGAGTGATTATTGATCGGAGCTGGCTTTATAATAAGGTACTGGTTTGGGTTTATTACGATTCGCCTTTGAGCACGGCATTAAACCCCAGAGGAGCAGCATTAGATGCACAAGATGCAATTGAACCTTTGTTTTTAAGATTGATCAAAGTGAGATTTCAGGTCACTTATTAATATTTAGAAAACCCCCTTTTTACTGTAATTGCATAAAAGGCGGGTTGTGTTTGTAGGATATGTGGGGGAGGGGTGGTAATAAATGTTTGCAATCATTTCTTTAAAAAAAAATACGTTTAATATGCTAAAAAAGACAAAGGAGCACATTCCAATGAACCAGATCAGGCACCAATTACGCATGCAGCCATTAAACCACATGTGTCAAACTCAAGGCCCACATCTGGCCCGCGAGAGCTTAACAGTTTTGAGTGTCTAAAGAAAAAAAACGAAAAAAATACATTTCCCACAATGCCTACGGTAGCCGCAACAGTGTTTCCGCATCCATACTCACGAGTGAAACTGCAGAGCTGCCAACTCTCACACATTGAACGTAAGACGCATTTGAGTGATCTCTAGCGCTACACCTCCGGTTTCTCACGCTAAAATAAATTTCAAGATGTGAAATGGGCGGAGCTAATAGTTTATCTGTGATCTGTTTCTTGAGCCTGATGATAAAAGATGATGATCGATATGCATCGTCTTCAGTCTGTGAGGGCTTTTTTTTTGCTAAACAAATGACAAAAATTCTATTTTTCTTTATTCACTTGGACAGTTTGATCCTTCATTAATGGAGTTATGTGGGTTTTCATAAGCTGACAAAAATCAAAAGGATTTATATTAGAACAACAAGCATACAATTGTTTCTATGCAACTGAATTGTCACTTGAATAAGTTATAAATAATGAGTTATTTAACATTAAGGAGTAGTTACATTTATTCTACATTACATTCGATTACATTGTTTTACATTTATAAGTTACATCTGGCCCTTTGAGGACAGCCATTATGCTAATGTGGCCCTCTGTGAAAATGAGTTTGACACCCCTGTATTAAACAGTACTTAAGCTCACACGGCACACCAGCACATCGTCTAGTTCATGTTAGACTCTCGACTCTCTTATCTGCACTCTTTTTTCACCTTAACACCACCCTGTTTTGAAACGGCATGTGTTTTTCCACCTGTACCTTTCATTTTGGCCTAAAAGCAGGCTAAGTCAAGGCATGTTGAAAGTTTTCTCTGATTGAAACGAAGGCATGACGCAATATCCCATTGATCAAGAAACTGGGAACCTAACAAAATTTATAAACAAACTTATGAATCCTCAGGCATGACCATCTACAAAGAAAACACATGAAGAAAAGGAAATAGATGATAGGCTTCTGCCACAGACATCAACCTTGACAGCTGGCCTCTTTCTGATTTTCCAAATGTACCGTTTCTTCTAAACCACAACATCACAACTTACACAAGGTTTCAATAAAAGCTATGAAATGTGCGTCACAGGCGTGTGAAAATGGTCCAATCATGCCGTACATGGCTTCAGCGTGTGTGTGAGCACTTCTATTGAGTGGTGACATGTTATTCCCAGAGGCACCTACCCGCAACACTTCTCTGCCAGAGATGCGTCACTCATCTCCAGCTCTAAATGAAAACCTGTAAACCACAAAGCCCCAGAGAACAATGTGCTTCAGATCTTCTCAGCGCTTTAATCAGACACGAGTCTCAGGACCTCCACTCATGAAAAGATGTGCAGTAAAGTCGTCAATTTTCATATTTCTTTTAATGGCCACAAGAATGTCATGTGTGAGAGCGAGTTGGGCGCATCTGAGGGTGAAGATGTTTCAGAAAAATTGCAAAAGATACTATGATTGCAACTCTTTACTCCAATTTTAATATAAAAAGAAGTGTGTGTCAGGTTAAGCTCTCAGATCTGTGAGAGGAGGCTTTCAATGAAGGGAAACTAAAAGCCATCACACGGTGAAGATTGTCTTCACTCATGCTTTGTAGATGAATAATTGAGCATTAACCAGGACCGACATGAAGGTGAGTGAATGATGAGCTGCTTCATTGGTTGAAATTGTAGAGGGAACAAAAAGCTTTCTTTTCCTTGGAGACTGGGAACTGCTACATTATGGTACAAAGAAACAAGATCAAATACCACGAGAGACAAAGAAAAAGAGACAGAATGCTTACTTTAGCCGATTTAATGGTTAACTCTCTGTTAAAACTGACTAAATTACTGACTAAAACTACAAGGTCTCTCTCCGTCTTTCAAGAACTAAGTTATGAAACATTTCTTTCTTTTTTTTTTAAAAACCTGAACGGCAACATGACCATTTCTGGAGTATTCCAGGCTACTGTAATTAAACCAGTTCCAGTTTTTGAAAAGTATTCTGAATAAGACACTCAAGTAGACATTTTAGAAGCACTTGGTCCCATCTCAATGCTAAACATGTCTGACATGATCCTACTGCTGGAAATATTTCATGTAGTTATTTTTGTTAATAAACCATTAAATTAAATTAAAGTTTTAATCAGGTTTCTAAAAGCAGGGAAATATGGAGTGCCACAGGTTTCAGATTTAGGCCCAATGATGTTTTCTATAATTCTCTGTTATATCCTTCACCTCTGTAATTATTAAAGGTTGTTTGGTTTTTCAGGATCCTTAACTCAATCAAACCCAGGTGGAATGGTTTCTCATCCATTCGTCAAAAAGAAATAAACAATTAATTTATAAAAAAAAACCCCACCAAGATTCAACGTTCATTATTCATTCTGTTCATGTCAAGTGAGCTCAATCTTATAAAAAATCTCTCAGAAGAATTTTTATTAGGTTTCTAAAGAATCCAAAATCAGGGCGATATATGGAGTGCCACAAGTTTCAGATTAAGGCCCAATGTTGTTCTCTATCTTTCTCTATTATGTCATTCATCTTGGTAGCTATTGGGGGTTGTTTATCTGTGCATGATACTCAATACTTAGCTCTACATTTAATCAAACCCAGGGAGAATTGTTTCTCATCCATTCGTCAAAAAGAAATAAACCACAAAAAAAAAACAATAAACACCAAAATCCAATCTTCATTATTGATTCTGTTGATGTCAAGAGGTTCGGAAAAGTTTAGCTGTGCTCTTTCTTGTAAAAGATCTCTCCGAAGAGTTTAAATCAGGTTTCTAAATAACCTAAAAGCAGGGCGATATAGGGAGTGCCACAAGTTTCAGATTAAAGCCCAATGTTGTTCTCTATCATTCTCTATTATAGCATTCACCTTGGTAAATATTAGAGGTTGTTTAGCGGTTCCTGACACTCACAAAGCTCTATATTTAATCAAACCCAAGTGAAATTGGTTTGAATACTCCAAAAGATATATTTTTACATAGACATTTTTATAATAACATACATACGTCAGGACTGTGCGAGCAACACGGAGCGTACCTCAAAGATACCTTTGCTAGCTAGGACAGCACGTGTAAAAAAGTCAGCATCTATTGGGCAAGAACTGGTAACCTTTCGGCAGAAACCCAAGTTATACGCCACACGAATGCCTGTGATTACCCAATCAAGCCTCAATTATTATGAAAGCTTCTGTCATGAAACAAACAAACACTGCGCGGCGATCCAGACGCCTGACAGATTTAAGATGTGTGAGGTGATTCGTATAACGCCTGTCGTAGTGATTACATCTGATTGCACTTTATCTAGCAGGAAATATCACGCTCCAGAGAGTCGACCGCATACACTCAGAGAGACTCTGCTTTAGCCTTTACAGTGGAGACATGACCTTGAACATAAGCTATCTGCCTTGAGCCGAACAAACAGGGCTCATGGACTGAAAAAATTTATAGATGAAGACAAGGTCGAGTCTATGGGGTCTAATAACAGAAGAAAAAGCAAGCTTTCTTTTTCAACAGCATCGATGTTTTCAGGGTCGCTCTGAAAGAAGCAGAAAAGTTTGTCAGTTGATTCATGATCTGAACAGTAGCAACCCACTATTGGTATATTAATTTAGTATTAAATAAGTTTTGATGGAGTTTTCTGCTCTCCGTCAAAGGGCCAGGTCTGTGAACCAGAAACGTATAAAACTGTGGATGTAGAGCTTATGAAATTAATCATCACTATCAAAAATGACAAAGCTTTATCAATAGTTTTCCAGTATTCAAATGAGGTTAAACATGTTCATCCATTACATGAAAATAATTGCTCAGTTTATCTTACAATGTGTTTACATCGGTGTAATTGATAGACTGGGCTCAATTGGATTGTGATAATGTGATTCTGCTCCCCCAGGATATTAGCGTACATGATTTAATGACTGTAAGGAGGCAAGGGACATTAGGCAGCATTCTGTGGAGCTTTAACAGTTGTGGAGCATTTAAGAATGTTACCAGGGGATTCTCCTCTTCTGGGACCAGTTGAGTAGTTAGAACGTGTAAAGTTTCACTGGAAAGCTATAATAAAAATACCCTAAGCTGCGGTAATGGACAGGTGTCTGATTGATTAGTAGTCAATGCAGGCAATGTAGGGGGTTTCTGAGAGCCAATATTTACATTTGAAGGTATTTTTTCCATGTTTTTTAATGTTTTATTTGTTTTTGTGTGTGTGTGTTTTGTAAGGTGTCATGAACGGAGCTATATAAATAATAACAATTACAATTATTATTATTTGTTTATTCAAAACAATCACTACTACCAAATGTCCCTTGTTGCTAAATATATATATATATATATATATATTTTTTTTTTTTTTTTTTATAGTGGACCATTCCACATTTTGCTATTTTTTTTCTTAGCTGTTCTCACCCTACACAATCGCACCATCTACTACACCACCTGGGCTTGTTAAATTTAACATAAGAAATAATTAAAACTTATACTTCCCCATCTGGAAAGATTTTGAAGATGCAGTAAGCCAACAAGCATCTCCCTCACTTTGGAAAGTTCTTAATGTATGAGGAATATATCTATCCAGCAGATGTTTCCAAATGTATTCATCATTGTTTTACATAAATTAAACAGGAGTAAAGGCATGAAATATATAAAGGTATTATTTATATATACTAACCCTTTCGTCAGTAGATATCCAAGCCATCTTTTAAGTCTGTTGCAGTAATGGATGAGCAAGCGTGAAAAGAATAAACAAGCTGAAGACAAATATCGGCCTCAATTTCTGCTGAGCACGAGGTTCGGGAGAAATGCCAGAGTGAAGGAATCAGCCAGTGGCTCCACTGTCACATATTTCTCTCTGTGCTATTTGAAAGGACACTAAACACATCCACAAATAATTGGAGTTATAAATAGCCTTTAATAAAAGCTGGGCGACAGCCGAATTTACCGCAGACAGGTCAGAGTGCTCATTATTGTATGAATGAAAGGCCCCTGGCAAACACTGTCCTGATAACCCGGTGCTGACAAAGTGAAATTTGAGATCTAATTCAAGCAATCACACAAGTAACATGTGATGCCTGCAAAGTAAATAACATGTGACCATATAGAAATAATTAGCATGAACTTAATATTTATCAACTGTGGTAAAGTGGGAAACCGGAGAACACAGAGAATATATAAACTGGTAAACAAGGTCAAAAAGGTGTTCATTTGCTAGACTTTATTCTTTAGCTACATTTTATGAGCCATGATTTGTAACCCAGCCGCAGAATTCCGAGGCTCAATTGTTGTGGTTTGCAGACAGTAAAGATCTCCAGGGACTTAAAACAAAGGCATGTGGGAGAATGGTCTGCAACTTGAACAGTTTCCCCTCATGTATTATATAACATTACTCAGCTGCAGATGCTTGTAAAAGAAGAGCATGTTCCCATTAGCTGAAGGCTTTTATGATGTTTGAACTGTCTTCCTGTGAGCAATAATTGCAGTTCAATCTACGGAAGCTCAAGGACGAAGCTGCTCAGAGGTCATGGAGGAGGATTAACAAAACAAAGCAATGCACTTCCAGAGCTGGTTGAACCAGAGAAGATATCACATGGATACTACAGCATCAGGCTGTTTGTTTGGATGTGTTTGTGAAGACCTTGCTTGATGAAATAATTATGCAATGTATGGTATTAAACAAATGCAAATCACACCTTTGGCATTCAAACACGGAATATCGATGTGGCAGAGATGGTGCATGCTTCCGATGATCAAATACTGACATTAAAAACTGGTCAATCTGAAATCAAAACATTGATTTTCATTAATTTATTTGAAGTATGTATCGTACGAATACGCCATTTAATTCTTAATATTGTGCCAACCACCAATCAACCCGATGAACCAGTCAGCCAATAAGAGCTCACTTCCAATTCACCTCTAGTTTAAAAGATCCATCCCAGCTCCACCACAGTTGTCAAACCTACGGTTCACACCTTTGACTCTCCATGATTAATTCCTGCTACCTGGATACTCCTAAGCTCCATTGCTGTGTCTCTACTGACTTTCTCCAGCTTCATTCTGCATCACCTGTCAGCTCCTCTGGAACATAACTGGTACTCACCTCCTCTCCCATGAATACTCTGTGAGTTCGCAGTCCTCCTGACACGTTTTTGGGTGTATGACTTCTTTGTGAACCATTTAAAGCATGAAAACAGTAACTCCTCTCAGTCCTTTCAGCCACAGTGACAGGTTTTCCGTAGTTCTGAATTTAGAATCTGAAATATAAAAAGTTCAATTATATACAAGTATATACAATATAAAAGTACAATTATTTGATTTGCAAAGTTTTTGGATGATTTGTAAAATTAGAGAATTTCAGGTTTTACTTTAATTCAATTTTGCATCCAGGATCCCAATGATAGTCATGTGACGTGATTTAACGGCATAACATCCAAAGTGCTAGTCTTTGGTCCCTTTCTTTCTGGTCACAAACAATATTCCTGTTTGTTTTTGGAAATCTGACCTCTAGTGGTGCAGGTGCAATATTACATAGCGTTCTTTGTTGGGGGTGTTTTATCCACTATAGAGTGCTTTTTGATCTTAAATTAGCCACAACCTTCTCTATTTCAGTCAATGGAGTAATTCACACACGGGCAATCCATAACGTCTCAACATCAAAAAGCATCAGGTGCATAAATATAAATATATAAGTTTCTGTTTAGTTCGTTCAGTTTTGGGAGCTGAGTGTGCTTACACAATAATATGCTGTAATACCACATTCAAAAAGAGCTAAAAGGGTTGATGGTGCTGAATGAACAAAAAATCTACCAATAATGCATAAATATAAGTTGTCATGCCAATACGACCAGAAATGTCATTGTAATGGAAGTCAATGGTTAGAAAAAAGCCTGAAATGGTAAATGAAAATGGAGAAATAATTACACCTCACAAAACTGATAACGCATTGGAGCATGTAATTACTAATCTTTCATCTGTCACAATCCAGTTTAAAATTACCTTTTTTTTTTAAATATATAAAAAAATTTCACCTAAATCATTGATATCACTGTAAACTTGGACATTAAGGAGTCATTTGGTAATTTTTATACTTTTTTTCAAGTGGAAACAATAGTGTATAAGATAGAGATAGGGTTTAAATTATAACTCATCGCGATCACAATTATTCAAATTTCTTTGGAGTGTAATCCAATGTTAAATTCGACACTAGAGAAAAGAGAATGGAACACCGGATGAGAAACTATATACACTGTTTATTTACAATTTTCTACAAAGATGTACAGAATAAACTTGTCCCTTAAAGGGAACAGGGCAACGGAGCAAGACCATGCTGATGACGACTGAAACGAAGGTGAGTTGCAGGAGAGTTGGTGATGGAGAGTAACAGAAGCATAGAGGAGAATGCAAATGCAAAACGTAGAATGCTTTCATGGGAGTCAGGGTGTGTGAACTGTACATCTGACAGAGCTAACATGAGCATTTTTAAGGAGATTCTTGATTGGTTCATTAGGATGATCACCTGCAGGGGTGTCTTGTAGAGAGTTCACAAATGTTGGTTGAGTCTCTTCTAGGACTAGTCAGCATTATTAACTTTTTATTAGTAAGGAGTGCATCGTTAAGCAAGAAATCAGAAATTTACATTTATGTATTTAGCAGACGCTTTTATCCAAAGCGACTTACATTGGTAGTAAACATCTAGCAGTTTGGTACAAAGTGGATTGATCAGAAGACACACACATAGAACACTTTCAAGCTAGTACAGAAAATGAATTCGACTCAGTGCTTCAGAGTTTTTTTTTATTTAATTTAGTTAGTTAAGTTAGTTAGTAAGTGCTTATGTTAAGTTAGTAAGTAATTAGGTTAAGTTAGTAAGTGCTAAGAAATAATTGCAAAAAAATTAAAATTTTGTTCACTTCTAGATATGATGTTTGAACTCATTTTGGAATATGTGAATGAGAACACTTGCTGCTCAGCAAACATTTGATATTTTTAGAAAGACCATGTCAAATAAAAGTGACATATTGTGCTGAGGATGTAAATAGCTTTCAGAAATAAGAGCTGGAAAAAAACATGAGGAGGCTACGTGAAGCCTACAGAAAACAGTACGAGCACAATAAGCCACAAGACACGTTAAACATGAGCACATTTGAGAATTATAAAGAGGAAAAGCATCAAAAGAGTCACTTGAAGTTTGAATCTTTAGATATTTCCCCAGATCTGTGTGTGTGTGTACGAACAGCACTGGATCTCATTATAAACATGTCTGGTAGACAGAAGATGATAAAACAACCCACCGCAGGACGGAAGAGATGGCAGACTACGAGTAGAAAAGGACAAAGATGCTGCAGAGAGTCACGTAACAGCAGGAGCCGAGGTATGTGCTAAATAAAGCCGATGACGAGAGGAAAAAGATAATTAAACAAGGGAGTGCATGCATAATGAGAGAAAAAGGCTGAGAAGGTGATGAATATACTGGTGAATTTAAAAAAGCCTAATGGAAACATCTTTATCTTCTCACACACGACACATCTTCAGCTTCTAGAGTTTCATCTGAGGAGGTTTAGGGAATGAGGATATATTCCTCAGAGATAACCTTGGATTATTCAGTGAGGATCAGAGGAGCGGGGTGTTGTTCTCTGACCTGAGGCTGCCCTTCTGGTAATGTGGAGAAAATATCTAATAACAGCACGCAGGGGCAACAGTGCAAGGAATCTTGTTTAAAATCATATATTTTTGTGAAAGAATATCGTAAAAATGTCGCTTTGGTTGACAAATGAGTTCTACCTTTGCGTTACTGTAATCGGCCACCCGTGATTTCATTTACATTTTTCAAAACACACACTGTCCATTTATCGTCCATTCAACTATGAACTTACAGTGAGAGAAAGAACTCCAGATCCTGTACATTTTTTGTAGGCAGTGAAAAAAAATGTATTTACCTGCAAAATAAATGTAACTGTCTGTAAATGTAACTGTAAAATACTGTATCAAAGCTACACACAATGACCATATTTCATAAAATATGAGTGCACTGAAAAAATGCTAGTAAACTAACCATAAAATAATGTATAAATGCTACAGAAAAAAGACTGTATTTCACAAAACATAACTCTAAAACTTACAAGGAAATCATAATTATATTTACAGAGTAAAGACTTTCAATTTAACAGTTAAAAAGATGGAAAAGAATGTTTATTGTTGTAAAACTAACAAGTACTAATAGAAAAGACATAAAACAGAGGGGATCCGAGAAGACAAGAAGCATTCATGGAGAGTCAAAGAGTGTGAGTGGTTGAGCTGACCGTGAAGAAAGAAGTGAAGATGGGGAGCGGATGTTGAGAGGTGAAAGTGATTGGAGTGGCATCGAGAAAGGGAATCAGGAAATAGAGACCGACAAACGCAGTCTCCCTCACCTTTGAATATTTACATATCTGCATGGCACATGTGTGTTTGCCTGAAAGTTTGAGATTATCCATTAATAATTGTTAAATTCCAACCAAATATTTGTTCCCATAAATAATAAAACTGAATTTTGCCATTTTACATTGGGCTTAAAAGATTGCTGATATGCAGAAAAAAAAATAAACGAAACATCTTTGATTAACAAATAAAATTTAAATTGAGAAACAAGAAAAAAATGTAAAAGCTGAGCTGTCGTTGATGATGTTAATCCACGTAGAAGAAGAAGAAGCCAAACAGGGCAAACGTCTGTTATCGATCTAGACAGTAAAAGTATACAGCAAGCAATACATCAGACTCCAAAAAGCTGACGCTCCATTCATCATTTAACACCAGAAACAAAAAAAAAAAAACATCAGACACCCTGTGAAAACTATCTCTTATTGTATACACCTTGCAGCTATTCTCTATGCTGAGGGCAGTGCTTTGACAGCACGCCATGCTTCTTTACCACTGTATTCCCATCTGCTCTGTGCCGGTCTACAGACATACATTTTTCATGTGGTACTGAGTGGCTTAAGAGCATTTCGTTAGAAACAGCAACATTGTGGATTAGAATCCCAGGATAAAAATGTAAATGTGGAGTCAAGAGTCTTTTTAAAATATACCATTGACTTTCATGTGAGCACTGAAAAACAAGATATTTAGATTATAGAAATAAAAAAAATAAGGGATTAAAAAGTCTATATGCAAAAACAAAATAAACGCAAAAAGACTTCATTGGCTGGTGCACAACACCAATCAGAGAATGTAAACCTAGATTAGAGATGGGTACAGTTTTCCAGCTGATGATAAAAAAAGAAGTGCGATGTGAGCTCACGAGCTGCTGCAATCCTTCCACACCAGCTCAAGATAATGAGATGCCATTGAAAGCAAAACAAAGCAGAGAACACAACAGAACCCACGCTCGATCAGGTTAAGCAGAGTCATGAAGAACGTACCGAGAGAATACAATGAACATGATGTAATGGTGTTTCCCCTACCGTTAATTAGAAGCCCCTCCCCCTACAGATGAATCACTCAGACGACACAACATTCATCTTCTCACATTTACTGTAGGAAAACAAACACACGTCCTTAGCTTTTGTAAAACCGCTCAGCTCGCTGTGCAAAACTACATTTACAGAAAAGTGAACAGAAAGCGGTTTCATTAGACAATAACACACTAGTTCAGATTCAAATTTCTTTTTCGATCTCAGGCAAACTGAGAAAATGGGACTCTTGAGTGGAAATTGGACTTTTAAAACACGACTTTCCATTGAAAGCTGATAAATAAACATACAGATCTGCCAAAGGTACATTTCTTTAAATAGCATACACAAAAAAAAAATCACTGCAAAGCACAATATTGCAGTGCGAGTTTCATTGTTTATCGACTATAAACGAATGTCAAATGCCTTCAAACAAAAGTAGCTTGTGATTCGGACAGAATTAAGGTCTGAAGGGTTCAAGAGAGGTGTTCATACAGGTCCTTTAATAATGCCCGCCTACTAATGCTTACAGCTATTGCATCAAAACTCAGATAATAATAGAGATAATACCAAACGTGATTTAATTTTCAGCCATGAATAAACCTTATGAAACATGCATCAATCTACGGCTGTTTTCTTTTCTGCACCTTTGAATATTTGGTACTTTTGTTCCCACTTCAGTGTGTTCAATAGAGCTTTTCTTCATCAATCCCCCTCTGAACTGTGAAACCCGCTTGCCGTTGAAGAAATAAATGCATTCGTTTATCTTTTGAGCGCTAATGGAAGTGTCAAGTGTGGAACAACAGGGGGCTAGAACTCTGTAAAGTCGTACAAGCTTGTGGTTCTGTAATCCCAGGGTCTGAGGCTCTAAATCTGTTTGGGGTTCAATAAAACATCGTTCACGCACTGATGGGGTGGAGACAAGACAGATGCACAAACAGCTCCAGATACACCAATGTACAGCTGGCTTTGTTCAAGCAATTACAGAACCCTGTGTAATTCCGACAGCGAAAGCATGAGTCACACAGCAAACGAGCGAATGATTTGTTGTTTCAATTCAACGCCTCGGAAATTATGAGCCATTTTTCCTTTATTCTACTATATCCAGAAATCATGGGGTAAATCTGTTCCTAATAGGTCTTTGCCAGGACATTTGGTGTCACATCAAGACGCATCTCAGGGGTGGAGACGGGAAAGGCTTGCAGGTTAAAGTTTCCATGGCAACAGCAAAAGGGTGAAAAACCTTTGGTGTGCGCACAAGGGTGTGTTTGGGCAGATTTGAAAGCATTGACAGCAATATCAGTCAAGAAAATCGCTAGTTTAAAATATGCTATTTCTGCTCCGGGTCACTAGGAATCAAAAAGGCTTGGTGCTAAACCCCCCAAAGATCGGCAGGTGTTTCCAAGCATAACTTAAGCTTTGGATTATTGCACAGAAAGTGGATTGGATATTTATGTGCTGTAAAGATCTGCAGGAATGTCCTTGAGATATTACAGGTGTGCTTTAGAGGACCTGGCAACATGATCTGCTACAGTGCGTGCCTCTGGGAATTGGTAAACAGGTTTATCATGTCTGGCTTATTTTTTATTATCATCTTTGCTGGATAAATATGACCATAAGCAGAACTAAAGAAGAAATTAATTCCCATAAAGCCACAGTGAATGTTGCAAGAAACCAGTTGACTGCATTTTGATGGTAAACGCAAAAGAGAACTTGACTAAAAGTATTTTACACTTTACAAAAACAACACTTTACAATTTCATTCACTTCTTTATATTTAGTGTGGTTAAATCTGAAAAATACAGACACAAACTAATGGTACATCCCAGAAATCATCCACTTTAGCTTCTTCTGAACCAACAAGAAGTTAGAATACCATTTATTAAGTATTACTCAATCATCAGCGCCGATCAAATTGTGGAATTAATGTTAAAAAGTGTTTATTTAAATAGGTCTGCATATATTTTGCATCAAAATATAGACTTTACCTCTCAAAATGTGGATGTTTTACTTTTCATTTCTTAGACTTTAAACAAGGTATTTATTTAAACTGGTCTGTACTCGTATATATTTAAATGTGAAATATGTTGATTTAATGGAAATATGTTGTGAAATATGTTGATTTAATGATCCATGATTTAATTTGGATCGTGTGTTCGAGAAAAATACATTTATAGGCCCTGTCCAAATGTTCTCGGTTATTTTGAAAATTGATTTTTAGCACATAACAGCAATTTTTTGTTTTGAGAAACGTTGCATGTGGACAGGGAAAGGTTTTTTTTAGGTGGGGGTTGTCATCGTCTCCACACCCTGTGCTTCCTGACACTGTCCAGTGTCTTTTTAGTGTGTCGTTGTCGTTTACAAAGACAAGGCACCTGATTGGATGATACGACTTGATGATATAATCAACTGCAATACAAAAATAATAGTCTAATAATACAAAAGCAGATTCCAGATTAAAAGTTCAGCTGAGAGGAACTGACCTGTGATCAGATTGGAGAAGTCACCAGATTGGAGAGGTCAGATGGATGAGCTTTTTGATAACTCAATATGAAGCAAATGTACATTTCAGGACGTCATTATTGCTATAAAGTCAATTAGAGAGCACTCTGTTAAAATTTCGAAGAGTTATAAAATGAATTGTTTTTTTTTAATTGACGCTTGTTTTGTGGGCGGGCTCATAACGGTAAGGCAAAGCTACCACACATTTGCTTTTAAATAAAACTGACATCTTTGGCAAATACATGCTTACCAAATACTCCATGTATGTACCTTATGTCACCATTCTCCAGTCTGCAGCAAGGTGCACTTGCATAAATGCTGCTGAACAGCTACATTGATGTAAAGACTGATTCAGCGAGGAGGTCAATCTGATCTTCAGAGGTTGGAGTCTTTGCGGTTGTCAGTCTCTTTTCAATTAAAGGCCTTTCGATCGCATTGACGGTGTATTATAATAGATTTCAGAAGCAATAGATGACTTTCAATCACATGGCATTATTCACTTGTGCATATCTGATTATTTTGTAAATCAATAAATATTTGAGCCTACCTAAAGCTGAAAAGAATACACACCAGCGTTTCTTGTTCTTAGCTTTTATTTGGTTTCAGGCGTTCTGGAATTTGAACAAATTAGGAAAATCCGAGATCAGAGACTGGAATACAATAGTCATTTAAAATCAAAGGATAAGCATTTCTACAAGTATTCGTACAGTTTCAGTATCTTTATGATGACCATTCAATGTTTACATTTAGAGTTGGGGTCAGAACTGTAAGCCCAACACTAACCCAAACTTTGCAGGAGCTTAGAGAGTAGTCAGTGTACGGATACTACAAAGTAATAGGGTACAATATACCTCTTACTTCCCAGAGACAAAGGAAGATGATCAAAAGGGTAAACATGAGATTTCAATCCAATCGGCTTTTGAAAGCCATTAAGGAAACGCTGTGAAAATGCAAAGGGCGCTGTGCTAATTATAGGAATGGTAAAGACAACAGAATCAATGTGAATCCTGTGGAATACTTCATTCTGCAGCAGATCGATCCAGAGGATGTTGTATGTGTAATAAACAGATAAAGAACCCAAAAAGTACATTTCATTATTAATCCTTAATATCTTAAATGGTACAAAGACACTAATTGTACATTTTTTTCAGTTGTACTTTAACTGCAAGCAGTGCTTAATTTGTCAATGAGGAGGTCCTGGAGCGCCACGGGGGTGCTGTTCCAGCTGTGTCAGGGTCAGGGATTTTTTTTCACCACTTTGCACAATGTCAGGATCTCAACCATTTTGGAACATGGCTCCTGTAAAAGTTTTAGGACTTTCAGGGTTTAAGGCTTTAATTTGGTGCGTTGTAAGAGTAAAAAAAAAAGTCAGTCTCAAAGCTTCCTGAAATTATTTTGTCAATTTTCTGGGTAAATTACCTAATTTTGGGGCCTTGTGTATTTTTGGCCAAAAAATATTGATGCTGGAGGAAAGTTTTTTTAGGTGTTTGGATGGAAGTTAGGCTTAATATTATCTGTATTAATGTCCCCTTAAATGATCAAAATCCATCCAGGGTTTTTAATAATCACAAATCTGTTAAAACTGAATGCAATATTGTTTCTTTTTAATTCAATACATCCTACAGATGAGCACTGAGCATTTTAGAGTGAAATTATTAATGATTTATCAAAATATATTCTGGGTTCGGCACTTTGCAGACCCTAAGCGATCCTATGTATCTACAATGTGTTTCAGCAAACATGGGAGGAAGACATAATTTTACAAAAATAGTGTTGCCGCTTGTACGCTATGTAACTTTAGATTAAAAACAAAACCTTTTGTTGGGCCTGAGCCTCGTGCTGTTGAGAATACAGACTCTGTAATTCTGTATCCAAGTTTACAAAACTCCACCCAGGTGAACTACCACATCTACAACTGTTGCCTGTTTGGGATCCGGTTAATCTACTGGTTTAAAAAAAAATAACAGTTTGACTGTCCCTTTGACATTTTACTAGAATGCTAATGCTAGCTTATGCTATTTTTCTGGCCAAATCATTCATGCTGCAGCTGCGTTGTGCCATCACGTGATGGCCATGAATCATTTTCACCCCTCTATTATTTAATTTAATTTCTTTAAAAAAAAAGTCCATCATGAACTGACAACCAAATATCACTTCAAAATAAAAATGACAAAAACCTGTTTATTTTTAGATCGGATCAAATCAAATAGGTCCCTGTCACAAATTAAGCACTGCATGCGAGGCTTGAAATGTACCAATAAAGGTACAGTTATTGAAAAGGTCCAAAAGTGTTTCTGAGAGTGTGAAGAGTAATTTCTGCATAAGTACATTTGGAAAACAGTTTTTCTGCCCAGAAAAAAGGTTTGGAGTCACTAGCGGGTGAATAATGTGAGCAAACTTTTCCTTTGGACGAACATTCACTATAAACACTATAATATTGTAAAATCCATCAAATGTCCCTTTACAAATCATGAACTCTGTCTAGAATGGAAGCTCTATAATGATCCAGTCTCTGTCTCAAATCTTTTGGTTGGAGACGTTCAAGTCTCAAACTGTTTAAAGCTTTTGTTTCAAGTTCAAATGAGTACAAAAGTAAGAAATACATGTTAAAGCATCATATTCCTCATTGGTTCTAGCCCTCAAACTCTAGGTCAACTATATTTTTCTATCCAGTAGGTCTCAATCCAAACAGATGGCTCAAACACTCACCTACGTGTGCTTTCCAAAAGATAACACACCTCCCAGTGTCTTTGGTGACTACACATTAAGCTTTGACAAGATGGAAAAAAGTTAAATGAACATTGTAAATACCAAAACATAGCTTTTACCACCTGCTGGATTCAACCCACTGTTCTTTTAGTTTCCTAACAAACATTTCACATTCTTCATCTTCTACAAAGAAATCAACAAAACAGGTGCTTATCAAAATTGACAGCAATAACATTAATTAAAATATCAGTAATAATAATAATAACATTACAAAAAATGAACATCAAAATCTTCCCAAACCAAGGTAGGTACTGTGACAACTTTGTGAAAGAAAGGTGAAATGAAGTTCAACAAAAAGAACCAAATATTGTGTATAACATACGAGTCGTCTAAAGTTTAACACACTACGAATCTACACCACAATAGATCCTCACATTTCTCTTTCAAAACACTTCCGTTCTGGTCAATTGAGCTTGAAAACGGGAACTTTTGTGCATTTTTAGGGAAAACACTCATTCTTACATTGCATTCAGAAGGAAATCCTGGAGTACAGAAGAGCAGCTTCAGTAAAGACAAGATCTTTTGCATTGACGCTGTGTTCACACTTGTGTTACTGTAGTAAAAACTACTGGGAGTTATGGGGTTATTTTTGTAGCAATAAAATTTGTAAACTTTGCAAATCTGCGTCTCAATCTGCCATTGCTTATTGGAAGTATGTTTTTATTTGTAAACATTTTCCAATCCACAAATGCATCGCATGGACTGCATAAAACAATATGTTATATATACAACTTATACAAATATTTAACCATGTTTGAAAATGCCAGTAGGAACCAGCAGGTGCCAATCCCTCTTAACACCTTAAACTTGTCTTTCTTTGTGAGCAACATTTTGCAGAATAACTATTTAAAACAAAAAACAAAATGAGCTAGTCAGCCACGAAAAAGCTAGGAAGTGCCAGACAATAACAACAGTAGTGTGTCCAGTCACAAAACAGAATTATGGGCTGTAACGTTGTTTATAAATTAAATTTGCAAATCCAGTTACAAGTACACAAATATTACAAATTTTATTACTACATGACTAACCCCATAGCGTCCCGTGGCGTGGCGTAGTAGGTAACATCGTCTTTCCCATCCCGCCCCATTCTCCTCTCATTTCTCAGTTTAAATAAAAAACATTAAAGGCTACGGGCAAAAAAATATTAATCAAACCCTACAACAAAACCAAACTAGGAGAGATTTGGAGAGGTTTTGAAACAAAGTTCAAAGTTCATTCTTATACCGAGGTTTGCTTCTGAATTTCTTTTTTTTTTCCGTGTCACTGGTTACACTTGAAACATTTAATTAAATTTTAGAAGCAAAAAAAAAAAAATTTGTAGTAAAAAGTATTATCTATTTAGATTTGCAGATATTAATAAATAGTTTTACTCTACACTCTTAACACTATAGCATTTTTTTCCCGAGAAGTGCCCTCTAGTGGTGGCACAAAACCACAACAGAGCTTGTTAAAATGAAACTCAAGTATGAACACGTGATCTTTATAGGGTAGACATCATAGCTAAAGACTCCTTTACTTGCTTGATACAAAAAGTCAAGTTCTTTGGTTCCATTCTTATGTTACTGTATAGACGTTGTTCCCGTGACTCTTTCACAAGCGCTTCCTACTGTCTCCAGGTCCGCGTTATTCCTACACATTTACATACAAAAATGGCCACAAACACTCATGCATGTTCCTGTGCTTTGGTAATGAAGTGTTTGAAAAGATAAATGTGTTGAATGTAAATATGAAAGAGGTATTTGGCATTATTATCTTTCTCCTATTTGGCAAATTCAACTCTATAATCATAAAAAAGGACGCAGTGTTCCTTCTCTCGTATAACATATAAAATCTCCTTGAAAATATATCCCATTTTCTTTTGGTTATTATTAAAATGTTTCAAACGGAACTCTGACATTTCAGTGTCTAAAACAAGGGAAAGTAGAAAAAGTTTGACTGTGAAAGCTTATTATTTTCATATGAAAAAGTTTGTAATTATTAGCAAATCCCTCTTTGACAAGAACAGCAAAGTGGCTTTTATCTAAAGAGGACGTAGACATTAAAGACGAATGAAAACCTTGAAAATCTACATCTTTGGATATCATAAGCTTGGTTTTCATATCAACATTTTTGGGATAATCTGCTGCCAGGCCTGTTAGTGTGAGGGGAAAAAAAATGTAGGTTTCTCGGAGAACACAAGAACCTTCGTCTTGCCAGCTCCGTCAGGTTCCCATGGCAACCGATTTGGCATCTGGAGACAAAAAGACCAGTTGGTCAGGCTAAAACCCATCACTTTGGATAAAAATCCACATATTCCTTGGCGAGAAGCTTTTGGTTAAACTGGTTTGGGTGGAATCCACAAGGAAAGGCCCAAAAAAAATCAAGGTCCAGAATTTCCATGTAGCATCTTCATATAACATTCTCCAAAACGAATCCCAATCCTCGTCTGCTTTCATTGTTTTCTTTGGAGACCAGCGTAAAAAGCATTTGGACGATCCAAATCATCCTTTCTGAACCGTGAATGGAAAAAATGGCAACAAACGTGTGAAGGTTGCGGATCCAACACAAATAAATCCCAATCTTCACATCGGAATCACATGATGATCAAACTAGGGATCAATCGCATCTTCCTGAAGGTGTTTCTGACACCTTATTGGATCTTGGGGTTGAAACAGCAGGGTTCTCAGGCTAAGGCAATATCTGGAGCTTGACGATGAGCAGCCGGGGTCAGACTCTCCATGGCAGTAGACCAGATGGTCACCTGAATGCTGGATCAGGAAGCGGAAGACACAGGCACTGGCAGTCGGGGGAGTGGCTGGTATCTGAACATTTCGATCTTTTTGGCTGAGGTAGGCATGCTTTATCAGCAAGTGGCTAATGTTAGCCCGGAATAACATTCTGAGGTAGCTATCTTTGGATGAATGCAGCTTTTGGTGGGTATTTTAAAGTATAAGAGGTAGAAATCCACCCGGTTCCTCTGGGGTCGCCTGCCTCGAGGCATGTACGGTGAAATACATAACAATCTATTCATTTGAACTCGCACAACCACAACCGAAGGCAAATGCAAGGCCACAGTGTGTGTCGCGGTGTATCCGAGCTAAGGCTTATATTAGAGGAACAAACATCTGTTCCCTGTGATCAAGAATATGACTAAATAGAAATAATATGAAAGAGAGCTGTTTGTTTACATTTGGTATCAACATTAGACTATGTTTTATTACCAGAGGACACCTTGCAATAGAAAGTTTTGGTTTTAAGCAGAAAGTCCTTTGGTAAGAAAATATAGAGCACTTTTGGTTTGTGTTGTTCAGAGTGCAGTTAGGCTCTTTGAAACGGTGCTGCCGCTACATTTTGTTTTCTACATGGTCAAATCAAAGGCTAATATATTTAAATTGCTCTTATTCACAACCTTAAACAGTAGCAGCAGTTTGGGTGAGAAGCAGAGCAGTGTTGGTGTGTACTATAGGGGTCTTTGGTGGGCAGGCTAGTCAGAGGAACCGTGACAATGGAGATCTGTGCTTCAGTGCTAATGCTAATGCTAGCCAGTGCCTGTGCTGTTTCCTGTGCCCGTGCCTGGGAGACCTGAGATGTGCTCAATAAGAACCTGGCAGTGGGTGGGATGTTCTCCAGTGTTCCCCTGAAGAAAGAGAAATAATTGTTTAATTTGATTTAAAAAGTACTTTTGTGGAAGGAAAACAAAACGACTGTGAATGTTGTGATCTGAACATTGTTTCTGATGATTGTCTGTTTTTAACATTAAATCAAAGGTAGACATTTTCATGAAAAATATTCAGTTTCTTCCCCTTAAACATCAGTAAACGGCAAGAGTAAACTCTGTTTTGCTTGTTTGTATTTCGGACAATAAACCTAAAATAAATATAACTGAAAATAGTCTGATTTCATCTAGCATTAAATGGAATTAAAGCTAAAATCAGTGATCAAAGGGTTCTCGCACCTCAGGGCCAATCAGCAATTTTTTTTGCACCATACAATAAGATCAGTCTTTTTTTGGCGACGTATTCAAGTGAGATCTTTCCAATTTCAAGAAAAAAAGGGCAAACTAAATAATGAAAACCACAAAATAAAGTGTTATGGTGCCACCAGGAGGAGCTATGAAGGGAAATGAATGCAGCTCTTTTGTTGAATTGGATAATGCTCATCACAAATGTCAAAATAAGTGCAAGAAGTACCCTTTCAATGTAAGAGGTTTTTGCTGTGGCCACCTGGTGGCGCTACACTAATCCTGTAGTTTGCTCTATCAATGCATTTAGGCATGGCTTCTTGACACACGTGCCAAGTTTGATTCCGATTGGACATTCTAATTCTGAATTATTAGCAAATTTCAGATTTACTTCGCAATTTATCCTCATACAGGCCTTTATAGATAAAACTGATGGAGTCTGGAGGTGAACACAAACAGGAACTCCAGTCAGATGTAAATTTCCACCAGTTCTGACACGAAATTCAGTGATTTTTCAAGCAAATTTAGATCTCCTCTGAGCAATTACCATAGGGTTCTACGACCCTTCAGTGCTAGAGCCCTCATAATAGATTCACTGATGACCATATAAAATGACCAAAAAACAAAACAAAAAAACAACAACATTTCGGACATTCTGACGCAATTCTAATACAAATATTACATTTAAAAATGAAAAATATTTGCTTTAAGATAATTGACCACTTATTTTTTCTAGCGTATTGTATTCCACTCCGTATTTTATTAGCATGGTATTAATAACTTGTGGTATTAGTAATAATAAATAAAGTTTTCATTTTAATACAGAAGATGAACACACTTTTCAAAGTGCATCAAAATAAGCTTGAAAAGGGTGTTAACGGAGAAACATATGAGAAGTGTTTTGATAGCGACTAATGCGTGAAACAAAAGGGTGACAGACAGGCTGTAAAAATAGGCACAGGTGGCACATCGAATGGTGTAAAAGACTCATCCTTGTCATTGTACAGCTCTCAGAGATCATAAACTATTGAGTTCTTGAGTTCAAGCACCGGTCTTACCTGAGGCAATAACTCGATGCCCTGTGCGGGGGCTGTTACTCCCTGCTTAGAGACGCCATTGCTCTCAGCATGATGTCCTCCTTCTGCACCCCGTGGCACAGACCAGCTGTCCTGAGTCCCCTTTCTGCACAAAAAACTTAGACCAAATGTAAAAGACGTTAGACCACTTTTATTCACACTTAAATGCTACTAACATAATAAATAATCTTATTACACAACAGCAAACTAGTGTTAGTGATAGATTATAATCAAAAATTAAATGCATTTCTTCATTTTGTGATGAAAAGGTACATTTTTGTTCAATACCTATATGCTAAATTGGAAATAATAAATATAATCATAATATGCAGTAAAATTGAACATTAAGTGAATTAATTTAAAGCATTGGCTTATTTTTAGTCGTAATGTTGAAAATGGTTTAAGTATTGTGTTATTTATATTTTTATGATGAAACTAAGTTACCTGCGACGATATCCAAACATGAGGAAGAGCACGCAGAAGATGATGCAGGCCATGCCGATGTGGATGCCCACCACGATGCTGCTGAGGGAGCTCTCGGCGCCTCGACAGTTACACTGAGACTCCTCTTCTACACCGGAGGACGAAAACATTTTGAAAACTTAAAACAGAGCTCCTAAGTTTTCAAACAACACTGCAAACACTAGCATCATACATCATCATCAGCTGGAGTTTATCCTTTTAAAAAGACAACGCTTACTTCCATTTCACGTTTAATATAACCTTATTAACCTTTTCAATACTATACATTGCTTGCATTTTAAACGTTTTTCAAAATATCTTCTTTTGTTTTAATTAGAAAAGGCAACCTAATAAAAGTGAAGCAAAGTAAATGATGTTAAAATTTGTGTGGAATTATCTCCAAAATACCTTAAAAACTAATAAACGAAGCAGTAACTAACATGAAAAACTTTATTGCGTACCATTAACATAAAATGTTTGATTTCACTTCCGTGGTGGGAATCCCATTGTCTCTTAATGTCAAATTTTTTTTTTCTCACCCCAAAATTTGCACATAATTTTTTTTCCTCTACCCCAGCAATTTTCAACCTTCAAAATGAATATGATTTTTTTAAGTTTAATGTCAGGTAATCAATGTCGTTAGTGACTACTTATCAACACTCTGAAAAACACGTACATTTCAAGTATATTTCAATTGATGGTGTAATGAAAATCTGAAATTATGTTTTAAATGTCTTGAACATGACTGACAGCATATCTGTTGGGCCCTGGAACCATTCTGATGATATTAGCAGCACTAAGTCTACCCTGTCGTTCAAGTGAAGAGTGGGACAATAATAATCTTCCATTTTTGGAAGGTAATGTGTCTGCTGGTGGTAGGGAGACATTAGTATGGTCAACACTAGGAGTCTCATTATCATCTGAGGAGGATGCCACATAATCAAAATCCTCCTCAAGAATATGTCTGCCACTTTCACTGTCAAAAACTTGACAAAATCTCACGGTCAGAGGGCCATTTTAATCCAGAGACCACAGCAAGAGAGAGCCCAAAGAGTTCAAAGAGAAGTCGTTTAGAAAGCTTCTGTGCAAGTTTTCACCTCGTCACTAAACCATGCGATTTATTTTTCACTCCCACAAAAAGAAAAGCACTGTAAAAATCAAAGTTGCTGAAATATCAAAAATGTCAAAATGATTTATCAAGTCAATCTGAAGCAAAAAAAAAAAAGTCACCGTATATGCTAATTTAATTCACAGAGAAGATTGTAACATTTAAACATAAATTGGTTGCTGTTTTAGTTTAAATGCACCCCCATCTGAGGGGTTGCTGTTCTTTTGAAAAATGTTGAAATCTCTTTCTTGAAAGCCCCCTTCTTTCTCATTATCAGATATACAAACAAATGCTTTCAGAAATTTGTTCTAGAAAATGACCCAAAACTGAAAAGGGCTCCCAAAGACCCAAACCCCCTGCAAGGGTTAAGGGAAACTTCAATCTACCTGCTGTGGTTTTAGCAATGGTTCCATCCTCAGCCAGAGAAACCAGTTTCTTGGAACAGTCGCTTTCTCCGTTTCCGTTGTAAGCTACCAGTTTGACTTCATACACAGCGCCAGCATCTGAGGAGAAAATTGGTTGGAAGTCAGTATCACACACAATGCAAATCAATCCCAGTTACTCGAGCATCAACCTCTCCCACACAGTACAGTAGCTGTTGCATTACAGGCATCGATCTGCTGAGTCACCTCGATGGAGCTCCTGCTGAGAAACGTACGCTCCTTTTCTCCTCTGACAATTTTATTTGTACTTGACCCAAGATCTGTTTTCATCAATATCTCCATTTTCTACGGCCTCTAAAGTTCATGAATTTGTCAAGAGGCAATTTGAAGAAAGCTTTCATTCTCTCGAGAGCTCAGACCAGGACGGAGTGAAGGAACATTTCCAGAACAAACCTAATGGCTGCATCAGACAAAATGATACAGATCGAGCTCATTTTGCGACAATCAAAGCCAGTATTATACAATTATTTACTCTAAATACATAAATTTAGATGGTATTCATAAAAAAAAGTCTTCTTGATCTGTGTTCCTGCATGGAAACTAATAAAATACTAATACTATTACGAACAGTTTTGGGCGCTTACATTAACCAAATTTTTCCAGAATTTTCCAAGTTATAGAGACATGGGGGACGGTTTATAAAACATATAGCGACAAGGCAACATTATATTGTCACTGACTCCTCCATAGCAACCAAGTTTTCCCTAGAAACCAAATTTGCATATACATATCCCAGCTTATGAAAATCTCAGAGACATGAGGTTGCTTTATGTTACTCGTAGTGACATTGGGAACCATTTAATTGCCACTAATATTATTTTAAAACTGGATCTGCATCTGATATGTAATATGTATTCATAAATAAGTTGATAAACTGGCAACCTGTCCAGCGTGAACCCTAGCAGGGTTAATAACTGGCTAGATATTGTACGGAAGATAAGTGAACAATTGAACATCGCCGAAACGCTCTTATCTACTGTCTATCTTACACATGTGCCCTCACCGAGATTTGAAAGGGTGTGAGCGTTGACATGGCAGGGCATCTGAATAGGTGATTGGCTCTCTCCATGAGGAACCCTTCGGTAACTCAGTCGAAAGCCCTCCACCTTCCCAGGCTTACTGGGCAGCTCCCACAGGACTTGCACTGCAGTGGCGTTCAGAGCTTTGGTGAAAAATGTTGGCGGAGTGGGAACTGGAAAGAAAATGATAAGCTTTAGAAATGTTTACATTACTTAAAAAGGCGTTAAGCGTTACATACCGCCCCCTAGTGTTGTGACAACCACTGTTCCGGACTGTTGACTGGCACCAAGAGGTGAATAGGCCTTCAGGTAGATGGAGTAGGTGGTGGCAGGATCAAGGTTGGTGAGGTCATGCTGGAATGTTGTTTTACTAACGGCTTCCTGTAGCTCTTTACTCTCTGGCTCTGGAAAACATTATTGCAGGTTTAAATTGTGTACATGTATTTGAAAGAGCATGAATATTTTAGGATGTGTAATGGAAGGATTTCTATCACAGGTGCAAAACAAAAATGGGAATTGAGGGATGTTCTGGTGAGTTCTGAACCACTTGAAAATGTTACAGATCATTTTGCTTTTGCAGTGGTCACGATTTGAGGATTTAGGGGCATGGGTCATCATTTACGTTTCTAGTGAGACGTTCCAGTGACATCGTGGTACTTAAGATAACTCCCAGATTCCAAGGGCTAGTGGGTACCAATGCGCATCGTATAATAATGGATGGTTTATTTTCTGGGGCAATAACACTAGAAACCCTGATGAATCGATGCGTAGATTCCTCACCTCCATGTTTTCGGATGTGCAGGACGTAGCCAATGATGCTGTCTGTGCTTTCCTCTGCTGGCTGAGTCCAGGAGAGTTGTAAGGAGGTTTGTGAAAGAGCTGTTCCTTTAAGGCCCTGAGGAGCAGAGGGAAGTCCTCTGGACACTGAAACTGCCAGTCGGGCACTGGCCTGGTTGGTTCCTGCTGAGTTTTCAGCAATGCATTGATAGATGGCCTCATCTTCTGGGGTTATTCGGGTCACTGCCAGAGTGCTTAAAATATGACATTACACACAAATATTTTAAAAGGAGAGTGAAATGTTCAGTTATACTTTGGTCATATTTTCTTGTATTGTTTTGAATCTCAAATAAGTGATAAAATATTAAATTAACATTAACTGTTGATTTTAAAATCTGCTCATTCACTATCATTACACGTTAATTGTACAGATTACACACTGAACGAAAAACGAACGAACACTGACATCTAGTGGACAGAGGCTGCTACTGCTTTGATGGCCTGAACGGAAGTTAAACCCGCCAATAACAAAAGTTAAAATTATAATAATTACGCTATATATTAACCATAAAAGGTGTCGTTTATAAGTTACTGTGGCTTCCACACGACTGCAGACAGACCTGTTGTTATTGGTGAGTTTGACGTTGTCTCCGGGGGTGAGGATTTTCCCGTTCTTAAGCCAGATTATGTGCGGCTCCGGAGCGCCTTGGGCCACACAGCTGAATACCGCACTGCCCCCTGCAGGCCTGGAGAGGGACTGCGGCCACTGTAGGAACTCTGGAGGAGCTGAGTACAAGAGAGTGACAATTTTAAGTATTCTACTAATATTTAAATAAGTAGTAATATCAAAAGATTAACCAATGTATACAAAGATACAGTCTACAATAAAGATGTACACACACTAAATGAAAATTAAATAAATTTTTATGGCCATTTTTAATGTCCTGTATTTATTTGTTAACATACATATAATTATTTGTTAAAGACAAAAAAACTTATAAACTATAAAAAAGCATTTAATTCAAAAAATCTAATATGATTTTGTGATTTCTACTAAAAGAAAAAGCATGCTATAAACATTAATGTTAAATGTCTTAATTGGTACAATTTGGAAAATTAAAAAAAAATGTCCATTTTTGTCACATTTTTCTTTAATTTGTCTTTTTAGACAAAGTACGCTCCATATCTTGACCTTCAACTTTTCTATTCTATATCCTCAAGCCTGCGTGCTTCAGTATGACCCACCCCATGCACACTCATCTCTGGCCCATCGGTGCAGATGCAGGTTCAAGATCCACCTGACACCCTTTCAGCCTCCACACAAAGGCTGTGCATATATGTAGAGCTCTCCAAAGCCAGGCCTATGCATCTCATTGATCTACTGACACCCAAAGCAGCCTAGAGTCCCCTCAAGAGCCCCTTCTCCCTGGGAAGACGGAGAAGGCTCAGTGGAGGTGTGGGGGGTCAGGGGTCAAAGACAGGCGTGATTCAATGGAGAGCTATTCATCAACCAAGACACGGATCTTTAAAACTGCGCAGCTTGCTCATCAAATGAGGTCAAACATTTTTAAGCAGATAGACTAAATATGGATTTGCCGGATCAATATGAGGTGCAGAGGAAACGGTTGGTTGGGGTTTAGAGCCAGTTATTCTTTTGTTTTTAACAAGAATCTTTTAGGAAAACATCTATTTGTAAAACCGGTTCATGGTCATGAAACATAACGCATATATTATTCATGTTGAAATGATTAATACGCTTCAAATGAAAGAAAAGGCTGTATTATTGTTTATTTACTGTTACGTATGTGTATTAGACTGACTCTTTCAGTCACTTACACTATATTGACCAGATTCTGGAGTAAAATTAAGGATTCAAAATGAACTTATCGATGATAAAAACAAAAAGGTTTGGTAAAAACGGCAAAAACTACAGA
Source organism: Danionella cerebrum (assembly GCA_007224835.1). NCBI lineage: Eukaryota > Metazoa > Chordata > Actinopteri > Cypriniformes > Danionidae > Danionella > Danionella cerebrum. The sequence continues at coordinate 67,411 of SRMA01024014.1, forward strand.
TATAATGCGGAGATAAGCAAAAAAAAAAGATGCAACTATAAAATCAGCATTGACATTGTGAAAAATAATGGGAGAACCTCAATTTTCAATTCAAAATTGTCATAAAATACATCAATATGAAGAAACAGTGTGATCCCTGCGAGAAAGTCTAAATGTACAAACTATAATCTGAATATAAAAACCTTAATTTTGAATATTAATTCAAAGCCTTTAAGGTACTTCATAAAAATGACTAACATGCCATTAAGTGCATACATTAAGGTTTGAAATATAAAAGTACAGTATATTATTTTTCTCAGGGTTTTGGTGTCTGTGTGTGTGAGGTGAGGGCTGCAGGGTGTGTGTGTGTATAATGAAACAAGAGCAGAACACAATAGGACAGGGGTCACTTCAGACCTCCAGACACAATCGGACAGTCACCTCACTCTGAGAACTCTACACTTGAACCTGAATAAAGATGATGAATTCACTTCTCTGAATAGAAAGCTGACGTCAGGGACGATAAAAGCTGCATCTGTCTTTTTTTACACACACTACTGAGCGCAAGGAGTTCATTCATACTCAAACACGCATCATATTAAGATAGAATCAAGTTCAGATTATATGAAAACCAACAAGATTTCCAGACTTTTGACTTATTTCCAAATAAATAAACTTGACGAGGATGAAATTGTCAGATGGACATAAAAACCAACTCAATAACTGCAAGAGAAAACTTGAAAGGGTTTATTTTTTACTATACAATTGTAGGGAATCCAATAAATTGACCCATGGTGTAAACTCAGTTCAATCTCCATAGCATTTGAAAAGTTAAAAGTCGTCCGAGCAAATTCTCTAAGCATAAAAACCAAGATTCGTTCATTCCAACCTTCTTTCAACTTCACCAAACTTTCTTCCTGATCCAAATCTAGAAATTCCACTGTTTAAAAAAGCACCAAAACTCCAAAATATGTTAAAAGATGTAATGATTTTAACTCTAAACCTCCAAAAAGCATTTTTAACCATACAATACTCACAAATACTAGTTTCTATGCTCTGGTTTGCTTTTCGACAGCAGCATCCACTGACCGTAATCTGTCTCAGTTATTGATCAGTTATTCTCTCTTCTGACCTTGAATCCGATCAGATGCCTAATGCTCATTCTATTGAGGGAATCGATGTCATGCCCGCACCTTGATAGGGATCAAAGATTATCAGGTTTCAAACATTCCCTCAGTGGGCATAAAAATGTAGGCCCAGCATCCTTTTACGCACTGGTCTCAGTTTATACAGTTCCCAGTCTACTGATTGGCTACTGTCTCTTATGCACTAGCACGCCAGTCTGACCAGTGTGCTAAAGTATCATATCCCACAGGACCACTGTTCTAGAGTGAAAATAAGCTAGATAGAATGGTAAAAACAATGAACGCTAAAAATACACATTTAAAAACACAAGAAACATAAAAAAAATAAACAACAAACAGAAAGTCGATGCTTGGTGATGATTGGACAAAACTTGTATCAATTTATTTAGTACAGGAACGAAGTATACAAGGACCCCAACCAAAAGCAATTTATTTATTTATTTTTTAATGGCTTCCTTTCCAGTTTGTCCACATTTTTTTTACTGTATTTTTTAAATATTAATATTATTATATGTTTTCATGATTTTTTAAAATTTCGTTACATATTTTCTTTTTTTTAACTATGGTTTTATTACTTTTGAGCCACTGTAAGCTACAATTTTTATACCAATATATATGTATTTTTTATAAAAATATGCAAGTATTTTATAAAAATGTATATGGTATGGGTTTTCATTGACCAGGTGCCAGGTATCTACATAAATATCTCCATAATAGTAATCAATGTCCCACTAAAGAATAAACTCATTACCTATTTTTATACAGAGCTAAAGTGGAATCTAGTATTTGGGGTAAAAGTCATGAACAACAAAATCATGTTGGTTTTAGAACTAAACTCTCGCTTAAAGGAAGCCCATCAGCAGGAGCAGATGCCAGTATAATTTTTCATTTTTAAAATAGCCCAGGGTGGAAATAAAGCAACACAAAGCTGTTATATATGGTCGTATCCAAACCCCCCTTGAACTTCTGACCACCAGCTGGGACGAGGAACAACTGCCCTCGTAATGCTATGGAAACAAGGGGGGAAGGGTCACCAAAAAAAGCTCATTTGAGGATCATCCATTCTGCAGGCCCCTCCCCTTCCCTGTCAGTCAGAACTAACTCCGCCTCACTGCTGCTCCCCCACCTCCAAAAAAAGAGCTTCCTAGGCCAAAGTCAAAGGTGAGAAATGAGGGGTCAGAGGTGAGCGGGGACACCTCACCCCTCCCAAAACAGACTTACCACAAACTGCTCGTCGCCTGTCTATGGGCTTTGTTCTCTATTGTTCTGATCCTGTGTCTCAGCATCTGTCCAGGCGTTCAGGAGTGTGTGAAAGTCCCGTGCCCACAGCCGCTCAACCTCACATCGGTAAAAACCAGGGCTTTGAACTTGACTCCGAAGATTTTACTAGCGACTAAACAATAAACATTGTCGTTTCTGCTTCATCTAATGGAGTCTATTCAGTTTTTGTCAGACTGTCCAATGGTTTAAACTACTTTAGTTAGATTAAAAAAAAGCTTAGAGTCATTTAAATTACATTTTAACTCAGTTTTAGCAAGTTATTATCCTAAATATTCAGCTCTGACTCTATTCCGTAGCAGTTTTAATCCACGGTGGAGGAAGAATGGATGAAATGTTTGAATTTCATCATGTTTAATATAAAAGAAACATGTGTTTTTTCAATGGATTTAAATGTTTCCATTGCTTCCATAGGTCTCTAATGTGTTTGTTAAGATTTACAACCGGAAGTGCTGTTTCATAATGTGAAAGGACCATAAATTCTTGAATAAGTTAAAACAGGAGACAATAGGCATATTTTCATCTTTAACTTTCCTAAAAAGTACCTGTCATGCAATAAAGAATGGAAAAAAGTAAATATAGAATTGGATCGTTACAATGATTTAAATTAAAGCTCATTCAAAGTCTGCTAACTTTTAACACATAAAAAACTTTACAACCCATTAATGAACATTTTTTTTTTACATTTCAACTTAAATGGTATTTTATTGATGTGCGTTTTCCAGTAATGTTTGTTGGAAATTGTAATTAAAAGATTTTCAATTTATTAAAACCAAACACTAGTTTATTATATTAAGTTTTATTGCTAAGCAACAATGCAGTTCAGTCTAAATATGGCACAAATGAATTTTGTAACACATTTTCTTGATCATATTAATGGATCCTTGGTGAACAAAACCAGCAAACACCTCAAACACAAAGCTCTGAACAAATCAAAGTGACCAGGTTTGATTTTGATATAAAAACAGCCCAATAATAAAAATGTGATGTGAATTACTAAATCAGTCTTTTCTCGGGGGTTTAGGAGAAAGGCTTCTAGTTTTAGGAGTGACCCAACAAAATCTCTTTGTTCCCATCTTATACAAAAAGTGGATCAATAAATGAATCGATACATTCAAGATTACCTCCTCTGCCAATCCGCTTGTAAAAGGCTGATAGGAGTGAATATTGATTGATCCGGCTTAAGCTGGACATTTGGGACGCAGATGGACAGAGCACACCTGGGTGCAAGCGCAACAACGGTTTCAGAAATGAAAGGATAATCTGCACTTGCAGTAAATATTCAACATAAACAGTGGAAGTGAAGGGTAAATACGAGGAGCTTTCGTTTCCCTGAAGATCGTTCATTGTCGTAATTTGGATCTTTTGTTCTTGTGAAACACGTTTTTCAGCTGACGTTTGACTTTTAAAGAGTTACAACAGTTGGATTCCAAATCTCCAGGAAAAATTGACCTTTCTAAACGTTGAACTTGACCAATTAGAAAATTACAAAATATTTTGACCTTTTTTTTTTTTTACCAATTTTTTACATTTTTAAATTTAATTCAATCTTTACATTATTTTGAATCACATTGTAGTTTTTCTTATTTTACTTTAAATTGTATTTTTATTTTTTTTACATTATTTGTTTTTATTTCATATTTTTGTTACATTATTTAACTGTGTTTATTTTAATTGTTTATTTAGTTTAAAAGTGCATTATTTTACATAAAATATATATATTTTCTTTGTTTCATAATGCATGTTATATTTTATTGTTTATATTTTTTTTAAATAAAAAAACTAACATTTTAATTTAAATGATGCAACCATTTACGTAACTATTATATGCTCTCTAAAAAAATATTTTCTAACTTAATATAAAAAAAAATTAAAAATAAAATAATAATAGTATTTTTTTGTTATGTTGTTGCTGAATATGATATTTTGACTACTAAACTTTCTTTTTAATAGTTTTCAAAAGAGAACAGCCATATTATATGTACAATTTACATTGTTTAATTCTATTGTGTACTGTTTTTAGCACAAAGAATCAAAGAATCATTGTTGAATCATCTTTTTTTTTAACACCTGCTAATTTGTAACAGAAGTATGTTTATATTAAAGCAAAAATATATTTTATGACTTCTTTCCTAAACCTCACACAAGTGTTTTATTTCACCCTCACGATCCTTGTTCTTAAAGACCCCTGATGTGCAGCTACTTTGAAGACATCCAATGAAAGCAGCATCCAGATACCTCAGGGATCGAGGATGAGGTCGAAAGTAGAGACAGTAGCTGGGTGATGGATGATCCGTGTCATCGGGGTGTTAAGGGGGATTTCTCCTAACAGCTGATTTCATTAGTCCAGCCATTCCTCTCAAGCCCAGCTGGACAGCACCAGCAGGCCGTCATTTCCATAAACCAAGTAAGGGTCTCACACCAATGGCCCCAGTAAGTGTAAGGCAAAAAAAATCAGCGAGGGCAGAGGTGAGGGAGGGGAAGGTCTTGATATTGATTCTCCACTGTGCTGACCAGTCACCTTCCAAGGGTCATGTTCAAAACCAATCCTGCTTGACGTCTGGCCATCAAAGCATTGAGCTAATGCACCCCACTTTCATGTAGACATGAACAAATGCACTCACACTGGGAAAACAAAGAGCTTGCTCTGCTGGACTCAGTGAAGTGTTCAAATAATCTAATTACTGTAGCAGAAGAGCTTTGCAAATGATCAACAAGACGACTGAGGCATCTATTATTTTTTACATTTTGAAAAACATGTGATTCAATATCCTGGTGTTCACCTAAGGACTTTCATTAATACATTTTTTTTTTTTGCAATTTCCACATATTATAAACTGCAAAAAAAAAAACTTGGACCTTTCTAAATGTTGAACTTGACCAATTAGAAAACTAGAAAATCTTTTAAACTTTTTTTTTAAAAAACATTTTTTAAATTTAATTCAACCTTTACATTATTTTGAATCATATTGTAGTTTTTCTTATTTTACTTTAAATTGTTATTTTTTTTCATTATTTGTTTTCATTTCATATTGTTTTCTTTTTATTTATATCATTTAACTGTGTTTATTTTAATTGTTTATTTAGTTTAAAAGTGCATTACTTTACATTAAATATATATTTTTCTTTGTTTCATAATGCATGTTATATTTTATTGTTTATAATTTTTTAAATAAAAAAATTAAAATTTTCATTAAACTTTAACATTTTAATTTTAAGTAGGCAAACATTACTTTGCAGGAACTTTGCAAACAATCAACAAGACGACTGAGGCATCTACTATTTTTTACTTTTAGAAAAATGTTTGAATCAATATCCTGGTTTTCACCTAAGGATAAATGCATTTTTTGTGATTTCCACATATTTTAAAATGCAAAAAAAAAAAACCTTACAATACAAGTTATAACTTTTTTTATGAAATTAATTTAGTTGAATGTAATAATGAAAAATTGTATTTTTTGATTATTATTTTAAAAATTTTTTTTACATTTTTTAAATTAATTTATTTTTTTTCTCTTCTTTTTCTCCTCCTTTCTTTCTTTTTCACTCGTGTACTTTCACTCTTCCCCAACCCTTAATCCACTCCCCCTTTCAGTTCAACACTGTCTTGTCCTGACACAACTGATATAAACTGACTCGAGGGGACCACAACTAATAAATATTTACATACATTCAATGTTCCAATCCAGAGGAGAAAACACCACACCAGGTGTTTTACTCCCCTGGAGAAAGCAAAACTGTCCAACTCAGCAAAGCATTTACTCTCTCCCATGTGATGGCTTTTGAGCAGGACAGGACAAGGTAAAAAAAGAAAAAAGAAAAATTGTATGACATTTTGGGAGATGTTTTAAAGTGACCAATATTGTATGGAAGGAACACATTTAATCCGTTCTTGTTTTCCTTTGGGATTCTTGACATTGCCATGCTCTACTGTTCCACAGATGAGCTTTGTTTAATAACCTTTACCCGTAAAACTTTTTTTTTCACACACTGTATTGATTAATGAAAGTGTCTCTAAATAGCCCACGATGGAATGGTAAATATCACAACGATGCCTCTACTTAAGCCACCTTACCTTGGACCACTAGCCTGCCCAATGCAGTACGCCTCATCCTGGTGCCAGGTCTGTTGGCAGCGCACACATACACCCCAGAGTGCTGAAGGGAGACATCTGAGATCATCAGGTTACCGGTGCCAAGGACTTGGATGCCTTCCACTCCAATTGATCTGCCATCTGAAAAACAAAACAAAAAAATAATTCGAAATAATACCTTGGTAGATCTTACGTTTTGTTTCAAGAACGTTTCTCAAACATGATGTTAACTAATATTGTTACTCGTCTTTTGCTTGGGATAAACAGCAAAATAAAACGCTTCCTATTAATTACTAACCAGGCCGCTGCAGAGGAGCAGTTTGAGGACAAAAGTGACAGAAATAAACTCTTACATATGCGAGTTCCTTTCTTGTGTCGTCGTTTTTACAAGATATTATCTTACCAAGTCTACTCCAGGAAACTATTGGACGGGGGTTTCCAGTAGCGATGCACTCAAGGATGGCGGTCTGATGCACAGTAATGGTGAGGTTTTGAGGGCCGGACAGTATGACTGGTTCTTTATAGGTGCGAGCAATGCCTCCTGAGAGAGGAAGAGCAAATAGCAGAGCTGAACATCTCATCAGTGTTATCACAATGACATTTGACATCATGACATTTCGTGGCATTTACTTTTACCTCGGCATCAATAGAAAACAGCATTTACCACACAATAGAAAGGATTAATTGGTCCAGATTGGCTCTTCCAAAATTATTTACCACTCATTGAGTGTCTGTTATTTCTGAGGAGAGTTTATGACTTGAAGATACTCATTTGGAACATGTGTCAAGATTTTCAGAGAAACCTAGTGGATATATATATATATATATATATATATTTTTTTTTTATTTATTTATTTTTTTTCAGATATGCACTGACCAGTTACGTTCAGATGGGCTTCGTGGCTGTTGCGGGTGTTGGCAATATTGCTGGCAACACACCGGTAGATGCCAGCATCTGATTTCTTTACCCCTGTAATCTGAAGGATGCCCATTGGGAGAAGTGTGTATCTGTGGAGAAAGAGTTTAAAGGAGCAGGTCACACTACGGTAAGGATTAAATAAAGAGGCTCCTGGCAACTTGTACGTTGATTTAACTCACAAAACAATTATTGAATAAGCAATGTCAGCTTCTGAAAATAACAATTAGCTTTTGAGTAGTTTATACAAAAGATTTTCCCATTTTTTTTTTCTCATTTTAAAAGTATCTTTAACCACACTATATTTAAACACCATAACGTATTGTTTCATCACATCTGATTAATCAAACTAGATAGAGCTTCTTTGACCTAATAAATGGCTAACTGTCTGTTACCTGTCGTCAGATGTAGAGAGCACAACTCTGTCCTTCTCCCAGGTGATGTTGGCTTCAGGAATCCCATTGACCTGACACTGGAAGCGTGCAACACCTCCCTCATCCACTGCCATAGACTCGGGGTGTGTGTGGAATTTAGGGAGAGCTGATAAAAATGATAAGTGGGTTAAATGATAAACACTTTTTTGTTATTTTAGTACTTGCGGTTGAGTGATATACAGTTATATTTTTGGGGCTTTAATGCATGCAGTATATTATGATATATATATATAATGCAGGGCAGAGATAAGAGGGGTGTCAGAAACTAACTGCACTTCAGATTGATATGACTGTCATCTATTGACCCAAATTTGACTGAGATTACATCAAAACTATCGGTTGCTGGATCATATTTGTATCTAAAAGAATTTAAGTAATTTACTACTAACTAAATCAGACCATTTTAAGAGGTAGCAGGATCCTACTCTACCAACCGTACAGTAGGTTCTATTACTAGTTTATGGTAAGGGATCAGCAAAAGTTTATTTAAATCTTGTAAGAAAAACATATTTCAGTCAAATAAAAGGAATATCAGCTATAGTGGATGTACACGTCATTGTTTGGGTGAAATCTGCCAGTAGGTAAAGTGGGCACTATACAAGGCCTATTGTATTCTAAATATTGACTAAATCTTGAAATAACACCAGGTTATAGCAAAGGAACTATGAAAATTCCATGGCCTGTGACTTTTTTTGTAACTATTTAATACCTTGACGTTCTCATCTAAAATGATGCTCTTCTACTGATGTTGATGGGTGTTTTAAGAGCATTGTAATCTAAATAGCCAGGCATTCATTCAATCAATCAATAGGGGTTTGGGGGAAGAGAGGGGCTCCTGGAGAGAGTTCATTGCCATGGTAACACAGCACCTTCTGGGGAAGCATGTTGCGACAACTATAATTCTCCAGGATTATCACCGTTCCTACTGCTTTTAAAGGACAAGAGCTCAAGGAAGGACAGAAGAAAATCAGAAGACTCTTTAACCACAGAATTTCCCCTTAAAAACACACTCACAAAAGAACAAGTTCTTTAAAGATATCGATGCTTCCAAAATAAAGGTTTAACATTCACCGCGTGTGGAATATGATTATCTATATTAACCCTTAGAAGTCTGGGGCTTTTGAGCCTTTTTTACTTCTTTAAAATTTGCTCTAATAAATTATCTTTAAAAATGTTTTTTGTGGCAATGCTTGATATAATTTCTTATTTCTTATTACATTACACAATAATTCCACAACAAACCTAAAACTGTACAAAAAGTACAATTTCAAGTATAGAGTTTTGTCATGTTTTTTACTGAAAAAAAAACCCTCAAAAATTGAAAACGAATAGTTTTTATGTTTTATAACAAAAAGCAAAAGTGTTGAGACTAAATAAAAATTCAAAAATTCAAAAGCTCAAAACTATGTGAATATTGTTTTTTTTGCCAGAACTTTCAAAAATACAAGCCATATCACAAGTATTGTACATCCATGGGTTATCCCATCTTTTCACCACTAGATGGCACTGATGGCACCGATTTGGGGTCAGTAAAATGAACCTTTAAAACCACAAATATTAAAATAGTGAAAACTGGGTTGTGTCATTTTTACTTAATTCAAAATAAGCGTATAGACTTCTAAAGGATAAATAAAAGTAACGTAAAAGTCATCAATAAATTGTTTGGAATACTTTCATGGAAAGTGTTTTCCTTTTATTTTCAGAAGAAAGTAGTGTGTCAATTTAAAATGCTCTTCCAAATTTGTTGAATATAAAGAAAAGCATATAAACTGGTAACCAATTAAGAGAACATGTGAATAGGAACTCAATGTTTAATACTACTCTGACTCAAACTCTGTGTGTTTGGCAAAGCCTGTAAATGTCATTACTATTATTTTAGATTACTGGAAAAATATAATTTGCACAATATTTAATTCAATCTATATTATTTCTAATGTATTTGCTCTGTATAATCTACACAACAGTCTTTTACACAGCTAGTAATATTTGAATTTAACTGTAACCTTAAATTTTCTGCAAAGTGAGGCTACTATGTTGGTCACTTACATGCGAGCTGCACCCGGGCCTTACGGCTGACCAGCATGCCATAGTGGTTCTGTGCAGCGCAGTAATATTCTCCAGCATCTGTAGTATCTCCTTCTCTTCTCTTCTGGAAGCTGCGAATCAGGAGTGTCCCGTTTGATAGGATTTTAGCCCGAGTGCCAACTCCAGTGAGCAACGGAGCTCCGTTTTTGTGCCACGTCACTGTGATCGGACCTTCGCCCTCCACCCTACAGTCCAACATCAACGGCCGATCTCGAACCGCAATCACATCACTGGGCTCAACGAGGAAAGCCAGCTCAGAGCCATTACACATACCTGGAAGAAAAATATATGAAACAAAGGTACATTCTCAGAAAAAAAATATGTTTCATTTTTCGCAGCTATTTGAAAAGCAACCACCCCAGTGATATTTTCCTACATTGAGGAGAGAGTATACACTGAAACTTTTAAAACCGAATCAAAGAATTGTGCGTACAAATGTGATTTAGCCTTTTGTTTACATGTAAATGCAGGACTGTATTACCAATAACAGTGTTTTTGGCTAATCTGGAAGTAGAGTAACTCTCTGTACAAACAGAAACCATTGGAAAAGCTAAACCCCAGTGCTATCTTCCTGAATGTAGTTCTGAGTGCAGAGAGTAAACTGAATTATGGAATCAGTTTGTAGTTCAAACACATATAATCCATTAGACCTGTGTGTACAAATATGATGTGGCCTTTTATTCTAATGCAACTGTAGGACTGGGTCACCAAAAATGGTTAAGGGCAGAATAACTCTATTTTGAAGCTTCTGGACTTCATGAACTATTTTGGTTTACACTTGACCTTTACAGAACAGTATTATATTTTTAAAGAGGTGAAGCCAAGTGTATCTACAAATGTTAATTTGTAGAAAATGAAGAAAATCTAGCCGACGGCTAACCAATGTATGTTTGAGACTTGGTAGCTTCTCATTACCCTACGTATCTTACACAATACTTGAAATTCTGGCTAATTCTCAAAATAGCTGCACAAGGAATGATCATCTCAAAATGAGCCTAAAATGTCAAACTCAAGAAAAGAATTATAAAGAACAGAATAAACATGTGCTCAACTCAATAATGCAGAAATAAATTCCTACTCAAACAAATGGGCAAAACTCTCCATATCTACAAATTAGTATTCGCGCCTCATGACTGCCATCATTGTGAGCGTCACCATCTAAGCACATCTCCCCTATTTACTCAGTATCAGCAAACCAAACTTGATCATCACAAAAGAGACAAACCCAAGGCAGTCAGTGAACCGGAGAGGCCTGCGACAAAGCCAGAGTGGAAGGGATGGAGAATTAGGGTGAGTTATGGGGTCAACGTAGAAGAATATCTTTTGAGCAAACTCACCATGATGACAATAGGCCAGTGACGACACCCCAAAAACAACTCTGGGTAACCACCAGGAGCCTTATGCACTTCTCTCAGTCTGGACCATCTGCCCCCCACTTATACAAACCCCCACCCTACCAAACCCCCATTTTCCTTTCAGTGTGATTCTAGGGTGACTTTCCCATGCCATGGGCTCACCCCAGTCCTCTCTCATTGTCAATCGCTGCATGGCCATTCCACAATCTTCTGTGCTTTTCATATGGAGAACTCCAGACCCTAAAGCCAGCCAGAACATGACCTCTGGAGATGGACAGGGTCTCCAGCAGCTGCTGTGCTTGAACTTGTACTAGATGAGATGTGAAGTACCTTCAGCATCTGGTAGATAGTGATAACCTCCCCCTTTCAAATGAACACTTCTGTTCATCTGTTTGCTAAAATATCCAGAAGGGCCCTGAAGGACACCTGCACTTGAACATGGCAGAGATGGATTAGCTAAAATTAACACTTTGCTATAGTTTTACTATTTATTTTTCCTCAACAGTATGAAACGCTATGGGGTCCAGCATTGTTTAGACATCGAAACAGCTAAAACATAATTTAAATGGTACACAGAAGGGATGTGGTGACTTTTGTTTGGTAGAAACACTGCAGCTGATGGAAATCTGGATCAGTTGTCTCCTTTAACCACCACATACATATCAAACTTAAAGTATGATTCAGATAAAACCAAAGTTTAATACCAGACTGAATGTGAGTTATTAGTAATATTTAACAATATGCAAAAATATAGTGTGAAAACAATGTTTTTCCAATTTTGTATTCAAGCATACAAATGAACTCAACAAAAAATGATATTAAAAATATACACTTTCGGAAAAAAAAGGCATCAAACGTGTCAAAATAGCTGCAGATTTGAACTGAGTCGCTACAGTCCTGAATCTCTACAGCCAGTAAAAGAATAAAAAAAGTTCAGGAAAAAACAATTGTTGATGCCAACTAGCTTTCTTTAGTTCAGAAAACTTAAGTGAAAGTACTAATACACTTCATTATCTGAAAAAAAAAAAGTTATTTGGCACTTTGTTTTAAATGTAGAAACAGAAACTTTTTGGAAATCTGAGTTCTGGTTGCTTTTTGGGTTTTACTAACCTTTTAAGCCAATAAAACAAATTTTATGTTTATTTTATGACTAAACATTTCAGATAAAGCAATATCTGATTAACATGTTTCTATCTATTTCTTCAAACAAACAGATGTAAGACATCAGGAGGCTCTAAAAACTCTTAGCGGCCTAACAAGAGTTTTAAGAGCTTCCTAAACCAATGACTACCTTCAACGTAGTCATGAGTTTGCTTGATTTTATTGTGTAAATAATTTCCAGAATGTATCAGAACGTATAAAACTAAAACAACTTTTGCTTTTTTAGAATGTTAATAGCATTTAAAATTATGATCTTTCATTTAATTAATTGAAATGACAGGATTTAGTGATGATATCTTTATTTTGAAATAAAGTGCCTTACGGCTTTTTAAAATGTGTAGTTTACCCGCTAAATTGTTTATTTGTACTGGTCATAAAATAGTCCCAAGGAGGCTTATTCTGGGAGTAAAGAGCATAAAAACTAACAGGAACATACTGCTATAGTTATCACACAGTGCAGACGAATCCAGCTCCTCCTTTTTGCTTTTATGAGGAAAAGCTTACATCTGACCCTTCTCCAGTTTACTCCGGCCGATGTGTTAATGAAATTCAGAGTCCCAGGGGAATGTCACACAAGCTGGAGTCAGAGATACAGGGGATAACACATGGGGAGCACCAATAAAGCTGTTTGGGAACATATTATAATGTGACTTTATACTGTCTTGCATCATATCTACAATTACATTACAGCAGGTAATAGCAAATAAATTCAATTTTATTTATATCAACTCATTTAACATGCATACTATCTTTTAGAAGACCTTAATGTCTCAATGGAACCTTTTTGAGCATTTCCCAAATGTAGAATCTATCCTGCAAACGCATTCTCACATGCCCCGAGTTAGATTAAGAGCTCAAGTTCGAGTCTTTTGCCGATCATTCAGATGAGATGTGCATGGAAATGGGTTTTTGGGGGATTGTGGGTGTATTCGGAGCAGCAGGAGACCCCCACCCATCCCCACCCCTTTGGGCTGTGACCTCGGTCCCTAAAGGGTCATGAGAGAGTTGGTGAAGGGTGGATGAAGAGTATGGGGCTCAAGGCACATCGTCTGTGTCCAGTCACATAAGGAGTCCCAGCCCCCCTTTCACACCATTGTCTCCAAGCTAATTTTGGACCTGAACTTCAGAAACTATTGTTGGAGGCCAGACAGCGTTTTAATGTTGTTCATCTCTGAAGGGGTCAGGGTGACAAAGATTTTCAACCCTTCTGGTCTGCTATAAATTGATCATACGTGTATATATAATCTCACTTTCAAATGTGTATGTTTTGAATGTTTTTAAGCAAAAAAAAGCTAATTCGATTTGAAATTTGAACCTATTTTTATTATACCAGGCGTGTTTATTATGAAAATTGTTATTATGGTGAGGTTTTTAGCAAAATGTTTGAAGATCTCCTCCATAAAGACTTTTATTTCTTTAAAGAACACTACTTTATTTGGCAAATAGTGCTCACTCTCCACCTCATCAAAAATGCTCATCCAAAATTAAGCATAGTTTCAAAATGTATATATTTTTCCTGTTGCCCATTTATGGTTACACTATGTTGTAAGATCAAAAAATTAAATGTTGATATTTTGTATTCTGACAAAAGGTCCTTGACTATTATGGAGCATAGTTCCAACAATATATCAACGTTCAATTTTTGGCGGATAATACAACATGATTTAAAATTTAAATAAGAAATGCGTGGTATAAATGTGTACTCAGATCATTTTTACTGAAATGCTACTGGTCTAATAGGATTCAATGATCTATGCTAAGCTAAAAGAAATATCACAAGATCTGGAGAATGACTTATTATCTCAGGGTGATATATAATGATGTAGAGTTCCTTTATGTTTAATATTTACCTGTTTTCAAACTCCACCGTTGTGAATATTCCCTTAAATTTGTATCTGTTCAATCTTTTTTAATCATTAATGCATAAACCATTGTGTGGCTTAAAGTGATCAAACTTTAAATCCACATGAGATCATGATTTTAACCAGTTGTTTATTTTCAGAATTGTTTTTTTTAGTACAATTTTATATTTCTAACATGTTTTCTTCTCTGAGGATTGTTATTGAGAGTAAATCCTACTATATTAACACTACTTCCTGAAAAATCCATCTTTATGAGAGAAAATATATCTTTTTGATCGATCTTTGTTCAGTAAATGTGTGCAATTATTTTATAGCTAAGCACAGAGCTAGATTTCACTTCATACAATTGAACAAGAAGGAAGTGAATCGTGGTCCTGAAACCTTAGGATTAATCTGTAAAAAATAGAAAGGGTTCAACTATTGCAACTTCAAAGCTACAGAAACCATGCCACACATTCTTATTTAAATGCTCATTTTAATATCTATACGTGCCTCTTGCATTGTGCAGAAGATTTCAGCATCACTGAAACAGCCCCTGCGCCTTTGAAAAGTGATATAAGCCTTTGAAAGACATTCTATATGCATAAGTACATGCACAAATTCCTCTCGCTTTCTTTTCTCCCATTATATCCATTGCAGCAGCAGGAGATTCAACATAAACAATAGCTGAATGCAAACTTGGGGGAGGAATAGTGAAGACTCTGGGTGGAAAGCAACAGGGAGGGGGTTGTATGGTCCGGGTGGGCTTCTTTTGACTCTATAATGGGAGTTAAATTCTTCCAGCCACAAGCCGCCTCCACAAACACTCTTTTGTCTTGTTTGTTTGAGGAAAAGTTGTCTTTTGTTTAAACGCTGGCCATCATTAGCTGGCATATGCCAAGTTCAAAGTCATGCACAGTCACTAGTGTTTCCTCTTAAGAAGAAACAATCCCCTGCAGTGTCCCTCCACCCTCTTCATTAACCAATTACCACTCGCCAATTAGATCCTTTCATACCCTACAGTTGCAGTTTCTTGGCTTCCCAGTGATGCTGAGCAAACTTTATGGGTTTCCATTAATTAGATCACGAGTGCAGGTCAACAGCGTTTTATGACAAAGTCTTTTCGGTCGTGAAACCTTTGGGTAAAAATCAATAAGCAATATGGTCCAATTGGAGGGGGAGCAAACCCCATCACTATGGCCTCAGGTCTTTAATTATTGGGATAAGGAGCAGAAGGGGATCCAGGGCTTCCATTAAGTCAATCCCATTAATGGAGCAACCAAGGGTTAAAATGCCCCTCTGCAGTTACATGTATGATGTTACTTCATGTTTGGCTTGATGACTTTCTTTCGTGCACTGAATCTTGTCGATTTTAATTCCACTATAAAAGATGTCGTTTGTGGTTGATTAACCTGTAAACTCTAAATTAGTTGTATTACCCCCAGGGCAGGTGTGTAATGCTTCTGTTACATAGATTAATTTTCCCTCGGCAGGGTCCTCATGGAGTCAGAACTTCAATGATGATTTACAACTTCAGTATACACAGCAAAATCCTCAGTGTTAAACCAACACTACTGGTGACAACGATGTAACTGCCCCAATGTTAAACCTAACACTGCGAGTTGAATTAGCACCACAGTCAGTGTTAAAACCGAATGAGGGATTGATTCAACTCAAATATAGTGTTACATTAACACTGTGGCTATTTTTTGTCCACACCATTGTCACCAGTAGTGTTGATTTAACACTGAGGGTTTTGCTGTGTGGGCATAGCTCAGTTCTTAAATACAGTTTTTCAGCAATCGAAGAGAATGGATATTAAAATTAAATTGTAATATTTTCACAGTACACAGTAAAACAAAAAGTAATCCTTAAAGTAAAATTAACTCTATTGATGTAGTTAAACGGACTCTGAGGAAGGGCGAGTTTAACTCTATAAAGAGAGAGACCAAATTAGTTAATTTCTTTAATTTTATTTCTAAAAAAATAAAAATTTCTGTGTTTCTGTGTGATCCCTAATGGTAAAAAAAAAACCCTGTGACTATTCAGTATAAAACAATTAGGGATCAAATGCTCTCTGAACAGAGTTACTTTTACTCTGAGCATTTTTTCTGTGTACATAGCGCCACTTAGGTGATCATTTAACATTGGTTAAAAATATTAACTGGGGAGTAACTCCTCAAAAAATACTCAAAGAGTAAAGTGAACCCTCTCAGAGTGAAACAGAAACTCTTTGAGTTAAAATAGTCACATGTAATTGACATGAAAGATATTAAAGCAGGGCTACGGAAACAGAAATATAGTACAGCATACAATTAAAGAAGCACAAATAGTGGACTCTACCAGAACAGCTATCCCAATAATAGAAATAGAAGTTATCAGAGTACAAAGTATTTTTGTGGTCTTGAAGCTCAATCCTGTAATTCCTTTACCTTATAATACATAGTATTAACTTCTAATCATGGTTAGAAACCTTGTGTATGGCTGCTCTCCTCATCCCTTCTGCCTGGAGGGAGTTCCACTACTCTGGCTTGCTGGTTTTATCTTCCAAAGCCTCATCTTCAGTGTATAATGGTCCAATCTCTGTATCATAGTAAATATCTTCCAAAATCTCCTTTTCAAACGTCTCCATGGTTGCAAGGTAGGCTCCATGTGCCAGCAGTTGGGTATGCTACATATGTTGGTGGAAGTTGGCGATGTCATTGCATCTGTAGCACTAAAATTCCCAAATTGTGTTCTTCCATCGATGTGGAACATTTCTTTTCTAATGTTGTAGCATGCAATTATAAAAGAATCAAGTTTTAAAATAAGATGAAACCCTTTACGGAGACTGAAATGCTTATAGTTTTTACAGAATTAAATGATCCAACAATAATCCATTCTCTTGGAGAACAAGTTGGTATCAAAAGGTGGATCTTTCTTTAACTCTATTCATTTGTAATTCCATTTTCAAAACGTTTTTCAAGTTAATTTCAACAAATGCTTTTAGTTTTCGAAACATGTACTTGATTCATGTAAATTTGATGAGGTCGTGCTTAGATTTCCAATACATGGATCCATTAAATATTGAGATAAAAAAATATGAAAGCTGTAAAATATGCTTGAGTAACTCAGTCTTTGTAAGTGTTTTGATAACATTTAAACAAAGAAGATATGTGCAGATTAAACTACATCCAGAGGTTTGATCCACTACCTTCTACAAAACATTTTTCCTTTTGCATCCTCATTAGAAAATACAAGGTTTGGATAATCCTGGGTGTCTTGTTAGAATTAGCTGCTGGACTAAGAGCTCCCCACAGATGAAGGATTACTCCAGCATAAACACATTCAAACCCACACCTCCTCCAACAGCCATGAGACCACTTTAAATATAACCCGGCTCCCCAACAAGGCTGGACCAGTGTTATGGAGATCAGGGTGTTGGGGTCAGGTCAAAGGGTGTGTGGGGGGTGACCACTTTTGTTTCCTCTGCTCTTTTCTCCTCCAACCGTTCTGGACCACTCCAATGTCCAGAACGCAGACCCTAAAGGTTAAAACCACCCAAGGTCAACACCGACCCTCTGTCTATTACCTCATCTGTCTCCAACAGCCCCCATCACACCAGGAAAGGGACCACTCCTTCTGTTCAACTTTCTCACCATGTTTATTTATTATTCCGCTGGAGATTTATTCTGCTATTGATGGAAAGAACAGCTGTTTGATACAGCCATTAATCTATTCATTTGTACGCAAGAAAACTTCATGTTTGTTTGAGAGCCACGTTTTATATCAAAATATCAAAATGAAACAAATATTCCATTAATTCAATAACACGTGGACATTTATTCTATGAAATCTACATTTTTGGCAATTCTTTTCGTTTATTGCCTGGGATCTGAACACAATATCTGCATAGTTAGCTATTCGGCAATCAAATAAAATTAAATAATAGGCACTTTCATTAGTTTAAATATTTACAAAGTTTCACAAAATCACTATTTCATATCTTTGAATGACACTGAATAATGTTTTAGAGTACTTTTAGTGGTGTTTCAAGAAATAAAACTGCTGGAAAATGTGCTTTTAGATGAGCAATTAGTAAACGCACTGAATCCCAACAAGAACACTTACAGTTTATAACCATTAAACCTTTCAGTTTATCAAAACTAGAGGAGCACATCAAGTTTTTAGCCTACATCATGTGCTCTTTGCATGTATGAAAATAACAGATATAACTTAATAGAATTATTACAAAAATAATCAGAAGCTCCACTGAAAGTGAACGAAAATGTAACCACAACTTCACAGAAAGCCAAATAATTTTTACAATATGTAAACAATAAATAAATTTATACTCACATGTACAAACGAATGTCAAGAGGATGAGTATAATCCGTGGCTTCATTTTCTTAATGTGTAAATCCTTCCCAAACGGGACACGAGCAACTCTTTGGGCTCAAAATAGTTTAAAAAGAGAACACGTTAAAGTACTTCCGAGGACCTCTTGATAAAAACTACTCAGCTACACTAAACAAACCTACGAAAACATAGTTATTTCATCAATTAAACGGCGCTCAGTGGGGCGCTGCTGGTCACGTCCACGTCCACTTTGAGAATAATAATATCACGTTCCGCCTCAGCTCAGCACCGCTGCACGCGCGCGCTCGCGCGCTCCTCATTCAATATTCATTACGCTGACAGGTGGATGCGTGATGTTGCGTGAGGAGGAGCCAATCAGGAGAGGGAACCGCTCTCCCCAAATTACAATTTGATCTAATGTCGGACAATCTGTCAAATGAAAGCAAAATAACACCTAATGCCATCTAAAGCGTTATAGTTTTCCTCATTCGGAATTCTATAAGAAAAAAACTTCCAGACAAACAATTTTTGGCTTGTGAGATTTCTTGAGCAAAAAGAAGCAATTTCAATATTACAAATAGGCAATAATGTTTAAAAGGTCACTATCTCCTTTTTGAATATTTCTCATATAATTTCTGATAGAGTGAGGGAATGCTTTGACTTTGTTTCCTATGTTGTTTCTTCTTGGGAGAGTCAAATTTCTTACATAGTTGATTGAAATAAAAGAAAACTACATTTATAATTACTTTTTAAGAGAATTTTATCATTTTGAAATGTCATTTTGCAAACCATAAACACAGAAAATGGTTATGGTCAGCGTTATTTGCCCACTTAAGAAATCATTTCTTAAGTGGCTTTAGAATAAACCATTTTGCCACCTGACTTGCTAATTTAAACTAATGCATAGTAAACTAAATTAACAAGATGGGCAGAGGAACATATTTTAAAAAACCTTGGAAAGAGAACTAGTGAGAGAGGTTTGGGAAAGACCCAATGCATACCTTAGTTCTGGTGAAGCGATAACTCCAAATGAACAAAGTGGAAGTACTTGAATGGCCTGCACAAATCCCAGACTTGAGTCCAATAGAAAATCTGTGGGGTACACTAAAGACTCAACAAATCTGACAGATCTGCTCAGAAAGAAAGGGTTATTATTCCTCAGGAGACATGTTTGAGAACTACAGTAAACGACTACCAAGCAAAAAGTATTCACTATTAACATCAGACAGCTACAGTGTCAAAAACTCAAAATGTTGGTTTTCACTTTTTAAATTATTTGTTAATTAAATGTTAGCTTTTATTATTTTTCGCTGCCTGTATATGTATCTTAACCTGCTTCTCTTTAGACCCTGTGGCCATCCTGAGCAGCGACGTGTGCAGGGGTGTAAATGAAGAGTTATGAGAGTGTAATGCAGTGCCAGTAAAATAGGTTAACACAGTAGATCTTTTAGATTTAGCAGATATTACATTTTTACACATTGAAAAAAAACTTGGTTTGGAATTCTGGTGGGAGCCTAGTCCTTTGAAAGAGGCTTGTGAGAAAGATAACAATTCAGCTCCAAATACAAGGTAATATAAAATAATATTTTACTATAATAACAATAAATCAACTTAAATGATTCAAAGTAGAAATCATAATAAAAAACACAGAAAAAGAAGATTATAATAATATGAGAGAAAAAAAATAAAATAAAAATAACCAAAAGATCTAAATAAATCTGCCAGAACACCCCAAACTCTTTAAAATCCAAGGAACCTATTGCTTACATGATAAAACTGTGATTAACCATCGAAATGTATTCTTTGGAACAAGTTAGTATTTAAATAATGAATCATTTTTAGTAATCAAAACAATAAACTTTTGCAATTATAATATTAATGATCAAATGAAATAAACATGTGGTTTAAAATAGAGCTCAACTTGACTGTACATTCTCAAAAAACTTAAAACGGTTACTTTTAAATATACCTTTAGTTCTTTTATTATTAAAATAGCATAAATAGAAGCGGAATATTCAAGACTTCAGACTTAAAAAGTACGTTGTAGAATTCTCGGCCAAATAACTTGTTCAAATTGCTATAACGAGAGAAACAGTCTGCACTCTGGCTGTGAGAACTTCACTTAAAATACCACCTTTATTTTATTTCCCACATATCTGAATTTTAATGAGCAATTTCCTAAGTCTAGCTCACTCACCCTGTGTGGTCAGATCTGAAAGAAGCACTAAACTCAGGAAAAGCCGCTACAAGCTGATTCAATTAGCAGTGATTAGCATATGAAGCAGTGCATGAATAGATCTGCATGCTAAGTAAACCCAGTGCACACTTCCCAGGGGACCATTATTGAGCGCTAATTGAGAGGAAGTGTTTAGAGAACATACGAAGAGGTTGAGCCTGAAACACCAATTACTCAACTGTTCAACCACACACTAAAGAACACAGCATTCATTCACGTTACAAACTGTTTTCATCCAGCAAAACAACCGTTCACAAAACATACTACTGTATTACAGTTGTTTGCGCAAAATTAAGTTGTATTTTTATCAAAAAGTGAGGTAGTGCTGATAGTAATAAGAAGCATGACATAATTACAGATGATTACATTAATTACATACGTATTTTTCTCTACAAAGATCCAAACAAATTGATTTAAATCAACATTTGTAGCAGTATTTTACAAATAGAATTTTAACCATTAACTAGATGGCTCAAGTTTGTGAACTGTAAAACTAAGTGCCAGTATTTTCATTAGCAAAATGGAATATAATTTGCCAGGGTAGAATTTTTGGTTGCTATAGGGTTGTCAGTGACATCATACAAAGTTCCTCGTGCCAAAATGAGAAATATAAACCAACCGCCACGTCTCTATGATTTTCCTTAGCTGAGATAGTGATGTGCAAATATGGTTGCTATGGTAAAATCTCGTTGCTATGGAGGGGTCAGTAACATAATACAATGTTCCCTTTGTTGCTATAAGTCATATAAACCAACCAGTGTCTATCATTTACCAAAGCTGAGATATAGTTAATTAAATCTGGTTGCTGGGAAGGCATCAGTGATGCCATAATTATTTAACATTTTTTACGATTAACATAAACTCATCTTGAAGACATTTTTGTAGCCATTTTATTCTAAACATTTAACCCCTTCTAGAGCTTGGTGCACAGTTGCCTCCACAAGCGTGGTCTGTTTGTTTGAAAAGGCAACATAATAATAGTTTTAGGTGATCAACATGACGGAAGCCATTTTGTTTTGGAATGAGGCTTTAAGATTTCATTTTAGCTTTGAAAAACAAAATATATACATTTTTACATAGTTTTAAACCCTTCAATCTTTATAAAATGTTTGTTGTAATTCGTATTTTATGGCAACTTATCGTGAACCACAAATCGTGGAGATTTCTGTATGATTAAGTTGAATAATAGAAATATCTCTTCAATTTATCAGCATCAAAGGAAACATTTTGTATGACTGAACTCGTGAAAGAACGCGGATGAAAAACTCTGCTCTGTTTCAGTGCTTCGGGACCGTGCGTGTCATCGAGGGAGTGATTCAGACCTCACCTAGGGTCGGTTCCGCTGTCCCCTGATCCCATTAGCCTCTCTGTGGCTACCCAGTTAACCATGAACACAGTCTGGGATAATCCACCCTAACCCTCACAAACACATTCAGCCCTCCCTGCGCGCAGCTTAAATGCTGGTAACTCTATTAAGTAACTCTTTGGAGGGAGAGAGAAGAGTTACTTCACTGCTCAGAACAAGCCCAATATGAATAATTTCACCACTAGAGGGGGCACTTGACATAAATGAAGACATGAATGTATTAGTATATATTTTATTGCAATATATCCAACAATTTACAGCACTTTTGTTCATATTATAATGTTAAATCTGCCAGTCATAAAAATATACTGCAATATACTGTACACAACGAGAAAACAAACATTTCATACTGCAAAAATACTGAAATCTAACCATATCCCCTCTACCAGAGAGTGATAAAGAAAAATCAATACAAACTATTTAATAAAAATGTATTTTAAACATATTTGAAACATAAAATGTAAGTAAAATTACATCAAAATTCAAAGGCTGGTTGTAAGAGGATAAAAAAAGTCACAAAAAAAAATAAATGACTGCGGTTTACAGACAGTAACTTAAAGACTTAGATATATATTTGATCAATTAGTTGAATTAGGCATTAGTTTTAATCAGAAAATATCTTTATAAAATATGTCTGTATATTCTACATTATATTGTACTAAGTTCTTAAAGCGGACCTCAGATGAAAAATCACATTCTGACAACTGAAACAGGCATCTGATGTCCCCTTTAATGCTATTTTATTAGTATTTATAACAAATTATGATCAAACATCATATAAAGACACATAGACCTGCTATCTAATAGACCTTCCCATCACTACCCATCAGGTAAATTCCCTTCAAGGACTTTAAAACCAACTTATGCGTTACATTTTGTTTGACTGAAGCTGTGAATCTAATTTACAACATACAATTAGTTTGTAATAAAGTATCAATAAAACATTTTCACAGTTTTTTATCGGAATTTTACTAAAAACCGTGCATTTGTGAATTTTGAAACAAGTGCTTTTTAATACTTGTAAACAAAGGAGAAGTAGGTGTTTGAGGCATTTAGGTATCCGCTATCAACATGGATCCTGGTTATTCCACGCACAAAAAAAAGGTATAGATATTTATATAAATACATATTTAGATTTTTACCAATGGTTTTTGAGAGAAGCATCAATGGTGGATTGGATGCACCACACTGAACGTCCCTGGGAATCGACTTACCAACTGAGATGACGCAAGTATTTAAAAAAAAAAAAAAAAACAATTCAGTTAAAAAGTATTGTTTAGAAGTTTTAGACAGGTCTTAAAAGTACTGTAAACAATGTTTGTTTTTATTGACTTACTAATTGCAAAGAGAGTAAAGAAAAATGTAAACTAAACCAATATTTTGTGTTATTACCTTTTTGCCAACATCAATTCTTGGAGATACACTGAGGGATTTTGTAAGGTAAAAGTCAGGCGTATCAATCAAGCGCAGAAGCAATTCTCGGCCAAGGAAACTTGTGCTGCAGATGCCAAACACATCAAGCTAATTAGCCGCAGATGTGCAGTAGTGTAATCAACTCAGACATGGTGGAAACCAGTGGGCTCAGGTAAATTTGTCGACAGTCTGGAGAAGACTTGCCAGAAGGGGTCTTCTGATATGGGAATAAGAGCCTCACGACTCCACGAAAACTGGGGTCCAGAAAAATGGCGGCAAGTGCTCTGCTCTGGCCTGATGGAGTATTTGGCTGTAGCAATAGGCAGTTTATTTATTGAAGGGCTAGAGAGCGTTACAAAAACAGATCTCTGAAGGAAAAGTGAAGCATGGTGGAGGTCCCTAGAATATTTGAGGCTGCATTTGTTGAAAGGGGGTTGGAGATTTGGTGAGGATTAATGGTGTTCCCAGTGCTGAAACCTTATCCAACTGACTCCAAATGTATTTTACTGTAGGTCAACGACACCAAACAGGGAAAGAATCTTCATTGTAAAGAAAACAAGAAGTAATGGAAGGAGCCCTGATCTCAACATCATTGAAAGTGTCTGGGATGACACGAAGAGACAGAAGGAAGGGAGAACGCTGACATTTACAGAAGATCTGTGGTCAGTTCTCCGAGATGTTTGGAGCTCAAACCCCACATTCGTTTCATTAAGAGTTCTCTTATGTTCATTAACTGATCATTGCTCCATTTTTGAAAGCAATCTTTGTTCACGCCATTTTTCCTCAAATCTTCAGGTTTGCATACTACTGAATATGCATTAGATTTAAATTAATCTTCTATTTAAGATACAATTAAATTGTATTGTGCCTAAGTTAGTATTGCATGGTGCAACACCAGTAACAATGGGTTCGATTCCAAGAGAAATTTCATATTGGAAAATGCAATAAACAGGTATTAAAAATAAATTAATAATGTATGAACTACATACATTTAACAGCTTCAAACATCGATCAGCAGCCAAACGTTTGAGATGAGAAAAAAAAAAAATCACACGAGTTTCAACAGAAGTCATACGAAGCAGAAACGTGATCAGGGCGTTAGATTAGACCCTGTTTACAGTGTCTACAGTTGTTATTGCTGATCTAATTTAACGTTTTAATTCAATAAAATTCTATTAATTCTATCTTTGACAAAACTGAATTGGAACAGATGCACTAAAGTCACCTTCATCTACTTATCATGACAAGATACTATATGTTTTGTTTTATAACAGTGGAGTTTGGTTTAAAGAATGTGACTCTTGAGTTTAACCATTCCTTTACGAAATTAACCAAAATAGTAATGGCACCAGCAAAAAGGCCTTTTTTTATAGATTAAATTAATAGTTAAAATAATCACATTTGGTGCACAACTTCATGGCCAACCCAGATTACTGTCCAAACCAAAGCTTTCCAGGTCAAACTCAAGGACTGAATCCGGGAGGCCTGAGAAGTCCTGGTCCAGCCAGCACGAAGTGTCTGAAAAAGAGGTGAAGGAGTAATCAGTGAGCCACGGAAGGACAGTCATAACATCCTATTTGCTATCCTATTAAAAAAAAAAGTACCAAATTAATAAAATAAAATTTCTTTCTGAAGCCAGAAAAACATTAAACCTCGTAATGCAATTGAAACCCATTGAAATGAAAGGGGCGTTCTTAAGATGTGATATAAAAAAAGCCATGAACTGAGGAAACATAAAGTGCTGGATCTTTTGATCGTTAAGAGCTGATCGAACTATAAAAATTTAAGGGCTCCATTTTTTTTGATTACTATTCAAAACTTCTATTAGTCAGTGACAAAGTGCCCGCGTTACAGACCCTCTGTGGCAGTCACGCATTGCACACACAGATCCAACTCCACCAAATGAAACGCACCCATCATTGCAACCACTTACAAGAAATGTCAAAACTCACTTATTTTTCTACCTAATAAATCAAACACGTGCATTTTTAAAATTTAACATTAATTGAAAAAAGGAAGTTATGCACATTCGAACCGCTGTCCGGTTAAAGAGTCGGTAGCCGAGAGAGAAGCCCCTCCCACTTCCACTTTAGCGGCCCTTTACCATAATTTTTTTCTTTAATGTAAAACTTGCGATATCCTTTAATTGCACATTAATGAACAGTATAAATAAAAAATCCACTTCAAGGCCCCTTAAGATTCTTCCATTCTTCGCTTCTCACCAGTTAAGTTGATGTTGAAAAGACTGTGTGTTTCTCCACCTCCACAGCTGAGGCTCTGTGGGGGTGGTTCTGGATCTGCTGATGAGCTTTCAACAGTTTCACGCTTAAGCTCAGACTCTCTGCTTCCCCCTGCTGGATCCTTCTGCAGAGTGCCAAGCTGCACAGAGCACAAAACACCAGTAGAAACAAAAAAAAAAAAACAGTAGAATCACCAATTGAATGACAGTTCAGGGTGATGCTTTCACACCTGCTGAGAGAGGGCCTTTGCCTGGCTTGGGGTCAGATGCAAACCCACATACGAGTCCTGTATAAAAAAAAAAAAAAAAAGGTATTTTTTTTTGGCACATCCAAATGTCTAAATAAAATTTGATTAAGGGTCTCTCTTTATTTTTTGTTAAATCCAGGGTCTCTTAAGAGTTCAAATATAAATCACTATTTTATTTTTTGAGCGGCTGTGAAAACGATTTAATGGATCACCTTGTTGAGCACAAAGTCTTTCTCCTGTGATCCCGGGATACTTTCGTTACATTGCTGCTGAAGCGCCGCTGCTTCTGCTTGACTCTCTGCGGGCGTTGCTTCTTCTGCTTCCTCTTGCAGACAGTAGCGACGCTTGCCTTGTGTCTGCTGCTGCTCTGGAGAAGCCCTCCTATGACCCCACTGGTCTTCCTGGACAGAAGATGTGAACCCATGAAGACTTTGTGTGTTCTTCATGGAGGATAAACGCCAGTGATGCTGCTCTTCAGATATCTGCTCTGGATACAGCGGCTGAATTTGGGGAAAAGCTTGCGACGGCTGCTGTGTCTGATGCTGTAGCTGCTGACAGTGTTTGTGAAAGAGCTGCTGTCGCTGAACGTGTGTTTGTTGTTGGGCGTCATGTTGAATCCACTGCTCTGGAATCTCTGGAATGGATTGATGCTGTCCTTCCGGGTGGAAGTAATGCCGCAGGGGCTGATGGGACAGATGAGGAGATCTGAGCTGAGGAGGGCAGGGATATGCTGGAGGCTTGGTGTCCTTCGGAGCTTTGCTGGAGTTTAAAAATGCTCCCTGCGGATTAGAAAGCGAAGGACAATCAAAGAAAGCAGCTAAAAATAAATTGCTTCGGATGCCTTTTAATGGTGATTTAGTGACTTTTTTTTCTGATTTATTTATTTATTACTTCATTGTCATTTTTACTATGACAAAAGAATAAGATAAAAGATAAAAATGATAATTTTCATTATTATATAAAAAGTTTGGATCAAAAAGTCTCATAGACCTTTTTTAAAAAACAATGACATTGCCAAAAAATCTACATTAATTCAAATAGAAATAATAATTAAATATATCAATTTAGTACTTATGCATTTTAGAACATTTCAAATATTGTTTTAAAATGGACATAAAAGTTTATAATAAAATTAATGAATAAAACACAATTTTCCTGTAATTAAATACATTTGAGTGAGTTAACTGCACGAGAACAACAGAATCAATAAAGCAAGTAATTAAATAATAGATAATAAACTAATCGAATTAAGGAATAAAAATGTAATTAAAAAGAACATTAAATTCAACATCTCTGCTGTGATGTATTAAAAAATATATATTTAAAAAAAACACATTATAATTTAATAATGTTATTATATTTAATATTCAAAATAGCAGAAAAATAATTCCTGTACTAAAAAAAAATATGATACGGGAAAAAATAAGAAAATTAGGTAAAAAATGTTAAAACAAATTGACAAAAAGCAAGAAAATAAATTCAGAAAAATGTTCTATTAATGAAATAATGTGTATAATAATGTGTATAATATAGTAAGAAGCTGGTGGGTGGTGGAAGGACTCTTGCCTGTGATACCGATGACAAAGTTGGAGAGGCAGTGGGTGAAAACTGTTTTGGATGCTGCCAGCGTGTGTCTCCACTGGGCACAATGAGGGGGCTGATCTGTGCCCTCTTCCTCGATGACCCCAGATTTACCCGAGGGGAACCAGAGAAAGAGGAACCGAATGAGCCTGATGTGACTCGAGGGGAACCAGACGAAGAAGTTGAAGATCCAGACCCTCCGAATCCACTGCTGTGAAGCGACTGACTGCTCAGAGAAGAACTGCTGAGTGATGACTGCAACGAGTGGTTGCTAAGCGATGACTGCAGGGAGGAGTTGCTAAGCGACAGGCGTAAGGAGGTGGAGCTGAGGGAGGCAGGTAAAGAGTGGGTGCTGAGGCAGCTCTGGATGTTGGGATTGCTGACGGAGGACTGGAGCAGAGGGATGCTGAGAGAAGGCTGAAGGGATGAGGACAGAGCTGCAGAGAAAATCATTCTTTATTAAGTGAAATATTAAAATCACTGGCAAAACTCTGTTCCGTTTTTTCGTCTTAGTAGTTTTACAAAGTTTACCTTTTAAGCATAAAGTATTGTTCAAAAGTTTTAGGGAAGAATGAAAAAAAATGCATTTAACAAATAATGTTTTCAGAAATAAAAATACATTTTTTTTTATTTTTGTGAATTAACCAAATTCAAAGTGAGCGAACCAAAGACAAATCTAAATCAATATTTGTTCTTTTTACCTTTTGCCTTCAAACAAGCATCAATTCTTAAAGGTTTTTGCAGGATAATGCCATTTTGTTTTGAAATTAATGTAATAATTGAAAATTTTTAATAATTAAACATTTCTTACTCTGTCTTTATATAATACAAATGTCAACCAATTAGACCAAACAGGTGCTAATGATGATCAATGGCACATATTTGATGAGATCCAGTCATGAACTAAACAGGAGGCTTAAAACTGGGTGGAGCAATCTACCAGCAGACTTTCTTCACAAATAATGCTATTGTGATAATAATAATAATAATAATTTGAGTTCTATTTTTCTTTTGTTCACTCACTGCATTTTGTTCAAAGATGAAAATAAAAGATTAACGATTAAATTTTGTTTACAGCATTTTATTCACAAGTGCTTTAAACCTTTGCAGAGTGCAATAAAACTGGTAATTCTGAAGAATATACAATCTTACGTATATTAATAGGTTTATTATATATAGGAGTAAGAGATGACAGATGGCTGACTTATACGAAATAATCACATTGTGTGATAAAAGAGTGAAAACAACCAGCAGCTGATCAGGAAACACACCTGGTAAACTGAAGTCAGTCACGATGCCGGGTTCTGTGTTTGCGGTGCTCAGTGGATCGGCTCTTGTCTGCGGCTCAAGCTCCGGAGCGGAGGGAAGTGGAGACGGAAGATGGAGACTTGAGAGGTCTGGAAGAGAACCGCTCACACTCAGAGATGACGGAATGGGGAGAGAAGACGTCTGCTGCTGATCAGACAATGGAAAGCTGCTGAAGAGAAAAAAAATATATATATATATAACATTTTAATTGCATTTTAATGGTGCATAGCATTTACTGTAAGTCACTTTGGATAAAAACATAAATGTTATTGATAAAAGAAAATGTGAGTGGGTAACGTTTAATGTAACAACTAATTAAACAATTAACAAAACAATTCGTATTTAATAAACATAGGGATGTACTGCATAAAAACATTTCCTGCTGTTATTGTTCTTGTGTATGTTTGTTATTAAGTGAAATTTTTCTGGTTTCAATATCATGTATAACACTTTTGTGCTACAAATATGCTTAAAAAGATGCATTTTTATGTTTTATTCTGTATGAATTCAGAATTCTGCTCCTTTTGAAAGTGCAAGTTGAATGTCAATAAATCCCGGGTCTTAGTGCGCATACCAAATCAATCTAGCATCTAGTGTGTCCCACACTAACGCATAGTAAAAAGTATTTTTGTCACGTATTGTGACAAAAATATTGTCACAATACGTATCGTGGAGCTACTGGGAGCTGAAGTGTATTTTCTTCTTGGAGTGATGCTGATTCTAGTCACTTCTGAAACTTCTTTACCTTTTAATTACATTTTTCTAGGAGACTATTATCCTTTAATCACATTTTAAATGAGAAACATAATAAAATGAGCTCTCTCAATAACTTACAGTGGAATTGATGACTTATTGCAGAGGTTATTGCCCCCTAGTGGATGGATTTTATTAAATACCCAAGACTACTTCGCTTTCCGGCCTCAAAACTTTAAAAAATTAGATTTTTGCAATTAAAATTATATAAAAGAGTTTCAAAAAAGGGTTAAAATTAGTGTTTTGATGTATATATATATATATATATGTATGTATATATATATATATATATATATATATATATATATATATATATATATATATATATATATATATATATATATATATATATATAGCATTGTGGACATAATATTGTGATAGGAGCAGATTGTATTGGTAAACTCCTAGTTAAAAGCATATCCCAAAGCTTTTTCGGGTTTGATCTTAAAGTGAAGATCGATGAATAAACAAAAGGCTGAAATTACCCACAAACCCATGCAGGGTTCTAATTATTTGGTCTGAACATTTTCCATCAAGTCACAGTTTCTACTAAGAAACCAATCTTAAGACATTTCTTTTAATAGATCCTGTCAATTATGACCAATACTTTTATACTAATTTACTGCGTCTGTGTTTTTGTCTGTTGTGAGGCGTCCTTGAGTTAAAAAAGAAGGCAATTAAATACAATTTATTATCATTAAACTTATTAAAACATTCAATTGACAGAAGCCCTGTATCTGTAAATAATAACATGCAAAAACGGATACAGACTGATGGAGATAGGCACCGACAGACCCCCATGACCCCAAAAAGGGAATAAACGAGTCGGAAAACGAATGAATGAATGCAAAAGTGATACGTTTTACATCATTAGTCCTCTATTGGTACAAGAACTGAACAGGAACTTACTGAACAGCAGGCGTTTCACATCCCGAGGAGCCCACGGAGGAAAACTGTACATAAAGGAGTCAGAGTGTTGGTGGTTAAACAACAAGCATCTGTGCCATGTTTCTGAGGAGGACACAACATACCCTCTTCAGTTTGGGAGATCTTGTCTCCTCTTGAATATTTTCTTCAATTAGTGGAGCAGGGTGTACAAACCCTAATGAAATGAATGAGTTTGAAAGTTAACATCTGAAAACAGTGAAAGTCTCACAGTGTGGGGATCCTGGTCCAAACAGTGCATTTCTTGAAAGAGTTTATGCAAAACAAATGGTTTAAACGAAGTGTAATTTATGGCTAAACGTCAAAATATGGTCTATGACAAAGACTTAATGCATGGCGTCTAAATAACATCACAATGATTAGTTCAATACAGAAGTGGTGTACACAAAGCTGGTGTTTAACTCACCCCGGTGTCTGCTCTGAGAAGATCTCTGGTGCCCATGAAACTGAGTGTTTCTCACACTGGTATGAAGGGCAGAGTCTGAATTGGTTCTAAAAATGGACCATTAAGAAATGCGTCAATACAGGCTCTCGGATCTTTCAAAAGCATGATCAAAATGACTTGTACATGTTTACCGGTTCAGAGCAGTCAGAGGAAGAGTGACCATCTGACTTTTCTCAGTGGCAGAACAGGTGGACCAGTTTCTGGATGGACATAGAGGAGATACTTTAAAATGCTCTCGATACAGTCAGGTTTATATATTAAAACATATTTAATTTTTTTTTCTGTGACCTTACCTTCTCCAGACTGGAGCTCGTGGGGGAGAGAGGTGTGTGGAGAGATATGGGGCACTTTCAAACTGCTCAACAAAGTCAAGGCTTAGAAACGCTGGATTTCAGATGAGATTTTGCAGAAATTAATAAGATCAGTTTTTAAAAACACAATTGAGTCATTAATGTTCATTTTTTTAAATGCTGAATGTTATTGTCCTGAAATTTCCTTTAGTTTCACAAATCTAAACATACTTTATATTAATAAATGTCAGTTGTTAGTAGTGTTTTCGTGCTAAAGATGGGTCTGGAGACCCATTTTCTATGTTCTTGGCCTGGTCACGGAACCGATGGTTGAGGCCTTGGTCTTGTCACAATCTCGTCTCTCTGTGATCTCAGTATCGTTTTGGTCTTGGCTCTCTAATCTTGATCTCACAGAATAAGAGTGCTCTAACTTTTTACAGTAACGTAATTGTGTCAATTTTAACGCTATTCTGTTTTTGGTCTTGTCTTTGTACCAGTTTGGCATGACTTGGTCTCATTTTGATCTCGACTGAGTCTTGGTCTCGATACTCTCCAGTTTCGGCTGGGTCTTGGTCTTGGTGAAGATGCTCTTTACTACAGGACTAGCTGTTAATGAAGTGTGGATACGGGTCTCCTGTGGGGCCGGCTGAGAGGACTGGGCTGGACATCTCTGTATTCCTCATCTGCTTCTAGGAGCTGCTGGGTCAGATAACTTGGGTACTGCACAGAGAAAAACACTGATTTAACTATTGATTTCTTCATTGAGGTATTTTTAATCCCATACACTGTAAAAGTCGTAGTTAGGTTACATATTTCACTAAAATGTCTAACTGACCATCGCTGTGGTGTAGTGGTAGGTGCGCAGGACATACATTTAAGGGTGATGTTGTTTGAGTAGGTCGTCTTTCCCATCCCAACCCATTCTGTCTCTCCATCTCACTTCTCTGTCCTATCTGCTGGAAAATAATGAAGGCTATGGCTACAAGAATAATCTTTAAATGTCTAAAACTCAAGTGGCTTGCATGGCGTTCAAGCAAACAGAGTATGTAAAATCTAGATAGGTGTTCATTGTGTATGTTACATTTTAAAAAGGTATCTAGATGCTTTTTTAACACCCAGCTTAACCAAATGTTTCCACTTTCTCAAGCCATTTGCAAATTCATATCTGTTGTTAAAAGCAACAAGACAATTGAATAGTCACTTAAGACTAAACTTGAAAGATCAGAGTAATATTCAAAAAAGATATTTACCCCTTTAATCTTGTAGTTGCTACATTTCAATTATTAATTTGTGTTCAGAATCTTTGGCAACCCTTGCGTTGTTTCTGACTAGTCTGCATATTTTGGTGATTTTAGGTAACTTTTAAATCTCTGGCAACTCTGGTCTTTACTTTTGTTCGACGCAAAATCACGCATGGCATCTTTTGCTGGTCAGCAACAATGAAGACTTGTCTTTGGTAAGGAAACATAGATCACGGTGCTCCTTGTTGGATGCGGATCAGAGAATACTTCAGGATTCATTCATTAGTGTCCTGTGAAATCAAGGATCACTAAAAGATGAATTGTGAAACTGTTCAACCTCACAAATGAACGAGAGATACACATCTGTGTAGCGTGGCTCGACTGAATCGGATGCTTCCTGCTGTCATTAACCTGAGAGTGAAGGTGTTGGGGGAACGCTTCTTCAGCACTGCACCAGTGTAGTTAGTTTTAAAACCAAAACCAGAGTTTTAAATGATTCTTGAAGCTATATTTTAGCATTCGGTAAAACTAAGACACCTTGCAAAATAATTTTCTCTACTCATGTTTAGAGTTTATTGTTAGAGTAGAAACAACTTCTAAATCTCTCACCTGTGTCTCTGTGGAGCAGCGTGATATCTGATTGACATTTGGTAATGATCCTCCATAGTATGGCAGCAGGTCTCTGGTTTGCCGAACTCTCTTTGCCTGAACCTGTAAAAGGAAAGGATGCACCCTGGTGACAATACCAATATTCCTCTCCAAGTTGACTTATTGATGCAGCTGCAAGCATCCATAGCAGGGGGGTGGGGGTGTTGGTTTGTAATTTTGAAAATGTCTTCTTTTAGCCAGAAAAACAAGACACCAAACACAACAAACCTACAACTTATCTCCCACAGTGGTTGCTTGACCCCCTGGGGACCTAGCGCCTGTTGCATCATTTAGAGATTTAGGGTCCCTCTGGTTGAGTCGTGCGTACTCAAGATGAACAACTAGTGAAGGTCTGTTCATAATGAAGTGATGCTGCAGAAGCTTCTTTAATCTGCCAATAATAATCTGCATTTAGATCGTAAAATGGTAAAATTCAGATTTTGGCTCAGAAATTTTCCTATAGACTTCCATTGTGTATTACTGTGATCAGGAATAAAATAACCAAGTTTATTCAATGTGTGTCTTTTACAAACTCAGCAGAGCATAGACAAGAGACTAAGGCTATGGGTTTTAATATTAGGGGAACAGGAAATCACTCTGGAAATATGTATCTGTCAAATTGCATTAAGTAAACATGTTTCTATCCCATTCTTTTGTTTATTTAAAGCTGCTATTAAATTTGTATTCCTCTTCTATTCCAAAACATTTTAAACGCACCTTCCCCAAGAACGCTCAAGCTACCACCTCTAAACTTTGGCAAGATATCCAAACTGGTCTGACTTGAGTTGCTATATCTTTTTAGACTGGTACTGGAGTTCTGGGATCAGTGAGAATGCTGGAAAATTTTAAATTGACTTAACATTGGGGTCATTATGACTTCACTGGTAGCTCCCTAAGACCCAAACAGTTTACCCTATCATTCAAATTTTTGGAAATCTATCTCAGCTTTGGTAAATGACAAAGACATGTGGATTGGTTTATAAAACTTATAGTGAGAAAGGGAACATTATATTATGTAACTGACCCATCCATAGCATCCTGACTGTTTTCCATACCAACGATTTTGGCATATCACTATCTCAGCTAAGAAAACTCATAATGGCATAGGGAACTTCGTAAAGTTTGTCTACAAACTTTAGCAATCTAACTTAAATGTGTTACTTGTTACATTCGTATGATGATTTTCAAGTGGTAGTGCTTTGAAAAGCCTTGTGAAATATTTATCTTACTTGTGCAAGCTCTACATGTGTAAACTACAGCTATTCGTTTAGCTGTGAGGAAAATGGGGTTAAACAGATTAACATGAAGCACATTTCTAAAAAAAACTTGTTTTCCTCCTTCTGCTTTGTTTTCTTGCTTCTTAAATCACAGGTCAATAGCTCTAACTTACCTAAACCTGACCCGTTGCCACGAATCGATAACACGCACATAGCCCATAAAACGTTAACATTGGGCAGTTCGTAGAGTACGAAGAGCTTCTAAACCGTGATTATTGAATAAAAACTAGAGTAAACTAAACCTACACTTGAGTAAAAATGTTCTTTTCGGTGGTGGACTCACCCTGATGGAAGTAATGTCCATCATAACCTCTCGAAAAGCGGCTGTTTCTTCAGCCTGTCGTTGGTTGTGAAGGGCGATTTTCTCGCTAAATTTACGGGGGTTGCAGTTTCCATGCGCCGGTACTGCTCCGTGTCCCATTTCCCCAAGACCAGCGCCGGAAAAATGCATTATTCCGTCAAAATAACACAAAAAGTAAGCTGGCTTACACGGCCAGAGTTCGGTAAGTGACCCAAGTAAGCAAGACTTTTGACAACGGCAAACGATGCATTGTGGGTAATGAAGTTCTGAGTGTCGCAGTAAACACCGTTGCTAAGCTCATTCGTTATCTCTGAAGAGCACACGCCCAGCCATTGCAAAGGAGGGAAAACAAGCATGTGATGTTGGGAAGCGTGTTTTATACGGTTTCATTTTCCTGCTATATTTCAACATAATGTAAAATGATCAAACTTTGTTTATAAAAATATAAGCTAACCTACATTTTAATAAGTAAAACTTTCTGTTATGTAAATTAACTTGCAAGTTTGAACGTTTATTTCAGTGCTGAACTGAACAAATATTGCTTACACTGATTATATAAACGGTAATCATTTAAATTAGAATAAATTATGAAATATTAACTTAATTTTGGTCAAATTAAAATTACTGTTTGTTTAGATTCAGCATAACCTCCACTCTATTGCGCGTTGTTTAAGAAAAGGCCATATTTAATGCACAAAACGTGGTCTGATATATATTTTGAGTGAGAAATTCAGAATTCAAGTACTACAAAATAATCAATTGTAAAACTACAATTCCCGTCATTGGATGTCACGTCGAAAAACCTGTTGATTTACTTCCGTTCTGCTCAAGCGGAACGGCAGCTAAACAACTGAAGATGTCTGATGGAAACATGGAGGAGAAAGTTGATCAAGCTAACAATAAAACCGTCTCTCTACCCTTGTCGAGGGTGCGATTAATCATGAAAAGCTCTCCGGATGTCTCCAGTATTAACCAGGATGCGCTCTACTTGACTGCTAAAGCAACGGTAATGTATGCGACAATAATAAACGCTTTACTTACGTAAAGTAAAGCAAGTTTAACGTTAAGTTATTTAAAATGCTGCCCATTAAGTTATCATATTTGTGAATCCCATTCAGTTTATTAAGTTGAGTTACTTCCTATTTGAAAAATTCCAACTTTTATAGTTATTCATTTTGGACAATGCTTTATTTTGATTCTGCTCAAATTAAATAAAACAATGTCTGGGTGAAGGCTTGCACACGTGGACTTGTATTCCCTTAAAGTGTTTAAAAAGGATATTTTCATTTTTTGGGTGCTTTAAAATACCCATAGTTATAAATTAATTAATATATTGTTTATGTCTGTGTTAATGTAAGATCTTTATTTCCTCTCAGGAGTTTTTTGTCCAACATTTGGCTCTGTCCTCGTTTACAAATGGATCTGGTAAAGAGACAAACTCACTTACGTACAGTGACCTGGCTACTGCAGCGGAGGAGATGGATCGGTTTCAATTTCTGGCTGGTGAGTCTCAATTAAACCCTCAGCATCAGAAATGTTTGTTATTCGTTTGTTTTATTTAACTTTTTCCATTTCAGATATCCTTCCAAAGAAAATCTTGGCAAAAGATTATTTTAAATTACTGGAAGAAATGGAAAAAGACGACGAGTGATGAGCAAGCTGGAAGAAATTGTGGCATAGATCTTTTCATTTAGTTATACATATTTTAGTGAATATTTTTCCCATTTTACCATCCACTTATCACTTAACAGGTGATTTCTTCAACAAATGAAAACAGGCGTACGTTTTTTCTTCTTTGAAAACATTTTTTTGAAAGTATAACTTAAGCTACTTTTCTCAAAAGACCTTTATCATAAAATAATCCTTTTTAGTTTAAAAAAAGGTCGAAGGCTACAGTATCACTTAAGGGTGAGTAAACGAGGACGTGATGCAGGTTGGAAAATGTGGCACTGCCAAATGAACCTGGTTAATTTGGTTTAGCATTTCCAGTTATCACAATATTTGTAATTCGAAGACCTTTCCAGTGTGAGAAACGTGAACTAATGACCCAAGTCCAGTCTGTGTGACATCAACCCTTGCTCAGGTGTGAATCTCAGGTTTTGCAGTATGACTTTGGTGCTTTACTGTTTTACACAAGGGATCAACAGATATTTGGCGTCTTGATAAAAGTTGATGAGTTCACTGTTGTTTTCTTATGCTCGATCAGTTTGATTTCTTAAATTTTACTGTTCAAATAAATATATTTGTTTATCCATTTGTTACTTGATTTTCTGTAGCAGCCTGGAAGGAACTGTTTCCAGAGATTATTATATTTCCAGATATTAACTGTTTCCTTCAAGATTAATTTGATGCACATGAGGGAGTAAAAAAAACAAAACATGAATTTATTGAAATGCATACCCACTCTTTGCTAATCAACAAACAGCCATGATAAATATATATGCACTTTCAAATAATACTTTTTTTTAATGCATATCGCTATACAATAAATCAAAGTAGGGGCAACCACATCTAATCGAAAACATTTGTAGATCATTGCTACAGAATGAATCAAACAACAAAAACCTTAAACACATTTTGCATGCTACAGAGAACACGAACATAGACACAGAATACAAATGTAAACAAATATATGTGCACTAGACAAAAATACAACACATTTTGAGAGTGAGGCAATAGTAAAAGTGTAATATGTTGTTATCCTACAGTTCAATATAGTTTTGCCAAGTCTTCAAATGAATAAAACGCATGCATTATCTAGTTTTAACACAAAAGTGCTTGTGTAATGTGCATTAAATCACTGGGAGAGCAGTTTATCCAGCCGAAGCTTCATGGTGTTGAAGGATGTTTCTAGACTCGCTGCATGTTTCTCCAGAAGAGCCGCAATTCTCTCCCGTTGAGCAATGGAGTCTGTGGTGCTCTCGATTTGCTCCTTCAGACTGAAAGAAGAAAAGATCATCCA
Source organism: Danionella cerebrum (assembly GCA_007224835.1). Classification (NCBI taxonomy): domain Eukaryota; kingdom Metazoa; phylum Chordata; class Actinopteri; order Cypriniformes; family Danionidae; genus Danionella; species Danionella cerebrum. The sequence continues at coordinate 105,289 of SRMA01024014.1, forward strand.
ACTGTTTCACAAAAACTACCAAATAATTACAATTTTAAACTTTATTGCTCCAGCAAATTTCTATATTTTCATTGTCTTCCATTTGTAAGACTTCATAACTAAGTCTAGATCTAAGAACTTTTTTTCCTCACTAGAACTTTAGAGTTGGGTGTTAAAAGACAATTTTACCTGGAGAAGGTGTAATGCTCTCTGCCCTCCCTCCTCTTCTCCTCTAATTCCACGAAGACCTTCTGGATTGATTCCGTAGTCTGGGTCACAGCCACATATTCATCCTTGATGCTCTTTGCTTCATCTCGGGCCTGCTGGTTATAAGTCGCTCCTCCTGATCTGAGCCCAGTGGATGATGTCACTTCCTGTAGTGCAGCACGATTCTGCAGTAGCAGAAGACGAGACTTCTCAAACTCTTCCAGGCCCACTGGATTGCCTCTCGGGCACATTAAGGGGGGGTATGGGGGCAACTGGAAATGCTGCGAGCAGTTCGCTGACCCAACAGGGGTTTCTGTAATGAATGGACTATCTGCTGGGAAACTACTGAGGAGGTGGGGAAATCCAGAGCCCCAGTCAGATTCTGAATCTTCAAATTCAAGTTTGGTTACTGTGCTGGCATCGAGGGGATGTAAAACCAGCAGGAAAACACAGCAAGACAAACAAGAAGGTCTCATTGTGTCCTGATGACGCCGTCTTCTCTTCTGGTGCTAGCAGTAAGTTAAAGATGGCAGTACGACAATTGAGTCCAAGTAACGAAGCAGTTCAAACCAATTCAGTCATTAATTTTTTCAGTTATCATTCCTGTCATGATTCCTTTGAACACAATTTTACAGAAAACAACACTGAAACATTGGCTTTGTGGTCCAAATGTGAATTATGCATATAATTGTGTACAAATATATTTCTATTCGCATGTTCTGTAACCATTATCAGGACACAATGGGGAAAAATACTTTTATTTTAGAGCTCAGCAACAACAACAGAAAACTATATCTCTTCGAGGAATGTTAAAGCCACAACAATAATTTTAATACACATGTTTTCTATTGTAAATCTGAAATAAAATGTCCACGCTGAGAAAAAAAATGTAACTACGTATTTTAATAATTCTTCTCTCTCAGGTATGAACTTCTTTTAAACAAGGATAAACAAACTTTACGTACAAATTGTACTTAAGTTAATTAAAAACAGCTGGGTCTAATTGGGAAATTTATATATAAGTCGCAATTTTATGAAAAAAAAAAAGCGTGAACACTTTGAGCGGAGCTCACGCTGTAACGTTAAACTTAACGTTCACCGTGTCTTTGAATTATAGTTGGCTGTAAGTCCACTTGTCCAACTCCTTACATTACAACTCCAGGTTCACTAACTATAAGTAACAACACATTTTACACGCAAAAACTCAAACAATATGCAGTTAAAGGCAACCATACCTCAGACTGTTGTCGAGGCTCGTCGGCTCCTCATAAATGAGCTCTAGGAAAATCTGACTCGCTCTTCACAGCTCACAGAAACCTGCTGGACTCGATATAAATCTGTTTTCGTATATATATAGCAAGAAAACAAGCATCGCTTTGGGAATGAAAACTAGACAATGCCACAAGGATTGAAGCAGGAAAGCTTTAGTGGCCGAAGAACGGAAAAGTAGTCTGCTCTCTGCTGGGGTGGTCTGTTGTAGGCAGCGTGAAACTGGTCGTGTCTCGATGTGACTAGATGGCTCTCTTTAAAGGGAGGATTTTAACACCACTTGGTTCCTTGCCTCCCACAGCAAAGCACCGGAGTGTTTACACATTTGAAACATGTGTTTGGATATGGGAAATGCGGTTAAACCCCAAATAAACATTTCTACTATTATTTTTCCTTTCAAAAGCACAAAATAAACCCATTACATAGATTCTGTTTTCTGAAAGAAGTAGCAACTGTAATGGAAGTGTATTTGTAACGATAATTATACAATTTGGTTTTCTATGTACATCAGTTCCATGTGATCAGTGTTTATCATGTTATTTAATCTAAAATTATGTTAGTTTGGCACATTCTGTGGGATGTGGGACTGATGTTCAGAACAAAATCAGAAAATGACTAGATTTACATCACTTGACGGGAATGGCAATAGGAAGTAGTAAAATGTTAAAATGACATTTCAAATACACAACTAAGCATGTGTGGGAAACAATGCTGTAAAACAAAGATTACTTTTAAAAAATTGAAAGTCTTCATCTATTGAACAAAAGAGAAATCTAAATCAAATCAACATTTGGTACGACCACACTTCACCTTCAAAACAACATTAATTCTTCTGGGTACATGTGCAGACATTTCAAGGAACTCTTTTGGTAAGTTTTTTTTCAAACATCTTGGAGAACTAACCTCAGAACTATGGTTGTAGGCTTTCTCTATCTCTCTAATTTAATTTCAGATTTGATGCTGAGGTCAGGGCTCTGCTGCAGGCATTCCATCACTTCCAGTACTTTTTGCTGAAAATGTTCAGAATTACTTTATTGCTGTATATTTTGGGTCGTTGTCCTGATGCAGAATAAATATTGGGGACTAATCAAACACCTTTATGATGGCATTGCATAAGTATCTGCCTGTATTTCTCAACATTGAGCATACCATTGGGCCTCACCAAATCCCTTTGCAGCAATATAGCCACAAACATTCAGGGACCCTCTACCATGCTCCACTGCAAAAAAAAATATGCCAGGTGTGAAAAAATCTTGACACTCATTACGGTAGCAGTCTCCGGTCCTTTGTTGCCTTCTGCTTCATCCAAAGTTGATCTACCGGTCTTTAGCACCTGCCATCATCTCTCCGCACGCCAGTTCAAATACTTTCGTGCATGCTTGAGACAGCCTTATTCCCATGTCAGACGCATCTTTTTTAGGCAGCAACTCTTCCATGAAGACCACTTCTGCACAGCAGATAGATGTACCTGGGTCCCACTGTCCTTCACAACGTCACAATGTTAGTTTTGCATAGTACCTTTTTAACATTTGTAAAACAAACAAAATCCAGAATAAAATGGAAATAACTAAGTATATTTAAAATGGCAGGAAAACAAATCAAAGCCCTCAAGTTCAGCTTTAGAAAGCTACCAAGAGTAAACACCCTAAGGCTAGATACTTTCTTGTAAAAATGCTGCTTAGCATTAAGGAACTTTTAAAAGTTCTTTGAACTTTACATAAAAACGTTATCACAACAGATGTTTAAATGCAGTTTTGAACTTCTTGTATTGACTCCTTTTCAACTGTGTCTGCAAAAATCTATACAATCTGTTTACTTGCTGTTGGAGTTTTGGTGACCCAGAAAAATATACGAGTTGAGTCCAAAACGATCTCAGAGAAAAGGAATGAGGAAAAACTGGCAAAAGACAGCAGGAAGAACCAGACACAAACAACAACGTTTTAGAGGAAATTAACTTTATTAAATGAACCAATACACAGTCAAGCAAAAGTGAGCTATATTAAATGATACGTTTTCACATTATGTCTTAGCAGGGTTTACAGCATATCTTGGTTTGTAATCTTATTAGTTTAAAAAATAACAACTCACACTATACATTGTCGAAAAATAAGGAGCCTAGCAGTAAATGCAAACAGGTGAATCAGAAATGAAAGACTTTTTAATGTGAAAAGGAATGAGCGCTCTTAATTTGGCATGTGAAAGGAGCAAACGCAAGGTTAGATGATAGAGAGATTGTTGATGTGAAAAGGAGATCTGATGCAACACAGCAGTGCAGGAAACCTTCAGAAACATTTGGCTCTTCTATCAATATGGACATGTTTTCCCCATTAAAAATGATCTCAAGATTAATGGATCTGGGTTCATCTTTGAACAAAAAGTCTAGTTATAATGCCTCATCGTTTGCAACTTGCGCTTTGAAGTAATCAGTACATATTTAAGACCAGACACTATTCATTGCGAGCCATCCGATAATACAGTCAAAAGTGTTTATTTAAGACACTGGTGAGATCAGGGATGAGGCGGATGCAGAGACAGCCCTTGAAGGCAACACCTGAGTCAACAGGAAATTCTGACTGTAAGATATCCAATATTCGTGATCAACTGGGCAAAGCTATAGATAGTGATTTCATTAAATAAAAGGCAGCAATTGACTAAACTTCTATTGTAATAGGAGATGCATAAGCGACTCTGATGGAGTCACTAACATTTCAAAGGTCCAGAAAGACAATGAGCTCAATAGCTTTTTTGTCTGACGAAATATTATTGAGTAAAACCCACAAACCAATAAAGTTTAGCATGTATCAAGCAAATTTGGCATTTCCAGTGGGTTTGAAGGTCTACAATAGTCAGTGGCTTTGATTATGAATAATTAAAGATTTCATTAAAAGTTAGTGCAAGTATACACACCAGAGTTGGATTTGAATGGAATAGTGGACAATTTTAAATGAGTGGGACATTTCTGAAGGTGTCTGCAAAGCCCATGGTCATTAAACCTCCAATAAAGGGGAAAATGGACTGAAGAAATAAAAATATAAAAGTTTCGGAAAAGAACATTAAATGAGTTTATGCAGCATTTATCAGGCTGATGAGGTACTTCACATCTATACGCTATGTTTCCACCAATTCCTATCATCGCAGGAAATACCTCGTCTTAAATAGTCTTAGTCTGTTGCCCAATTACAACAGGGCACCCTTTAAAACTGCTTAGAAAGTGCAAAATACAAATACTGATCATTCTATGCAGCATTCACTCAAGGTTGCATGATAAATGTACAAATTATTGGATGTGGCGCCATGTGTGAAATTAACAGAACAGTCCCGTAGTTAGGGGCGGGAAATTTCAAAAGGCACACAAACACGACAGAAAACATGCCGGACGTTATTAAGCTCACCAATGATCTTGATTGATTTCCATACAACATTTTGTACCTTTATATGCATCGCTCAAAAACCTCAAATGCCAGTGTATAAGGATGCTCAACACAACCTCAGACAATCAAATTCCCTTCATAAAATGTAGCAACTTTTTGACGCTTTAACTACAGTAAGGTCAATGACACGTGTTGAAACTTTAATGAGTGCCCACCATCTTTATTGCAATAAAGAATATTAATCAAATAAATACCAAGTAGGATGCCCGCACTCCAAAGAGAAGCTCAATGATGACTGAAGGGGTTCTACCAAATAACAGAAGATGCTGCTACCTAGTAGACAATGCTTGTCAGTTTTTTAAAGAGAGAGTCCAACACGAAACATTTGTCTCAGAATTCTGACCCTGAAGGCATTTCAAACCTTTACAAGCTTCTATATTTATTCACACAAACAAATTCATTCCTTAGTATATGGGTAATACCACAGGTGTCATTGCTTTACAAAACATTACAGATAAAGAAACTGGGTTCAGAATCAGCGGAAGGGAAGACAAGGAACTTCAATTTTTGGGTTACGTTGATCCTAAAATATGGCACATTTCTAGTTGTTGGACTAGGGACGTGTTTGGCAACAATCTTGGCCTGAACTCTTAAGAGCTGAAAACAGCTTCGCTCAATAAACCCAATGCATTCATCACTACATTTTAAAAAGGGAAACTTTAACTTTGGTCCCCTGCAATTCTGTTACAAGCTGAAACATCCCTCATGTTTATCCACCTTAAAAACATGAAAAAAAAAAACATACACTTAATACACAAAATAAGCTTGTGTTGTTTGGTCACGATTATTGTTCTTTGTATTGAGCACATAAACATAAAATTATAAGGGATATTTTAATATTAGCACCCAACACTATTGAGGTAGTTTTTTAAAGCTGAATTAATAATCCAGGTCATCACGGAGCTCTCAATTATTCCAATATGTCAGTCTCAAAACCTTAATGAAGCTCACATTTGAATAAATAACACATGAGCATGCAATTAATTGTTGGTCAATTTAAACAAGTTGAGCAGTGATAAAGTCCCAAAATCTTGTAGGCCTCAATGACAGAAAAACTTGAGTCACTTCATTTTCGGACCACCACAGAGTGTTTGCCAAAAAAACTAAACAAAAACCCAGAATTTAACAAGTTTAGATGGAAATTCTAGCCAAATATATAAACAAACTGTTCCCATATATACATTTTTACAGTACAGCACCACAAACATCAGTCCAATCTTTGTGTGTGTCCTGAATTACCGAAAATTTAACACTATGCATGTTTGACCAGCACAATAACAAATATTAATTTATCTCTTAAACTTTCTCACCACTAGGCCAGGAGATTAAAATAATGGCTGTATCTAACTAGGATGCACACGAATGAAGTACATTCAACAGTTGTATCCAAATGTTTGAACCATGGCATTTTAAAAACCCTCATCATCTTAAAAATTAAGATGGCACGATGTACAGTAACTAAACTACCAAAGTATGTAGACAAAAGGCTCGCATTTCAGCTCAAAAACCATTCTATAGCATTATGTGTCAATGTATATATTATAGCAAAACAAAAACAAGACCACCCAAGGGGGTCAAATGTACAATGAAACCAGCCAAAGCTAGCCATGTTCCAAGGGGCATCAACTAGAGAATTTTAGTGTTCAAGCAAAAAGGACACCAACCCCACAGACAACTGAAAAGATTCTAAAACACTGCGCAAACCAAACTGGGATTGATGAAAACAAACCATCCGTACATCGATCCATTCCATTTTCAGACACTGTGTGCTTTTAAAGAAGAGAACTAAAGGTGTTGCAGAGTGTACAATGACCACTTCACTCCCTGACTTCCTCAGCATTATTGTAATTTAAACTTAAAAGTTATAAATAACTTTTTTTTTTTGGGGGGGTGGGGGGCTATCAAACACGGGTTTACTCAAAGCACCATATTTTCTTTGGAACATATTCCATTTATTGAGGAAAAAAGGCGCACCATTTCTGATTGTAAAGAGTTATTGCATAGTGTCTGAACCACAAAGCTTTAACGCCAGTGAACTTTTGATGGGAGCAGAGCCAATTTTTTTGGAACAAACAAGACTAAGATTTGTCTGAAGGTGATTGTTCCTCTCTCCAAAGAGAGCAGGCTAAACATCAATACCTCATCTGATTTAGTGCAAAAAACATTTCATATTTCATAGCTGAGAAATTGCATATGTTGTAGACCCTTGACTAAGGTGCTGATTTTAAACAGGCTAAACACATAAAATCAGTAACTACTGAAGACAAATAAAACAAGCCATGACGACATATAATCTGTTACAGAAATATTTTTCAAATCCTAAAATTAGGAAAGCCATAAAACATTCAAATAAGAATGTGGCAACTAGAGCTCACTCTGGTGCATACTTAAGCATAACGTTTTTGGGGGGATTCGTAAAACAATCCACGTTCAGTTTCTAAAACTATAGCTTTGAATACAGCTTGAATCTAGAATAGTAAATAAAAAACAAATGTAATATATAATCTGGGCCAAATCGCAGCAGGTACAGCTAAACAAAAATAGCAAAGATGTCGTATTAGATTACACCACTTTCTGATGGATGAAAAGGCAAACTTCCAAAAAATTGCAATTATGAAGAAATGACCAATGTGGTAATGTTACCATAATCCAAGCAACAGGTAACAAGAGGTAGGACATCTGGTCATTTCCCCACAACTGCACTCCGATAGCCACCTGGGACAACTTGAGAGTCCTTTACTTGTCCAAGTGCATCTACATCAGCGCCAAACACATCTCTAGTCAAGTATTGGAAGAGAAATGCCCCTTATGCACAGTCTGATGGATGAAAAATGTTTAGTTTGAAAACCAGACAAAAATTCTCGGTATGATCCACGACTCTTTTAAAGGTGACGTTTAACGTGTGTAGTTCAAGAATAAACTCTAGCACCTACGATTTAATGTCCCATTGTGCTTCAGTTACGGCAGGACATTGCCTAAAGGTACATGGTAATCTTGTTTGGCTAAAAGGAATAAATTGAGAGCCATATAAAGAACATCCAATTGTTAATAAAAATAGAGTACTTTGTAAGCTAATACTGCTACAGCGGGCACAGGGTTTGTACTATTTACACTACTAAAAGTACCCAGCGTTAAAACGACTACAAAGTTTGCAAATTCATAATCCATATACACAAACATACCACTAAAATCTCTAGGTTAAGAATGCATAGATTGAAAAAGATGGTTAAAAATTCCCAAGAATTTCAAGTTAAATTTGTAGGATTATTCAGGGAAGTGATTTTATAGCTAATAAACTAAACTTGATAGACACTAAAATGGTGATATGCTTTGGAAAGCTCTTAATAAACAGATATACACATTAAGATGGTGACACTGTAAATAACAAATGCCCATGACAACACTCAATGGAAAGCTCCACCATTTTCTCACTTAAAAAAAAACAAAAAAACAAAAAAGGTTACCTTTACTGTTTTTAAATGTTTTCAACCGTTCTCCTGATCTGATGATGCCACTTTAAGCCTCAACAAAGATTAATGTGATGAATCCGATTAGACCAGAAACATTTCAGTACCAAACTAATCAAAGGGTTTTCATATTAGTACCTTTTTTTCCTACTCAGCATCACATTATAATCTGAGCTGAAAACATTTTTAGGTTGATATTGTTAAGAGTACTCTATTCTGGCATAACAATCAAAGCTTTGCTGGTCAAAAATGTCAGCTACCATCTCAAGGAAACACAGTCTTTGTAAAACAGCCCCCCCCCCTGTACTTCCCCATGGAAGTAACTTCCTGTGACTGTCAAAAATACGCTTTATTGCAGAGTTCATACCATTTTGAGCAAACAAAGCTACTGATTACAGCGAAAGGTTTTAAATAGCAAAAGGTTGTATTATTATTATGGATCTGAAATGCTACTGGTCTAATAGGATCTAGGTTTAGCTACAAGATCTGGATAAAGGCTGAATAGAAAAAAAAAACATCAACTACCTAACGGTAATTAATTAACGGTAAAGTTCATGTAAAAAGTGGAGTGTTAGGGGTTAATATCTAAAAAAAGAATTGTGTTAAAACCTCCAAGTAATAAACTAGGGGGAACTAAGGTGCACTTGAAATGTAAAATTTCTCTTTGACTTCATTGTATCTGATAAAAGCATAATTTCTAAGTCTTGACAGCATCATCTGCACAACACAAACTCCAGACAGCAAACAGAACCAAGAAAACACAGCGCTCCACATTCCCCAGTCTCTCAGACAAAACCGGCTTCAGGTTTGATTCTGGGAATATTCTGATAACGCCCAAATGCGAAAGTTGATGTCAGGAAAGTTAACACCTCGCTTAAAAAAAACAAGGTTGTTACAATCACAGCAGTCTAATCAGAGAAATACTTGAGAAGTGCACATAAGATAACCTCATCTAAATGCTTAGCGTCCCAAGATATTGGTTTCAAAAACTGAGAACCCTGTCACAGGTAAACGGATGAGAACTAGTCTCATATTAGCGGCGGAAACCTGATTGTCAGAACAATTCCTGCATTCTCTCTTCCAAATGCATTCTTGATCCTGCACTGACAGAAGCATGCGAACTTCATCAAAAGTAGAAAGGTACACAGTAGAGTAACTGAGCCCTGGACACCATGATAAAAATGAACAGACGCACAAATAAATGAAACAAAACAGGATAAGTACTTTTGTCCTGAAGTCCTCTTCCGGTCAGTGCACTTGCGTTCGCTGATAAATAATCTAGCTGTGGAAACTGGAGCCCCACAACCCCTAAACCTGATCTGTGTTGCAGTAAACTACCCCAGTTTAATGAGTTTGTGAATCTGCAGTCTCAAAAACCACCAGCAGCGTCCATCAGCTGCCTTGGCAATAGCACTAAATCAAGCCCAGCCGGATGCAACTTTGTAACTTTCAGTGTAAAAATAATCTTTTTTTTTTTGGGATCGACAATGTAAACATGGTTAACCTCTAAGTCTGTCATGCACAACGGACACACACACCACGCCCATGAAATCGAAGAAAACAAGAAAAGTGATGTTTCTGTGAAGAACACATGATGTTTCTAAAATTCATCGAGGTTTAGAATGATTGGAATTAACTGAATGGGCACAACCTAACAGCATGGAGGTTCTCATAGAGATTTGATTGTAGGCAAATACATATAGACACAGACACACACGCACGCACGCATACACACTGTGCTGTTTTCAGGATTGTGAGGCAGGTTTCTCAGGCGAAATACATGGTGCGCAGTGTGTCCTGGTGGATTTGTACAGCTTTGGCGAGGGCTTGATGGTCTCTGCCGTTGCTCTGACCTGATGTGTGACTTCCTTCAGCACTGCAAGTAAACAAACAAACATGACGGACGGTGGCAAAATTTTGTAAATAAAGCTTTTGAAAATTAACAGAAACACTTGGGTTTAAAAACTGTGAGGAAACAAAACATGGTTAAAGTAGACTTTATGGCATGTCCAATATACCTAAAAGGTATGTTTTTTTATTTTTTTTTAACAATTTTAGATTAAGAAAAAACATAATATTTTTATGGACATAATATCATGATATTCATCGTATCGTGAGTACTAGTATTACACCCCTAATATCTTGGTCTTGTTTCATGTATGGGGATGCACTCATTCTCTGAAACTTGCAATAGCAAGCCTGTTGGGCTAGATGACAGTGTAATCTTATTTTTACATTAATATTTATAAAAATCCAGTTTGAGTTACATGTGGTCATCTGTGTATCTAGTGATTGACAATATGTTTAAACAACTCTTGAGTTTTTTTGCAACAATCAACAACGTACGCCCCAAAACACAGACCTGGTATTTAAACCACATAACATTAATTTGACCCTACCTGTCATGTTCTTTGTCAACCAAGTGGTAGCGGGCACGGAAAGCCACCAGGTGGGCATAATAAGCAGGTGCAGGAATAGAAACAGAGCGGGTGCAGCGCACATAGGTGTGGCACAGCTGGTAGGTGAGGACCTGCAACTCATCGGAGGTGAAATGGTTGTCGTCCCACAAGACATGGTAGTGGGAAGGTCTGCTGGTTCCCTGTGAAGGGTTAAATAATACAAAACGTAAACAACCAACCCTACTTTACCAAAATGCATTTATTAACCTTAAACTGATGGTCAGTTTGAATGTTTAACAATACCTGAATTCCAGCATGACTGCACAGATAAAAGTCAAACTCAAAAGGATGAGTAATTTTGGTGTCGACTGTGGTGCCAGCAGGGATGTTTCCACTCTTTCCGACCTAGAATGCAAACAGCCACTTAAACGTTACACAAAAGCATTACAAAGCCAACAGCAGCAGAGCACTTTGTATTAAATCTATTGTGTCAGTGCGTGAGATTAGTGTGAACTTAAGAGATTTTAAATAAGTGCACTGGAAACATTACACCAACTAGTATATAGTGCTTCTCGTCAAAATAGTGCTAATAAATATGATGACACTACCTTAAGTATTTCTTCCTAAATCTGCACACGAACAAAGAAAATTAGTGGTGCTTCTCATCAATCTCAGGGAAATCTAATGGGAAAGAGCCACTATGATGTCCAGCAGTACAGAGTAAAATATTGTCTCTTCGTTTTTTTTAAAAATGAAATTAGAGTATATGAGAGATTTGCATTCAAAACCATAATAATGAAATAATTTGATTAATACAAGTTGAATTTGGTGTGGGCATTTTTCCTTGTTCCATTATGTAAACACTGTATGCGTTGGAGACATGAGAATGGCTAAACTGCATAAATCCTAAAGTTTCAACTCAAGTAGCACACTTCATTAACATCCTATGATTAAAGGGATAAACTATCCAATACATGAAATACAGTAAGAAAGTGAAATGCTTAGACACAAAACTCAACAGGAGCCTCACTTTTTTTGACAAGTCAAAGTCTAAGTCTAATACAGTGTCGCCACCTTGTGGGCAAAAGCATAACATAAGAAGAATAAAACATTGCTTTTTCAAATTAAAAACTGTAAAATAATAATAATAATAATGAATAATAAATGACAAATGTATTTACAGAATGAGAAGCATCTTCTAGAATCTTCAAGAGAAATACAAGATGTGGAATAACTCACCCGTTCATTTCGGTCCATGCAGAAGAGCCTGGTGTGATGCCTCTTTTGAACAACAACAAAGGTGATGCCGGGCTGATAGTCTTTTTCTAGCTTGATACAGGCCTCACGGATGGCCAACAGTTCGTGTTGCAGAACCTACATGGACAAAACATGATGAAAACATTTGCATTTTAGCAACTGCTTGAAAGAATTTCAAACGCAAACTTAAAATCTTTCATGAATCTGTAGAGAGTGGATTAAAACAAGTGTTAAATGTATGAAACGAACCTGACTATTTTTCCATAGGTGAGCACTTACCTGATTGAACTGCCCTTCAGAGATGCCATCTCTGTAGTAGATGATGCGTGTTGGTTTGAAGCGTGTGGACTTGTAGAACTGGATGAGCAATTCTCTCACCATGGTGGCCAGATCCTGAATGATGTCTTGGCGATGCTGCTGCACACGAACTGTGGCACAGTATCGACTTGGGTGGGCATCCATACTGCCAACAACCTAAAACGTAATAATTAAAAATAAACTACACTTGAATTCCTTTTTGCAAAGGAACGTAGTAAACTTTTGAAGTACTTGAGATTTCTATGATTAGTTACTGGGCATACATGTGGTCTACATGGCTCAATGCAAAGAGAAAATAGGTCTTAAAACAGCAAAAGAGGGTCAGGCTTACAGCTGCAATTGAGGGTTTCTTGCCATCTCCAGCTGGGGGATGAGTCACATCTGCACCCAAAAAGATGACTGGTTGCTGAAACACCAAGGGCCTAAAGAACAGAAGATGACAACATTATTTCACCAGCAATTCAAAAACACCCTCAAAAGAGGATATTCAATGTTTACTAATTTTTTCAAAAACCATTTTATCAAATCTACAATTTTCAACTATTTTTAGACAATTTGATTGAAATGCATTGTTTTACATTAAAAGATTTTAAATAATTTAAGTGTGCTTACACCGTGTCTTGCAATTAAAAAATATTGCAGTTTAAATAAATGACAAAAAGAGAGAGAAGCATGTTACTTCTGGCTTAAATTTTTCAGAAACTCTGAGAATACTGCAGTATTTCATTTTGTAAACGGATAAATTTTTTTTTTTTTTAAATTGCAGGTCAGGTATAGACTGGGTTCAAGGTTTAAAAACAGTCTAAATGTTCAGGCTCTAACCAATTTTTGTTGGGCTTGGCTAAGGCCTGATTGCAACTCTAATACAGACATTGTTTTTTGCTTGTGTTGAACCCCTAAAGGCAGAAATACAAATAAAAACGCGGGGCAAAGACAAATACTCGAGAAAAGAGCCTCAAGCTCTGTGGGGGTCAAAGGCTTGTGGAAAAGCTGCTCTTACCTGCCCTGTGGGAGAAGAATGTTGTTGACTCCACCCAGCTTTACATTAATCTTGAGGCAGAGGTTGGAGAGTGTCTGAGGTGTGGTCTTCTGTACATTCTTCACTTGAACACATTGTGTGGCCATGCCGAGTACAGTGTCTCCAACACGCTTCACCTCAGCTGAAACAACATACACCATTTAGTTTGTGTTTAAATTATTTTTTTTTTTAAGCCAGTGTAAATTACCATAAACTGGAGTCTTCCCAGGTAATATGACCACTACCAATTGCAAGCCTTGGTAAGTGTACTTGAGGTGTTTGAACATGGGTTCCACACTGTCTGCTCCTTGGGCATATTTGCAAAAGCAAGGCTGGCCCTGAATGGGCATCCCAGCATCACGAGAAATCTTGCGGAGCTGGTCGGTGAATGCCCTACAAATGAAAAGCATTGAAATAACAGCCCAACTTAACGTTTACTCAGAGGGGAAAAAAGCCAACTTACTTTAGAAGGAGTTCTGTACACTGCCTCTGTGGGGCAAAGCAGGCAATTGCCCACACTTTAATTTCAATCCCTGTGTGGAACTGCTTGTTCCTCATGTCCCACACACCTTGCACCGGGGTTGCAATTGCTTTGTTCTGCAACAATGACAATCGTATTAAACAGAAAGATCCAGATTGATAAGCAGTTGTGACTAAAATATGTTCCTACCCTTCCGCCATACAGGATTGAAGGTGCTTGAAGTACCCGACCATTGACCTCAGTCATGTCGTCTCTTACCATCACTCCAAACTCACGCACATAAGGATCGGTGTTGAAGTTGGCACTTCTCATCTGTTAGAAAAAATAATATGTTGTCATTAAGGAGGTGTGGATGAGCTTAAAGGCCGCACTTTGCGATGCTTAGTCATTTTTAAAGGGCATCAACTAACGATCTTATGCCTTTGCGAACCTGGAATTATTTTAGGAGCTGCTCATTTTGAACTGGAATAGTTTGAAAACAGGGATGGGAACAGGAAAACCTGTGAATGACAACTGGGATGTAGACCGTTTGTTGGTTTTCAACATTTTATTTAGATTTAGTTAAAGTTCTTTACCATTTTTATGTATTATTTCACATTTAACTTGTATTAAATGGGCCATTTAAGGCTGGGTGAAATTTCAATACAATCAAATATATTGAGACCATAGTGACATCAGAAGCTTTTATTGTTTATATAGCTTATGTATACACCACTGTTTTCCTGTATACCTCTCCCCTCCTTTCCATTGGATTCAAGGTACTTAAACCTTAATCTTTTTCTTAGAGCGTTCACAAACTTTGAGAAAGGATTTCACACAATTTGTTTGAACGGACTACATTATAATTTTACTTTCAATATAAGCTTTTGGTACAGAAATATTTAAGTATTTTTAGATTAATCATAAGTTAATTTAGAATGGACTCATAATTTGAAATTAAGCATAAAAACAGATATCTGGATTTGGAAATGACGAATCAAAACTAAATCAGGGAATTTAACGCTAATATTTAAGAATTGATTCGTGGGAAGAGCAGACAATAGAACACTGCAAAAATCAACTTAAAAGTTTATAAAAAAAATTTATAATTATGGTTTCCATTTATCCAACAGACCAGGCACACTACTTAGTTTCAACTCTTTCAACTAGCTATGGATCGTTGTGATGTCCTTCTGTGACTATACTGATGGAAATACATCTGAATACCAGGACAGTAAAGGATCAGTGGAAAAATGTACCAGTTTGCTGATCTCATCTTGCCGATCAGGTGCAGACCTTGCTGTGGCACGAATCATAGTCGAGGTCTGATTGTCTGTCAGTTTCTTGATGCATCTTTGTCCAGCTACTATGTTACAGACCTAAATGCACAACAAGAGGAGCTTCAGCAAATTAAATCGAAGATACAGACAAAACCGTGTTCAGGGTGTGGTTTTTACCAACCTCCAATGGAAGGTATGTATGTTTCTGCTCCTGACCAACTTGTAAACATGGGAGATGTGGGTATCTCAGCATCAGCTTGTACTTATCCTTGAAGTACTGGGCGACAGTGCATTCGATGGTTTGACCATTCTCTTGTTGCAGTGGAAACCTAGAAAAAGACAAATGTGTAACAAGACGGCGGATCGTACAATCAAGGAAACTGGCAACAGGTTATTGTTCCTTGTTATACCCTTTGTCCGATAAAACCCTACTACTTACGTTTGATGGCTTGCTGGTCTCCTAGTCACATTACAAACTCTATATTTCCTCTTCATTTGTCCACAGTGAGTAATTTCCACTTTCAAACCTGTGAAAAATAGAAAATTAACCTCTAAATTAATTGCAAATATTTTAGAGAATAATACAAGACTTACCCTTGATCTCCTTGGTAAACTTGACTCTTTGGGAATCTGTTAAGGGCTTCTGCTGCTCTTCGATGCTTTTGAAATCCAGGACCTCACACATGAATTCAATCACGGGTTGAGCTTTGTAGAATGCAGTGGCAGACACTACAATATTTCACAAGAGAAAAGCATTAGGGGAGGAAAAACACCAAGGTATTTCCAAACTCATTCCAGGATCCAAGAGTGCTCCAACCATCAATGTTGAGCATCATCTTCCAGAGGGAAGGTCGAACAGACTGATGGAAGCCAAACCAAACTTCTCTTCCTCCTCCAAGTGGGTTGGAGCAACCCTCAGATGGAGTAAAGAAGGAACGGCCAACTGGTGTGTACCTGTGCGAATGGATATAATGTATGTTAATGCTTTATGCAAAAAAATCATAAAGAAGCAATATCCTAGTAGTGAAAACACAGATATTAACCTCATAGAGGGCAGATGTCTCATAACGACATCCAGAGCCTGAATGGTCTCAAAAGGGATGTTTGGTAGTCGTCCAGATAGTGCTTCATGTAAAGCTTGAAGACTCACACAGGACATCCACTTTATAGCCACTTTAAAGCTTCTGTCTTTTCCCTCCCCAGGAATAGTGACTTCAAGCTCCACCTGTAAGAGAAATTTGGTACATCAATATGTTACAACATATGAAAGCAATTTAATTGAGCCAAAGCCAATATGGAACTTCTAAAAAAAACACAGCCTACTTTGTCTCTTCCAATTGGTAAAGGCATGGCAGTGTAGAGATTCTTCCTTCCATCATACACAGGCTTTCGATCTCCAAAGATCTGAGTCTTAAAGTGCTGGACCATGTGCTCAACTATTTCACTAGAACAAAATGCAGCAAACAATAAAATTTACAGTACAGTACAGAGTTCTAATGTTAGATCCTGTCAATGGGAGTTACCGGTTGACTCTCCGTGGGCATTTCTCAGGCTTGATGTCTATTTCGTAATGGTAAACCTCCAGCTTGGGGATTTCCATTTCAAAAAAGTTGGCCTGAAGCTTGATTGTCCTTCCCATTGTGCCAAAGTCTGGCCGCGGAGGTGGTTTGAAAACATACTCTTGTGGTGGAGGAGACAAGGGAGCTGTGGGAAAACATATTTCAGTACATTATAAACGGGGACATATTTTGATGATGAACAATTTTGGTCCAGAACAGTCAATTTACAAACACCTTCACAAATAGCAAACATGTTAAATAAGAGCCCCAACTTTTATTGATCCTGAATAAGAGATATTAGTGTTTAGTTTATTTCATAATAAAGCTCCAGCTCCTTAGTTAATGAATGATTAACAATTCATTGTTAACATTTTCCAAAGAATTGTGAAAAAAATAAATATACAATTATATATACTTACATCGCACTTGATACTGAATCTGTTCATTCATTACTCTACTCATAAAAAAGGCATAGTTCAAGGTTATTCTATGCCAAATGAGTGAACCACTAAAACAATTCCTCAAAAACATATTTGGGGGACATGAAAAAAAATTGAGATGTGACTAAGGGGTCTTTGACACTGGGGTCTGTGATTCCATTCCTTAACATATTTAGCTTCTTGTGACCTGTTCCTGAGAACACTTGCCCAGAGATGTTTAGGGAAACTGGTGACAATGTCTTGAGCATTGCTGATGTCACACAAGTAGTGTTCGACAAACACACATTCAACGTGGCTGAAAAAGGATGTATGTGGAGCAACGAGGTTGTCTGCTGCATGCTAAAACTTTGGGCACACGGAAAAACAGTCGGCACAACAAAACATGGTGGTTTTTGGAGTACTTCGCAACCAATGACGAGTTTACACTCTAGAGCAGAAAAGTGTGGTCCTCGGTATAAAGGGTCTTTAAAACACACAAAAAGATACCCCAAACACTACATTAAATGTTTGATTGAAGCATAGCTTGCTAAACAGTCTCAAAATTAAAATTACATTACAAAAAAGTACTTCATTCAGCCATGACAATTGTGCAACACATTTAAACAAATACTGCATATTTCCAACATTCATTACAGCAGACAGCAGTTTCAAACCAAAGAAAAAATAGTGTGAACAGTCTTTTGAAAGAAATGATTTGACAAGGGCAATTATTTCATCTCGTGATGTCTATTTTTAATTCAGAAGACCACTGAGCAACTCAAGCCTGTTAATTTGCCGGCCCACACAAACATCAAAGTAAGTCTATTACAGCTCTACTGCCCTTCCTCAGCTCTCCCAGCTAACCTTGAATAACATCTGCAGTTCCAGTAACCAAAAAAAACTGTCCAGTTTGAAACACCCAATAGCACCAAAGGTTTATTTATCAATATTACACTACACCTGAAGTAACAGGTAAAACACTTTGTCACATGAAATGCAAGAGATTAAACTATTTGATGCTCTATTGTGGAGTTGTATGAAATGGATAACATTGTGCAAATTGGCTTACCAGAAATATCCGATCCTGAAGACGATCGTCCCTGACACAGCTCAGTAGCTGTAAAAACGAAACAGATTTAGACCATATCCACACTGGAATCTTTTAAACAAGTGCCCGGATTCATAAAAAATCACAAAGTGTGGTTCCCTTGAAATCACCAATCCATGGTGAATTAGTCAAAGTCAAACTGGCTAATCAAAAGCTTCAAAAGGGCTTGGTACAGGTCAGGAAGAAGCTGATAATTTAGTTGACAGGGTTTTAGATTGTTTCACTATCAAAAATAATTCAAGGTGCTGTGTGGGGTGTGGAACAACCCTCAAACTTTGGGAAAGGCCTTGCTTAAAACAATTTCTCAACAATATTGTGGTACTTCAAAAACTGGCACTCCTTTTTAGACTAACTTTTTAAACCCCTTCTAGATAAGCAATAGAGTTTTACCATTTTGTAAACTACTCAACCTTTTCCAAGTTTGGGCAATAGCACTTTAATCATAGATTAGCATTTTTCATTGAATCTGAATAGACCAGCTGCATTTCATAAAAAATGATCAATAAGTTTGCAAATGGCTGCTGTATATATGAAATGATCTATGCTAAGGCAAATCTGCTATTGCCAAATCTGAAGAATGAACCTATTAATATCTTAGGATTATGCAAATCCATTAAGTGTTTGGATGATTAAAAAAAATGTTTAAAGGCTCGGTGGGCCCAAATATTCTCAATTTATCCTTATCAAAATGTTATCTTTTGAACTTCAACTGCAATTTAAACAAAAAACAAAATAAGCAATGTATATTACAAACAAATACTACTAACATTCTATAACATCGTATTGTGTTTATCAGAAGAAACACGCTTTCTAGACAAGGTTAAAACAATTAAAAAATGTGTAAATTCCTCAAAAGTAAAAAGGGGACAGTAAGAATCTTTTCTGAAAGTTTTCTGTTCACCGCTTCTCAGCAGTGTCTCACCCCATCTTATCAACCCTTAAAACACAACACAGCTGGAAGATACAAGAGACGTGAACCAAACCCAACCCATCCCAATGGCATCAGGCCTTTACAGCTCCTTATCGCCAACTACACAGAAGGAGCTTGCAAATAACCTGCCAAGCTGTCCCCAAACACATCTAGCAAGAAGTCATCTTCAGTAATGTGTGCAATCTAGATGGCTTAAATCATGTAATTAAGATTACAAAATATAAATAATATATCATTTATTATTCGTAACAGCTCATTTTAATATATTAAATATTGTTGGCTATTTAGTACGTTTTTGCTTTATTTTAATATATTTTGTTAACTGTGGATGAAAGAATGGCTCCTTAATTTTATGTTTTAATAATAACTAACAAATTAGGTAGAGAAAGGTCTTACGTGTATTGCTGAGGTGCGATAACAAAGCAGAGTAAAATTAACAGTGCATACGTTAAATTAAAGCTACTGTCAAATGATTTACAAAAACTTAGCCTGTTGGCACAACTGACTGATGAGCCATAACATAAATAACATAACATAAAAGTTTAACCAACACTTTGCTGAGTAGCTTCCAGTTTTTGAAACCCCAACTTAGATTAAAAGCTAGAATTATAATAAGAAAACGTTAAACCCACGTCTAACATCCACTATGATTTGTTGTCATTTAATGTTCTCAAACAAACACAAAAAACGTCTTATTCCTATTTTAAGCTTCAAGAAATAATAGTAAAGCGACTGGCGTCTGTGACTTGAACACCCAGCAGGTCAACAAGCTTAGCTAGCATGCTAACAACAGTTAGCATGCTAAACAAACCGTCTTAACTAAATTCGAACAAGACTTCAGTATAACTACTAATACGTCATATGAACATGAAAACTGTTTGCAGCTAGCCATATTCGAACTTTACTTTTAATTGCAACAAAACCCTTAAGTTTTTCAGCTAGCATCCGACCGCTAGCATGTTAGCTAATGTTAATAATACTCACCACCAGCTGCTCCAATGGGAAACATTTTGAACGCTGTCTGCAGCAAAATTCAATCCCAGGCAGACAAAACTTGCTCCCTTGAGAGCGCGTAAACATGCGGTAGCGACAAAGATTGAATTTGTTTTAAAACAGCATCGAAAATAGGAGAAAAGTGAGATTAAAACTGAGCGCGCGGAGTTAATGGAGCACGAGAGCTCCGACTGGCCGCTTCCATCCCTTCCCTTCCCCCCAGAGCTCCAACAAACACGCGCGCGCGCATGCCAACAAGTGTAGCAGTGAATTCTTGTGTATGATCACAGTTATTGGCTGTTTTATTTCAGTTTTACACAATAACAGTTTTCAAAACGTACTGTACTAAATAAATTTTCGGTTAAAGTAATCTTATCCGCGTCCAAATGAAACCTCAGAAGTTCCTACGTCATTTCCGGGTGTACAATTAGTTTTCAATTTAACATTTTTTTCTATTTATCATCATAGCTACATATGTTCTTATATAGTTCAATACTTATTTCATCCCCGTTATAAATAAGCACAACGGAATTGTGTAGTAATTGTGTGTGATACATATCGTATTGATTAAACATGTTGCACGTTTACTGGCTCTAATATATATATTAAAAGTCATGTCAATAATAATAATTATCAAATAAAGTGTTTATGTGCTCTTTTGCCTGGGCCTATGAAATATCACGACCATGACTAATTGCGGGGAAAAAATAAATAATGAAAAATTATAAATTAGTCTTAATTAATAATAATAGCGTCTGTTTCTATGGTGTAATGGTTAGCAGTCTGGAATTTGAATCCAGGGATGAATGAATAATAACAGAAATACATTCATTTTGTTTATTTACGCATTAATTCTTTTATTGAAGTATTTGTTTATTTATAAATACGTTGATTAATTAATTTAGTTGCAAATTTATTTATGAAAGCAAATATTAATTTTAATGTTTTATTTCATTAACTATTTACTGATTTATTTGTTTTATTCATGCTTTTATTTCCACATTTATCTATTTATTTAAACGTAAGTCATTTTGGTCTCCTATACAATGTGGGGGAAAGAAGTATCACTATTTGAAATATTTGACACCTTGAAACATGACTTGGTGTTTTCCTTCAGCTCTTTCTAATCTCAGCTAATCACATATCGCGTCATACTCACCGGCCACTTTATTAAGTACACCTCTATAGTACATAATTGCACCCCTCTGTACTCCAGAACTGCATTAATCCATCGTGGCATATAATCAACAAGGGACTGGAAACATTCCTCAGAGAGTTTGGACTACATTGACATGATAGTATCACACAGTTGCACCAGATTTGTATGTTTTGTACATCGATGATGCAAACTCTCATTCCACCAAATCCCAAAGGTGCTCTACTGGATTGACATCTGGTGACTGTTCAGATGAGCTCCTCTGCATTCCTCAACGAGTGGTAATTTTCTATCAGCTGGAACAAGTCTGGCCACTCTCCTCTGACCTTTGACATCAACAGGGCCCACTGAACTGACACTCACTGGATATTTTTTTCTATTCTCTGTAAACTCTAGAGATGTTAAAAATGGCAGTGGATCAGTGGTTTCAGAAATACTCAGATCAGCCTGTCTTGAGTCCATATTGGAATATCGGGCCAAAGGGGTATACGTAACCCTCAAGATTCTTCAGTTGCTTACACCTCCACTTGGTGGCAGTATTTCACCACTATTGCTGTTACTATTGGGATCTGCGTATGTCACTGCAAATCAAAGATTAGCAAAATGGTTTAAATTACATTCTACTGATTAAGTGGAGTATTGTTAAACAGCCAGTCTTTAAAACTCTATATTCAGTGCATTAGCCAACAAAAAGGCGGATACAGATTATAATAAAGCTTTTGATTCGCTTGCATTGAACCATTCTATATAAAATAAATGCAATTTCTGCTGGATGACATGACAAAATAAACATGCATGAATTATTTTTATCAAGATGCAAATTGATGCGCGGTTATTGTCTACAAAATGCTGTTTAATATATATTTACAGAGAAATCTAACCGCGTTGAGTTTAAAGCCCCACAGAGAATATCCCAAAACAAAACAATATCTCAAATTATTGCCGGGTTAATCCAAAGGAGGAAATCACAAACATGATTGCAGCTTAGATATGTTTGGGGATATAAAAGAGGATTTGACTAATAAACAGCTTTTTCTTCCCATGCGCGACTTGAATCCAATAATAATCAATTTCCCTTTCAATCAGTTTGTAAACATACCGTAAATACCTCTATTAGGGCTTTTGTTCTTCAGAAACTAGTTGAGCGAGTTGGGGAGTAACTGTGATCTGCTGTGCGCCCTGGCCAATGGCACAGGATCCTCCCTGCAGTGCGTAAGAGCGCAATTTCGGATTTAACCAAGTCTTTGCTGCGGGGCTGAAAGCAAGCAGTCTTCAGGAGAGACGCAACACACAAACACTATGCTTGTGTAGACTCTGTGGACCCCTGTAGAGTAAGGTTGCTTTTTTCCGTCTTGTCTTATCCAAACTATGACTGGAGTATTCGACAGAAGGATTCCGAGTATCAAAGCTGCAGATTTTCCGAGCCTTTTCCAGCTTTCCACCATGCACCATCCGTCTCAGGAGTCTCCGACCCTGCCGGAGTCCACGGCCACGGATTCTGGCTACTACAGCCCCAATGGAGCGGTTCATAACGGCTATTGTTCACCCGACTCTGGCACCTATGGGAAACCACTCAATGCCTACCAGTACCAGTATCACGGAGTCAGTGGAACTTCTGGAAATTACCCTGCAAAATCCTACCCTGATTACGGTTCATACTCGACAGCTTATCACCAGTACGCGGGGACTTATAACAGAGTGCAGTCACAACCGAGCCCGCAAGGTTTGTACTTATTTGTATTTACGCATGTTATGCTTTATATTTTTATTTAACTATTATTGTGACGTGGAGGGTCTGGTAAATAGTCGGCTTTAATGCAGGATTTTACCGTTTGGTTATTTTTACGGTTTTATTTTATTTTATTAAATGTATAAAGAGTCTATAGATTCTCATGTCAATAAGTAAAATGATCAAACTGAGAAAAAAAAAGACTTTTTTTTTTTTAAGAAAAATGACTCGGGTAAATCACAGCCGTTGTTGAGTGTCGATTGTGCTCCGCGCACTCAGATAATTTATGTTTTATTCGTTAGAAAAAGAAACCGCCGAGCCCGAGGTGAGGATGGTCAACGGAAAACCCAAAAAAGTGCGGAAGCCCAGAACCATTTACTCCAGTTTCCAGCTCGCGGCTTTGCAGAGACGGTTCCAGAACACGCAATACCTGGCGCTTCCGGAAAGAGCCGAGCTCGCCGCGTCGCTGGGACTCACACAGACTCAGGTATTTCAATTATTATACAGTATAACGCTCCAATCTATTTCATTAACCATTTGTTGTTCTTAATTAAATTAACAAACAACCAATTTCCAATTACAACAAGTAATACAAGCGCATTGCTTTAAAAATAAGCACATTTTGTCTTTTAACATAAAGGCGTAGAACTCCCACAGACGCTCACAATCCCGCTTTTCCCGCAGGTGAAAATCTGGTTCCAGAACAAGCGCTCAAAACTCAAGAAGATCATGAAAAACGGCGAGCTGCCACCGGAACACAGTCCGAGCTCCAGCGACCCGATGGCCTGCAACTCCCCGCAGTCTCCCGCCATCTGGGACTCACAGGGTCCCCAGAGACCTCATCACCATCAACCTCAAAACATCAACACAGCGGCATCCACATTTCTGGAAAGCGCCACTAGCTCGTGGTATTCCTCCAGCGGGGCGATGAGCTCTCACTTGCCGCCGCCGGGCACGTTACAGCACCCGCTGGCTCTCGGATCTGGAACTCTGTACTGAAATCCCTCCATCTTTTTCTGTATATTGGACTGGTGTTTTTTTTCTCGAGGAATATGCAATGTATCACTATGGCAGTCCTAGAAGAACGTGTATAATGTGTAAATTGTGTGCATGTAATTTATTGCATTTGGAAGAATTATTAAATGTTTAAATGGTCAGTGGACCGGACGCTCTGAATGGTGCCTTGAATTATGACCTCAACGATTTTAAGATATGTGTCTAAACATTAAGGACGAGCTCAAATAAATGTTTTTCTTTACTTTTATAATACTGTCTTTTTTACAAATTAGTTGCGAAAGCATCTTTTGTTTGGCCATTCATCTTCGAATGGAATTTAAAGGATTGACATCGTTGCGGCCTTATTTAAAAAGAAATGGAAACATTTCTACACATAAAAGCTAAATAGATTTTTACACCGATTTTGGGCACTTCCCTAAACATTTTTCTATCCGAACTGCACGGACGGAGTGGCGGATCTGAGTCAATGAAGTCGGTTCTAAACTCTGACACATCTTTCTCCACCTCCTCTTCCTCCGGGAAAATACACCCTATAGCTTCTAATTAAAACCAGAGCTATTGGTTCTACAGATGACTATAGCATCAGAAAAAAATGGCTTCCTGCAGGGCCTTGCTGATTTAAGGAAATTATTTAAAGACAAAAAACAACAATAAACAGCCAACTTTACTTTCAATAATTTTTAATATTCCCAATATTATTTTACCACGTTCAAAATATTAGTTTTTAATACCTTATTAATATTTTCCACGAGACATTACATTTATTATTACAATTTTTATTTAACCGTATAATTATTACTGTTTTATATACACACCCAAATACACTATAGATGTTATTATTGTGACTGATAAAAGTATTAGTATCGTAGCAGCATTAGCTATTACTAAATATTCATAACTGATTGAAAGAAATGTAAGCTCCAGCATGATTTAGTCTTCTTTAGCTACAAATGAAGGTTAAACAGTAACAGAAAATGTCACATTTTGGGTTTGAAAAAATACAAGTAAATTTTAAAAAGTCCTAAAATTTGGTGTATTTTTTTTTTTGCCGTTTATACTTAATGGTTACTGATCAAAATGTGACCTGAGCAAAACAAACTAGCTAAGAAAATTTCAATTAATTAAATTCACCAAACGTCAGCTTCATACTTGAACTCAGTATCCGAACTAACAATATTCTGAAGGGTTTAAACACTTGTAAAACAATGTTAAACTTGGCATAGACCCTCTCAAACCACTATATAGAAATGTGACAGTTTAAAGCATCAGAAATATGGTGTATTTGAAGAATATTAGGCTGACTTACCCAGAAGATTATACCCATCACTTGATCCTGACAGTAGGTTATTCTAAATGCATTTGTAGCTTGCGCGCCCATTACGCGCGCACTTACGCACGACAAACACTTTGTATCAACACCAACTTTTCATCACTTTCAGTTTCACAAACCCGTAATATCCCATGCCATTATATCGAGAGCCTTGTTAAAATCCAACTGAACATTTTCCACTCAACGAATTCACCGCAAACCGTGTATAAATAATGACAGTTAGCTTTACTGGACACCCTCAACTGTAACACTCAACAATAATTATACTTCCACCAGGATTAGCTCCATTATCATAATCTGGACATTTACAATTATCTATAATTTGCAAAGATGCGCCTGGTTCTTGATTGCAGAAGCGTTTTCCCTGGCTCGCCACCACTAAACAGTGACAGTAATAACGGCTAATTTTGTAGGCAATATATAAGAGCTGTCGGGCTGCGCAAACACTTTCACACCTGGATTTGCGTACTCTTCACGAGCTGTACCCATGCAGCAGTGCTCGGTTTCACGGAGGATTCGTTTGTGGAACACGAAGAGCTGAGATGTTTCTATAGCAAAGGTGAGCATTGTTCTGCTCCTATCTTGTTTTGTTGGCAGTTTGCATGGCAGAAGGGAGGGCAATGTGGTTCCAGATCCGTCTTGTTCCGAGAAAGGAACATTGTAGGAAATTAAGATAAAAGAGATGATTTATAGGAGCGTGTTGTTTCTTTTTACAACTGGTGGATCATTTTATTCCGGCTCAAAGGACCAGTTCGACGTGATCTGTAGGCCAACTCTGCAAGCAGCGTGCATTTTGTCTTTGCTTTGTGAAAGGCAGGAAAAAAACACCGAAAAAAATTTATGTTGAATTCATGTTGCAATTGTTAAATAAATGTGCTCGTGAAAAAAACAAGATATGAAATATTGGTAGTGAATTTATGATGAAATGGTTTACTTTTTCATGATAAAATGAATATGTAATTTTTATTGGGTCATTTTTGGGTCTATTTTTGTGCAGTGTTGAGAATTTTTAGTACATTTCTGACCCAGTAGTGGGTTACCAGAAGTTTATTTAACCCAAAATCTTTAGAGTGTATATTTTTTGCAAGGATTAATCACAGAAAATTGATATTACCACCATGTCTTTAAAAAGATAATAAAATATAATCTTGCTCAAAAGACTAAAATCGTTAAAAAGTGTATGTTCAAAATATTGTTACAAAACGAAACCATATAAATTCGTACAATTATGCAGAATCTTAAATGTTTCAAAGGTTTTAAACAAGCAGCACATTGAGAACATTATTATTATTATTATTATTATTATTATTATTATTATTATTATTATTATTATTATTATTATTATTATTATTATTATTATTATTATACACTGTACCAAAAATGATTAAATATATATATATATATTTAATCCCCCAGAGAAATGTGTTTTAACACATAGCTGAAGAAACGCTCTCTGTTGTTCCTGTGAGATAAAACATGAATCATGGCGGTGGCTTGATGAGGGAAGCTCATAGAAAATCAAGCTTGCTTCTCTGGGGCATCCTCGATCTGACAGCTGCAGGGGCTTCTCGTTCCCCCATTCAGCAGTATAATTTTAGATAATATCCCAAGCGTTCACTCTCCTCGGCAATTTGTACATGAATAACCGAATAATTTCATCTTTTGTTTCGTCTTTGCCACTTCAAATCCAAATAAAGATGCCTTTTAGTATTAAAAGTGGTTGAAAATTACAGGTAATTATCTTTGACGGTAAAAACGCTGTAATCAGCGGGCTACATCAAAAATTACCCTAATTATGTCTGCATTTATGAGAATGGAAAAAACCCTCTCTTGGATAAAACCCATAAATTGTCCCAAATATCTCCTTCATATTGAACGAGACTGCAGCTGGAGGCTTTGTTCGGGATCGATCCTGTGGAGAAAGGCATTCAGCGTCTCGCAGATCAAGGCAGAGAGAAAGGGGAAAAACATTTAGTCAATACCTTAATAATTGAGCTGGAAAATGGCGAGATGGACAAGGTGCAGCTCTTTTCTGCAGGACAAACACTCTG
This sequence comes from Danionella cerebrum, assembly GCA_007224835.1. NCBI lineage: Eukaryota > Metazoa > Chordata > Actinopteri > Cypriniformes > Danionidae > Danionella > Danionella cerebrum. The sequence continues at coordinate 132,667 of SRMA01024014.1, forward strand.
AGAAGCACCGTCTCTCTGGTAAGCCGATAAGTATTGCTTCTTTGGATTAATATTTCGTTGTTAATACAACTTGATGTTGTTACAATTGCATCGTTTGCGACTGTCATTTTGGAACTTCCTAAAATGAAATGCGTGACCACTGCAAGTAATTCTTTACTCAATTTATGACAAAACATAAAATGTTTTAAACAACCAAAAGCGGACAACATATTTACAATCAAACTCTCGCGAGATCATTCAGAAATCATCGACGCACGAGATTTGAGTTCGTGTTTAAGCGCGTACAATGGTCTTCCAGTTCAAATGTCATGATTGATACAGATTTTCAAAGCAATCTGTCTCAGATGCTACTGCCTGATAGTTCCGTTGTCGACCAGCACCTGGAGTCCATCCTTCAAAAGAAATCGTCCCCTATAGGGTGGCAAACCGAAGACACGATCGCGTCCAAGTGCACAAGGTCAAGGCCTCTGAGTCACAACAAAGGTGTAGTCGCCTATCTCTGCATGGCGTCCTGGTGAGGAGACGAATACCAGTGTGAGTAACCGGCCATGTAGCTGTTAGCAGACATGTTCACTCCTTTCGAGGAGGCCGACACGTCCCATAGCGGAGGAATGGCCGGAGAACGCGGGGACAAGGCGATGGAGCCGGGCAAATTGTCCGTCTCGTGAGGGTTACCGCCTTGTTTCAAAAGCTTCTTGAACTTGGATCGCTTGTTTTGAAACCATATCTTTACCTGAAAGACACAGCGAAAGATCGTGTTGGTTAATTGTTTAACTTTAATAAAAATCTATCTTTTTATGTTTTCATAACTAACCAAGAAAATGGTTAAAGTTTCAACGTAAGAGCATGACGTCACGTTTCTTTTACACAGCCATGATATTGGGTTTAATTAATTTTCATCTCAATCTACGTTGAGACACGGACATCCGTCATGACAAAGCCTATTAAACTGATACAACCGTGGTCACGTCTCACCTGTGTCTGAGTGAGTCCGAGAGACGCAGCCAGCTCCGCACGCTCCGGTAACGCCAGGTACTGCGTCTGCTGGAACCGGTGGTTTAACGCCTGGAGCTGCAAACTAGAATAAATCGTCCTCGGTTTCCTGATTTTCTTGCCTTTTCCGTTGAACCGTATTTCACCGTTTTCAATCACTGTTGTTTTCTGCTGTTCTGAAAGAGGTGAAACGTATGCATTTAATTTAAGTATATTCAAAGTTAAATATATCATAATGGAAGTATTAATTATTCCACACAACCCCCCTCCTCCCTTCAATCACTTGCAAGCATGCCTATGTCAGTCACTTTTGCAAACTGCATTTACTGACAGGTCGAGCAGAGACAATTAGAAGCTAATTATAATTTCCAATGGTGGGTATAATCAATGACGAAACCCAAAATGTCGTTGTAGTAAAACTAGGCGGAGTACTAATGACTCTTAAGCTCATATATGTGCTAGTTTTATATAACAAACACGCACTGAAAAGTCAATGATTAAAAACGTGCTTTAGGCTTACCTGTGGCGTCTAACCTGGTCTGAGCTCCGCTGGAGTTACTGTGGTAGGACGGCAGGTAAGGGCTGTGATGGGGGTGGCTCACATAAGAGTACGGTAGCGACCGGTTATACGAGTTTGAGCCCGAATACGGAGAGCCGTCGTGCTGATGCTGCTGATGATGATGAGAGCCCGAATGAAGACAGTGAAGCGGATAATGGTTGGCGGCCATCGACGGGGAGCTCTGTTGTGAGTGCGATTGCTGTCCAAACTCCATGAAAGCAGATTTTGACGAGTCTTGAGCCTCCAGACCGTCAGCCATCGTAGTCATGGTCATCATCAAATTTTCTGCTTTGAGAGCATTCACTTACCCTCTAGTCCAAAGCGAGCCTTTCGCTATCGGTTTTCCCCCCTCGCGTTATTACCTCCGCGGTTTATTTCCTAATTTTGCGTGCTGTAATTCTCAAGCGTTTTGGCGGAAGGTGGGCTTGAGTAAAGGCAGAGATTTTAAGGTGGATTCTGTTAAATTTGAGTCCTTGCTTCCAGACTTGATGCAGCCACTACAAGTAAAATGGTTTGTCTCCAAAGGGCAGCGCCTTCCGATTGGTCATTCAACCTAACGTCATCAGTACTCTGCTTTAGCTAAGACTTCACAGTGAGTTAACCTGCCTTAACAGCTCCCACCGTAGCCATAACCATGTGGAGAATAATAATACCGGGATATCCCTGATATATGCACAAAAATCTCCTCGCGGAGCCAATTAATTTCGCGCTCGGTTTCGATCACGCTGAGTAGCTACTCATTGTCTTCAAACCACACAAAGGGATTTTAACACGTTATGTAAGATATTGATTCGCACTTTGCTTGAATAAAAGTCGAATCACTAATGCTTTCAACACTCATTATCCAATAAATGCAGTAAAACTCCAAAAATAACAGAAAAAGTCCTGAAAATGTATGGCTGATTTCAAGGATTAAATAAAATGATGCCACAATAATCGTCTATTAAAGATTTGCATTTAGGCTAAACTTGCTTGATTTGGTCTGGTTTAATTAAGCCTAGTGGAAAAAAACGAGTTAGTGACAGCCTTTCTTTGTAGTAATCATAGTTGAAATGATATGCAAATTAAGAGTGCAGTTTGTGCAGGTTATAAACCATACTATTCCAAAACATTCTCATGTCAGTCCGTTTTTATTTTATAGACATCGAGTTTCCTCATGATCTGCATAAACTAGAACCCATTTATGGCCGCAATCAAGATATTACCAAATCCTGGTTTGATTATCCCTTACAGTCTGTGTTCAGACTGCCGCTATAAAATTAAGAACAATTCGTCTGTAATGATTATGGGCCTTGTTTATTTTGGGAGGTGGATTAAAAGTGGATATAGCATAAATTATCGGCTAATTATACACCAGTGTTGCCTCAATTATCCTCTTATCAAAAATGGTAGCCTTAAATGCAGCATTTAGTTTCAATTTCTCTCTTTCTAACCGCGTGCTTCCTATTATTATACCAGGGATGTTATTTGGTTTGCCCGGATTTAAGAGAGCACAAACGGGCTAGTGGACCATTTTTCATGCCGGACTAGACAGCGAGGGATATCTGGTTTAAGTCAGAATATCATACACAAGGTAAGAGTATATTTTGACCTTAATAGTATTATTTATATACCATAATAGTTTTATTTATTTAAAAATAGTGCAACCTAAATTATTTTGATTGATTATTACACCGAGACAAGTGTATAACGTTTGGTGAAGGGATGGAGCAAAACCAGAGCCACAACGGATCTAATGAAAGCCTGGCACAAACAAATATGACAAATTATGCTTTTCTTTCTGGCATTTTAAGTGCTTAATTGATCGAGACTTCATGGTTTGCTACCTTTAAATGGCTTCCTTTACCTGCGATGACTGACAGTCAATTAAGTAAAACAGAAATGCTATATCATAATCTAAGGCTTAAATGTACATTTATTCATATACTGGCATTCCAGTTTAACGCACTAAATGTTTTAGAGGAATTGTCACGTTTAAAGGGGAAATATAAAATACTTAATGAAAACATGAATATTTTTTCCACAAACTTAAATCATTTAAAAACGGGGAAAAAATCGACCGTTTTTCAAGGAGAAAAAAAATCTTTAAATTTCCGTCAAAACAAATCGAAATATTCACAAATAATTTTGGAAGCAGATCCGAATAATAATTAGTTCTTCTTCTTCTTCTTCTTCTTCTTCTTCTTCTTCTTCTTCTTCTTCTTCTTCTTCTTCTTCTTCTTCTTATTATTATTATTATTATTATTATTATTATTATTATTATTATTATTATTAACGAATATTACTCAAGCATGCAGATGTAAAGCATTAAATGCAATATTGAAAGGAAAGGAGGATCTGCGTGGACGTGCGTGCGGTGTTGCTTCCCTGTTGCATGCTCTCTTCGAAACGGTTCTTCTTATTTCCGAAGCACGTGCTTGTTTTCCCCCTTAAGAACACATTGACCTCCTGGGACGACAAAGGAGAACAAGCAGAACATGTAAGGGTTTGTTCCCACTAGATGGACAAAGATGTACGGACGTATTAGTGACGAGCAGAATCGAGCTCCAGCTTTCTAGGCCTGTATGCCCATCACAACAGAAGACACATTGATGCATAGAAGACTTTAATAACATTTATACATTTAGTTATATTATATAATGTAACTTTTTTTTTTTTTGCTTTTTTGGAGAGTCGCCTGTTAAGAAACAATTAGGAGACCTAATGAAAATGAAAATTTGAAAAGCAACGCTTCCTGCACTGCACAGCAAAAATACTGGCAGCTGGGATTCAAACCATTTAATTTTTTTCTGTTTAAAACTATAAACGACTTCCCCGTGTTACTAAACAAACATTTATTGAAAGGGGAACACTGCTTGTGTGTTTATGTCATGCCTGACCACTACACCACTGTTGCGAACCGCGACATTAAACACGATTGCTGAAATAAATGGACGCCGCAAATCAAAAACACAATGCAAAAAAGTATATATATATATATATATTAGATGCTTCTGTAAGTTTTGAGCTATTGAGCTATCACGGTTGGCTGTGGGGTTGATTAATGCACTTTAATATAAATTAAGTTCAAAATTCGGTCAAAAAAATTATTTTGAGATCCTTGTCAATAATTAGGACGAGCTGTGGGCCCAATGTTTCAGATAGCATTGGCTTTGACATATCAGCTCTCAATACATTTGTTTATTTCTAGGAAATAAGACTTAGAGTTGTACACAGAGCTGAAAGGATCCTTCAGTAGTAAATTGCCGCAAACGCACGTTGTCTCTTATTAGCATTCATTCCCAGTTCATCCAAACGAGGCTGGCTCTGCTGAAATATCTTTTATCTTTTGAGAATGCTGTACAATTGAGAACAGTGGGACTTTTGGGGGGGTTCTTTTTCGACTTAATAGAAGACATTATTAGCTCTGACAGCACACGGCTCAGGTCTGAGGGAGAGGATTTTCTCCAGAGATGACAGACAGGAAGGCCAGCAATCACAGGCTTTTTTTTTATCCCGATGTACTGTTCGATGCCGTTTATCCCTGATGATAGAAAATTGCTCTGTTGCCAGGACGCGGCTGCTGAAATGGAGGGCAAGAGCAACATTTCCATTTTCCAGTTTGAAAGCCATTGAAATGAATTAGTAAAATGAAAAAAAAAAAGTCCCGCGGTAAACAAAGAGGGCCAAACAAAGATGCACTTTTTCCCTTTCGATGAGCCTCCTTTCATTTTGTAAAAATTCGCTCCCTGCGTTTTCGAAGGCTTTGAATCCAACACTTGTAAATGTAATGCGCTCCTGATGCGCACCGGATATAATTACGCCTTTTCAATGGGTTCCAAATGTAAAGCAAAGTAGAATTTGATCCCGAGTGAGATAGTTGTTCACTTATACTGTTTACAATAACACTGCTAATAAATCTGGAAGGCAAATTGAAAACTTGCGTATTTATTAAATTTAATAATTGCAGCTGAAATCAGGACAAGTTGTCATTGCGCATCACAATAAACTCGCTTTACTTAATCAAATAAAGTCCCTTAGAAGAGCTATTACGTGTTATGAGGGTTTCGAAGCACAGAAAACAAATAGTGGGTTTACGTGACAGACAGATACCTACTACTACTATTATTATTATTATTATTATTCTCGTGTCCACGCGCATTTGTACAACAAACGCCGGCAAAACAACCTTGTTCAAGATGCACGAATAAGCAACACTCCTTAAAATGTCCAGACATTTCCCAGGCGAACTACAAAAGTATAGCAACAAGGCCACCATGTAATCATCATCTTGATAAGCAACAGAGGCAGTTGTCATTGCTCACCAAAACGCGAGAGCGCGTAAATATGAGCAGCGGGAGATCTGCAAACAGTTCTTTTCATGTGAGACAAACTGCATGGTCTGTAAATGTTAAGAAGACAAATGACAAAGAAATGCAAATGATTAGTATATGATAGAGGTGTGGGTCGGAAACGAGTGCGTCCTGCATTAGGAAATGCAATATTTGTGTTTTATAAAAGGTCAAGTTAATATTTGCACACTCTTTCAAAAATGAGAGACACTGTTTTTGTCTCTACGACATACTATTCCAAATGTATTTGAAAAAATATTCGACTAAATTTATAGTCACATTGAATCAGGTTCGTATAATTATAAAATTAAACACAGCAAGAAGTAAGCAGCTAATATTAGCATGCGGGAAACATTTTTTTATTACATTTCATTAGTGGTTTTTCGCGATTTTTGAGTCTCGTTTATAGTTTTCAATGACTTGTGAATTTACAAAATCCCCAAAAACAATGTAAATAGCTAACAGCTAATATTAGCATGTAGGAAGTGCTAAGGTAAACGTATAGATAAAGTGCAGGTAAGGAATTTCAATGTTGTATATTAGCTTCGTTCTTCAAGTTTTATCAATATTGTTCAGTCTTATATAGTTCTACATGATTTGTGAATTTACGAAACTCAAAAAATAAAATAAAATAATGCAAACAGCTAACTGATAATATTAGCATATGGGAAGAAAACAAAACAGTATATGCATATTCAAGACAAAGATTTCACTGTTGTACATTAGTTTCATTCAATATTTTAGGCTCATATATACTTTTGGAGGATTTGTGATTTAACAGAAATTCCTTTAAGAAATACTGTTATAACAATGCTAATAGCAACTTGCTAATATTAGCATGTGCAATTGCTAGGAAAAATGTGATTTCTTTTCTGATTGTAATATCAAACGTTAGCTTAATTCTTTAAACTTGATCTAAAATTAGCTAAAATCAGTCTCTCAAAAGTTCTGTGAATTCACAGAAATGTCCTTAAACTACATCTTTATAACTGCTAATATTAGCATGTTGTATACCATGAAGCTATGGTATATATGCCATTCTTAAACCGTTCTTATGCTATACTTAAAATACTTTAATTTTGAAATGAAAACCGTTCTCTTTCAGAACATGTGCACTTACTTACATGTGGCTTTAGTAATCTTAGAGAAGTAATACAGTATATAACTTAATATAATACTTTATTTTTTTGTTTAAAACTTTTGAACTCAGAAATCATCCATTCTGAGTTGTAATGTAAAATATTATTTTAATTCTCATTTTAATCATCCCATTAGCATTATTTCTAATAACTTATGAGTTGATTCTGATCTCTGATTGAAGTGAGTTCTGCTAAACTGATAAGATTTATTGTATTTGTTTTAACAAGAATACATCCCATACATTTTTGCATCTGGTAACTAAACAATAACATGCTACCACAATCACATGGAGGCAATTAATGTTCAGATATTTGGTGGGATAATGTTGCGTGTGATTAAAGGAGAAGCTTCCCTGATCTGGGTTTCCTGATGTCAGGTTAGGAAGTGACATAAACAATAAAGCATTGGGCGAGAATTGTTTTCCTGAAACCCAAGAACAGAGCTTGTCGAGGCGTGAAAACAGCAGAGAGATGGAAAAAAAGAGTCACACCTGGAGAACCGCCTCGCTCCTCTACTTCATTCATTCTTCTAAAACCAGTCTGCAGGAGCGGTGTGCATTCTCAAGCTCCTGTTCACGGCTTTATGATCACAATGACTTACCAAAACACAAAGAATACATGAAACCGCAAACTTACAGCTTGTAGGGTGATAAAGAACGTTTCAAATTCAGTCATAAAAGGGTCTGGAAGGGAGTTACACACAGGAAGCCAAAGAATGGCTGGTGGTCAAACTAAATTATACTTAAAACACAAGCTGTTTTATTTCTTCAGCTTAGTGCACCATTGTAAGGCAAATAATTAATCTCCAAGTATTTGCAGGCATATTTGTTTCAAAGGTTTGGATGTAAGAGTCCCTTAGATGAAGGTCTATGTGATAGTTGTGTTCTTGCACATGGATCAAAATGGTACTGATCACTCTAAACTTGTGGTGGTGAGATGCTAATTGAGTCTTAACTTATTTTTCCCCCCACAAGCCTACTTAAAAATGAAAGCTCTTTTGGTTATTTAAAACCAAAAACAAAACCACAGTCCCAATCCCCACACTTCCCAAAACAATTAGGTCTAAACCAATTTTAATGTTCAGTGGGTGACTTCTTTTCGTTCTTTCACACTAGAAGGCTTGTTATTCCACTTTGGATTTGTCCAGTTAGAATTGAAACGATTCTCTAGGTACAAAAATCTGGTCCCAAAAAGTTAAATTGGAATTATAAAAATACTTCTAAACATTGATGAATGTCATTGCATATATCCTGTAATAGTGCACCCAAGGTATTTATTTCTGCCAATGCAAGTCCACTGTATAGGGAATTAGGTTTTTTAAGTCTTCTGACAACCTGAAGTCTACTTTTAGAGACAAATGATCCGAGTGAAATACATTAAAAAGACACAGAGGTATTGTGAGGGGAATCTAGAGCACCATTGACATTGAACATTATTCAGAAAAAAATCTAGTTTCATGAAAGTTGCCAGTTTAGTTTGTGCGCCAATATGTGATTACCTGTACGTCACTTTGGATAAAAATGTCAGCTAATTTTTTTTCTCTCCAGAATCATCAGGAAATATGAGTTTGACTTTCCTTTGCATGTGTTTGCTTTTGACTCTCTGGAGCTAGAGATAATACTCAAAGTATCATTACAAATTTCGATGCAACAGTGTAGGGATTAATATATGAAGATTTGATATTAGATTCTTTGCATGAACCATTTTGATAAAAATGTTTGAAGGGCCCCTACTTTACCATTTTCAGTCTCCTAAATACACCAAGTTGGGTTTCAGTTCAAAATGCAATTGGAACTTTTATTATGTCGTGTTAACATGTGTCTTTTTGGGAGAGTCTATGAACACTGTTTAAGGGGTGTGTTTCTTTCACCCTTAGACGGCTAAGCTTACGTATGCCACGTAAGAATGATGCAATTGTTTCATTTTTATATCAAATATGTGTAGATTTCACAAGTTTATTAGCTTTGATTTGGCTTTAAGCGAGCATTAAAAGAGTTATGACACATTATTTGCAAGGTTATTTACATTCAAATGAAAAAAAAATGTCTTTTAGTTTAATTTTACAGACCCCAAATTATTGCCATCAGTGCTATCTAGTGGTGAAATGAAGGGATAACCATTGGAAGTACAAGACCTGTGAGATGGCATGTGTAGCATAAAAAAGTGCTTTTGAACAGTGTGTAACGTTTAGAAGAGATCCGTCCGTTTGTTTGTTTTTTATACAATTTTCAAATTGTTTTGACCTTTGCTTTTCTGGTAAATGTATGGATTTTTACTTTGTCCTAACCCTTTAAGAAAAACAGTTTGTTCTCATTTGTTAAAAAAATGACAAAATTTTGTACTCGTAATTGTGTCTTTTGTACAATTTCTGGTTGTTGTGGAATTATTGTGTAATGTATGAAAAAACGTTTGTAAAACAGAAGAACAGGGGGTTGTACTAAAAATTATGTCAAGCAATTAAAGATAATTTATCATAGCTAAGTAAAAAAATGTTCAAAAGGCTCTAAGGGTTAAATGTATGTGATGATGGGTGTGATTCAGGTTCTGGTGTTAAGATAAACATCCTTAAAAAGGGTGTTCCTTTGGGGACATTGCTTCAAGTCGTGCTGATAATGCTGGATGTTACGCGAAACAACAAACTGAGGACGTGTCCATCCATCAATATTGGTGGACGGAAAACCTCACTCCAACATTTGTGTTAGTCTCAAAATGTTTACTTTTACTAAATATTTAAAAATGACCTGTTTTTATACAGTTCCAAAAATGAGTGTGTACACACCATCCACAATCACATCTAGGTTGATGTACTGCTGCAGGTGAACCTTTAATTCAGAGACACACAAACACTACTGTTAAAATATGGATAAATGCATATCTTCTTAATTAATACTATCAATATACACTTATTTACCTTTAATAGAGCATGTGACCATATCTAGTAATGATTTACTTTATGCAAAAGTCTTACGAAAACTCCAAATAACAAACTGCTAATAATTCTAGCATGACACTATAGGATTCATCCCTGATTTGTAAGGTTTTCAAAAATATTTGACAAGTCAACTTTAGAATCGCACTGACGCAACATAAAGCACTTCATCCATACATACCATGTCCCTCTCTCTTCTGACCAGAGAATTGGCCTCTGGGAGAGCAGCGAGCCATCCTGGTGCTATTAGGCTCGTGGCTAATAATAGGTGTTTCAGTCCAGGGGAAGATCAATCAGGGGGAATCATGGGGAATGTTCTGAGGAGAGCTTTTACACATCTGTCCAGATGGATGAAATTACACTTGTCTGTTTTTAGTTGCATTACTCCCAAATTGGTCGTCTACCTTTTTTTCTCTCTTTCTCTCACTCTCCCTTCATTCAAGTGTCACGGGTCTATACTAAAAGGATTCTGCACTAAACTCCCTGTCATTTGCTCTTTTCTTACACGCTCTATCCACTCTGCTCACTTGTCTTGTTTTTGTTTTCAAACATTCTGTTCAGAATGAATTTCATTCTTTACGGCTTGTTTGTTACTGTCATCTTGAACGGTTTAGTTAAGCCACGTTTGGTGTAATAAATAAAAAAGTGAAGATTATGTAATGAAATTATTTATTTGCATGTAGCTTTTGAAAACAATTAAAATATAAAAAAGAAACTCTACAGGAATTATGTTGAGTCTTTTTACGTTGAACTACTGGGCAGAATGGAAGTGCGGGAGTGAAGAAAACACATTTTTTAAAGATAATTTTTGCAGCCTTAGCCTTTTTTCTTTTTTTTGAACAGAGAAGACAGTGGAGAGTGACAGGAAATTGGGAGGAGAGAGAATGGGGTAGGATGGGAAAGACAACAGCAGGAGATGCACATATGTGTCCTGCACGCTACCCACAACACCACGCCGCAGGACAAGAAAACCTCTTGGGATCACTTGGAACAGGTACTAATAAGGGAGTGAACAGTCAAATACAGCCACGAGTATCATTAGTAACAAATACCAATTAAGGCAGCACGGTGGTGCAGTGGGTAGCAGTTAGAAGGTTGCCAGTTCAAGGCTTGCTGGTGACCTTTCTGGAAGGAGTTTGCATGTTCTCCCCGTGCTTGCGTGGGTTTCCTCCAGTTACTCCAGTTTCCCTCACAGTCCCCAAAAAAACCATGCAGTTAGGTTAATTGAATAATCTAAATTCACCTCTCCTCACCTCTCGCCCAATGGGGCGCTGGAGATAGGCACCGGTAGACTACCCTGACCCCAAAACGGGAATAAACAGGTTGGAAAATGAATTAATGGATAACTAATCAAACAAAAGTTTTGGGGTCACTATCGCCTGACTTTCACACAACTCGCAACGGGTAACCTTGCAACACTGCTGTTCCGATAGAAGGGGGTTAACGGCCTTGGAGATGTAGGTAACCCTGAGCCAGGAAAGAGCTGAGGGCATGAGTGTGTGTGCCCCAGACTGTTCCGGAGGCCGAGGGTGGTAGGAAATGCGTAAGGAGATATGGCTGTGCAATGGAAAGGATGTTTCTAAAAATTAAATGATATTTATTTAATATATATTTTTGTAATAATATGTGCGATTGTTTTCTCAAGGACTTATCCTTATTTTCTATCAACGGTTGCAGTTTTTAGTCCAATTCTGCACAAAAAAACCCAATCTATTTCTTTTAACGCGATTCTGTAGTGAATGTTTTTTTTTTCTTTTTTTATGTGACTTTTTGCAAGTATATCTGCTTTTGTAACAATGAGCTTGTGCTCTCATAAAGGCCTCTTGTAGCAATGACCTCTCAAGAAAAACCCAGCGTGACACTTTTTATCAGTGTACTGTACATCAATGTTGATTCTGAGAAGCTGATGTGAGACGTTCCCCCATTTTGTGATTGTCCAACATCAAGAGATATTTCAAGTACTGAGCTAGCTGTCTGAGAAGAAAGACACCCGCTCGATAACCAAAGGAAAAAAAAATCTAGACTCCCCAATGTGTTTCCCTTGGCAACAAGGGAGAAAATTAGCATTGACATCTGAGCGAGGCCACGGAAAGGCCTTCGAGTTTTTCATGGCTTGAAAAGTGACAATCAATGTGGAAGTAAAGGCATGCTCCATATTCTATTTATATTGAAATCAGCTTCCTTTATATTTCTAGAAGTAAGAATGACCAAATACGGAATGTAGGTATTTTGTCTATTTTGCCATGGATGCCACAGTTCAGTGCACAGGCTCCTATGTCTGGCCCCCCTGCTGCGATAAACAGAATGCCACTCCCATAGTAGATGCATTTCAGGCCACTCACAACACGCTAGCGAAGCTGACATTGCATCTCTCATTTCCTGCCACAAAATTCAGCTCTCGTGATTGTCAACACACATAATGATAGCATCTCTAAGAGCCATGGAGGTGTCCCACTGACGTGCCAATATCCTCTCTGTCATTGCAGCGAATTCAGTGGCGGCTACCTCGGGGAACCTGTCGTCTAGAAGTTGTTTTGTTAATCGAAATAAAGGACGGATTGCATGATCCAAAGCACGGAGCAGCTTGTGGTTTCTCCGCATTACAAGATGTCCTCACCAGCGAGGAGGAATATGCATGAATATATTAAAAGGTAATGAGGAAGCTGTCAGGAGAGGGTCGTCCAGGCCAGCGCCGGCCGTTTGGAGAGCTTTCAGAGCATTACGTGACAGACTTGTCATCTCAGCACGAGGAGCAAAAAGGGCTGGAGATCAACGGCGTTTCTAATGGCAACTGTTGCCAGGTTTCCCTTGATGATGCTAATTTAGGTAAATGATAAGCATCTCGAGTGTGTTTTGTATTTGAACTGTTGAAATAAAATTCTTTGGGTCTAAAATGGAGAATTCTCTCATTCAATGGTGTCATAATTATACGATTTTGTGATTGGCTTCTCACGATGGAGAAAAAGTGAGGTTCCACTGGCACTTAGTAGAGTTTAAGATCTCATCACAGAGCTACATTCCATCCAATTGATAAGCATGCTAAGAATGCTTCTGGATTGTAAGAAAAGAACGAAGATCCCATATGAAACCAACCAAAGAAGCAAACACTCAAAGGTCCCAGATTTCCAAATCTAACATGTGATGGCAAGTTTCACGAGGTACATGAATAGATCATTTTCGTTTTGTCTAATCAACCATTCTATCCTTCCTACATAAGCCCCAGCCAACTGCTTCCCTCAATTGACAACCCTCCACCTCCCCTTCTCATTAACATTTTAACAGGGGGTCAACGAGCCAATATGAGGACTATGCGCCTTCTCTCTGAAAGTTTGCCACTTAAATTCCACCAATGCGTATCTATGGCTATATTTAGTGTTCTCCCAAGCCCTTAGTAGTCCTAGATGAACCCCTACCACTGCCCTAATAGCTGTTTGGCAACATCTAATCTTTTTTTTACCACTGAAAGAAATTGTAGTTGGTTTGGTTGGGCACTACACTTTAAAGTAAAACACTACCTATTGCTTTTTGCTGCACTGTGACACAATTTATGAGCAAAAAGCAAAGGATTTTCACCTAAAACACTAAACGGCTATTCCGTTATATTTATACTGAGCAGGGGAAAGATTTCACGGGACTAGGATCTAGATGGAAAAAAAAGCTAGCATTAAGAAATGGTCATTTCTGCCATGAATCAGAAATATTTTTTAAATGTTGAGTACATTGCTTTAATTTTACGTCTTATATAATTAATTAATCATTCTGCGATGGACGGATGACCTGTCCAGGGTGTACCCCTGCCTCTCACCCGAAGTGTGCTGGAGATAAGCACCGGGAGACCCTCTGTGACCCTAAAGAACGGAATAAGCGGGTTGGAAAATGAATGAATAAATGAGTAATTAATCATTGGAAATCGATATTGTTATCATAATAAAAATATAACAAATAATGCCACCGACTCACTAACAGAAATTAAAAACAAGCACAAAAACAAGATTTTTTGTGGATTAGATTTGATCAATGTCTGACTGGCATGGCAACAACACCTGGCAACGGTTTACCCAAATCATTCCCCTCCCCTAAAAGCAAAATCACTTGGTGAGACAGAAAGCCCTGTGAACAAATAATGGGTGCGTGCCAGTTTAAATAAAGTATGGTTTATGACTTGTGGTCAGAACCGTCTCTCTTTCTTAAAAAGAGTGCTATATTAAAAACACTGGCAACTCTTTTTTTTCTCCCTACAGTTATAATACAAAGTCGTTTTTTCCTTCCTCACAGTGAGAGATGCAGTCAATAAAGGGCCGGCAGCAGACCAGTAGTCTACAACCACAGGAGAATGGAACAATCCAGACATGCCAAAACAAACTGCTGCTCCTTTAGCTTTTTTTGTTCAGTGAAACATTTACAGGCCTTTTACTCGGGATAAACAATTTGTGGCCTTGCCCTGTTTCACCTTTGATGCAATTGAACAGATTTCTGAAGAACATGAAATCAAAATCAGGTGAAAATATCAATATTTAATACTGATTATGAAAACAGTTGTTTGTCAATCAGTGTGATTCTTTAGCGTTGCCTATGGTGGTTTTCCACTGCGTGGTACCGCACAGTAAACCGTGGATTGGCCCACTTCTAAAGGCTTTCAGATTTTAGTAGTGGCACCCATTTTGACAAGGTTCCAAAACTGAGATGAATTAAGCTGAACTGAAACCATTGTCTCCCGAGCATATAAAGAAAACTGATTGGCCAGAAAAACCTGCATCAATGTACATCCCATGAGCGCAACGCATCTCTCATGACACGAAACAACCTAACAGTGCATTCATTACGAATACCAACATTATGGAGCGAAACTTTGAAAATCAACCTAAAACAAAGCATCCAATCTCCCTTGAACGAACGAGGAGCTGCAGAGCTTTGCATCTTTATTGTGTGAAACGCCCACTGGACACTGGAAATCTGATGGAAACAGTAAGAGCAATACTGAACTAAGATTGGAAACTGTGCAGTGGAAAAGCACAATTATACAATATAATCCATTCAATATAATCCTTTTTTTTAGGAATTCTCTGTTCTGGTATTAGCGGAAATATCTTATTATAATTTTGGCTTCTCAAAGCCATTACACTGTTATTATTCTTTCCTTATAAAAAAAAAAACAAACATTCTAAACACATCTCCTCCTAGACCGCTCGAGCTACAACCTCCAAACCTTTCCAAGAGGTCCAAACTGGCTTCACTCAGGTTGCTATATTTTTTCAGACAAGTACCGCTAAAGGAATTTTGGGAAAACACAGAATGCTGGGAAATCTTCCAATGATTTAACACAGAGCCAAATTTTGTAAAACTGTAACTCAAACTGAGAACCTCATAGAAACTTCCAACGGACGACATTTCAAGAACATAATAGCCACTGTGCCAAATTATTTGAACACCAGGCTCTAGAAAGGGTTCATATTTACCATTGCCTCTTAATGGTTGGTTTATATTACTCATATTGGCAAATAAATGGCACTTTTGCAAGCAAACATCAAAGTTTGTGCACAAACAATAACATTAGCTGATACTTTGCTACAATTTCTTTTCCAAGTGCCTTGTGACATACATTTTCGGCAACCAAGACCTAAGCAACCGTTTTTTTAGGATTGTATTATGGTATTGACTCCATTTTGCAGCCTGCCTCAAGAGGCCAGTTGATGAATTGCAGTTTCAGATATTTTAATTTTGGCAAAATTTCATGAAGTTGCTTCCTTGTTTATTCCACTTACATATGAACTTGTTAAAATCAAAGGTTCAGCAGCCTGATATTTAGCTGAATACCCATCCTAATGAACACTTGAAGATGACACGGAGGAACTGATTCCTCTTAATGCATCAATTTAGCGGCTGCAAGCATAAGCAAAAAGACCCACAAATGTGAGTATGTTTGGAATTTATAAACATTTAAAAAACATGGCAACCATAGCTAAGTGTTCCTTTCAGTTTCATCCACAAACATTAATGCCCATATCACTCTGTGGCTGTAAACATTCATCACATCAGATGGTATGTTTTCATATCTATGTCTTTCCACAACATGAGGTAAACTGATAAATATGAAGTTCTGAGGTTTGAGTTGCATTTTTTTTTAATAATTAAAGGTTCCATCCATTTAAAATACAAGTCTTATTTTATGTTACTTTAAAAGTCTGATATCAACTATAATGGTAGATGTATGTGCTCATTAGTTTTAAAATGCCTACTGCTTAAAGAAACAGTGTCCAGAATTCAGCTTTCCAGAAAAAATAGCAAAAAGCAAAGAAATAGTTTCAGAAAAATGGAAGTTTACACCCGGACTACATTAGCATTTAATGGTAGCATTTACATGTTTATTGCTTGGAAATCATGTTTTAAATTCAAGTTGGCAAATAAGTATATATAGAAAAGTTAAAGTTAACCCAAATCAAATGCAATTCAACCAAAAGTGAATGAGAATTCGACTTGTAACCAAGTACAATGACACACTGCCTGTACTAATAGTATAAAGGAGACCTTTAATCGGTAGTAGCTACTGTCCTAAAACTTTTCAGATCAATTAAAAAGTAAGCATTTTACAGATTTCCAAATAAGTAAATATAATTTGCCTTCCCTCGCCTAAACCTGAAACATACTTATTCTGACCAATGTGTTATAATATATAAATGAAAAATCCACACAGACATTATACATTTAGAGATATTTGAATGCTTTTTCTGACAAATTGATCCAGTGTTAAAAAAAGTCTTTATGAAATTTGAGGTCCTTAAATAGAATTTTTATACCTGATCAATAGACTCTTTTCAAAATAAGCCCCACAAGACCTTTGCTAATTCACATTAAAGTGAAAGGCTAATACACAAGGCTCCATAAATCATATTTTAGGCCCTGCTGGGAATTGGGTTTTATGTATATCTTTTAAGCTGGTGACCCACACAGCAAATTACTGAAGAAGAATATTTTTTTCCAGCCCTCCACTGCAACATACTCCAGATCCCGGTGCAGAATTAGGGGCAGAATTAAAGCTAAAAGGAGCTGAGGTACATTACACACAGCCTCGTAAAACTGAGAAAAGACATTCATTTTTAATGTACACCAATCAAGCTGTTGAGTGACTTACTGTACATGAAGTTTTTACCGTGATGACATCTCTCAGCGCAGACAGACAACCTGGAGCGCAGCTATGCACATTAACCCACAAACGCAGCAGTTTTCTTAAGTACCACTAAAACTGCAAAAAAGAGCATGAAAAAACTGTGTTGGGTTTAACATGAACCTTTCGTTTTCGTGAGCTGAAGAGAAGCATGTGAGACTCAAAGCAAACAGCCAAATGGACTTATCCTTTACCATAGTATGACCTGAACACATGCATCGGATGAACACTAGAGATAAAAACAAGAAGCTAAAGTTTCTTTACCGATTAGTTTCTTTGTCAGGATATAACCATTTTGTTCTATAGAAAAGCTGTGAAAACATTTTATTTCCATATCAAATTTTCAAAAAACTATTACCCATTTCAATTACTCCCTTTTAGCAATTAAGAAATCATTGAAGGTAGACCTCAACTTTGAAAGTTACTGATATGGAAAAAATAATACATTTACACATTATTATATGAAATATGTATTTGACCACCTACCGACCAACAAGACGTCTGGCTTTCAGCAAACAGTTAATGACCTTTAACAAGTCTCTTAACCCAAACTCTTTTCTTGGATGCTACTTTATCTGTACACTAGACACCTTTCCAAATGTTTGTTCAACCAAAGAACTCCGGACAGGACCAAATAGCAGTCTAAGACACCAGGGACAAAACTGTAAACCCAGGACTGGATGGGCTAGAAAACAAAAGTCAAACGGCTTTGTGAGAAGGCAACAACTTTTGATTGATTATTAGAAAATTGAAGACATTCACATTGACCAGCAATTCACCTCAAAAACTGGGGCTCCATGCAGGATGGGCTCCACCCATGACCTAACCTCTGGCCTGAAGAGTTTGCCACCACAGTCAACAGTAACATACTACACAGTCAAGGATTCCGATATTAAAGTAATCGCAAGATCAATCTGCTTAAGCCAGCACATGCTGGCCATCTAGAGGGTGCAGAGGGGCCATGTGAGACCAAATAAAATGAGAAGTATAATGTCAATGTCATACCATCGGTGTATCATACAAAGCTGTGACATGTTCTTTATATACATGTTTGTGGCAATGAAAATGACATCATCTGCATCTAGAACCCAGCAAGCGAGTAAAAGTGTGGTACAATTATGTGGTACATAAATACCATGACAGGCTGTTCCCCTCACATGAACAAAACGAATGCTAAGTGTTAAAGATTAGGGCTATCATTTTTAGAGTTCCATGCATACTTGGACATTTTTCGATCTTCTATCTAAGTAAAGGGTGAAATGATGATTATTAGTTTAATTAACAACGTGATAAAAAGAGTCCTGAGAATAAAACCATGAATTATCTCCAGAAATGCTGCAGGTGAAAAATATCTAGCTGCACACAAGTGTTTATTTCAGTCAACTTTTCTACTTTGTGGGCTGGATTTATAGCCATTTTTCACAGACTGCCCCCCCCCCCCCAAGGTGAGGCAGATAATAAAGATATAATACAACTAACGCGCAATCACAGTGAGATTTGCAGGATTAATTTTTGAGTAAAGTGTTTCGTGATGTCACGGCCGACATATGCATCATGTTTCGAAAAAAGGTGAACAAAATGTCCGAAAAAATACACACAAAATTAAATAAAATCCGAATTGAAAAGCCAATACAATTAAATCAATTAATAATTAATTTTGTTTGTGAAGTCTATTTTCACATGATAATTACTATTTTCATATAAACACCATCAAACATTTCAAATTCTATAGTAAAGTTTGAAACTGATCACTGTAAATTCATGTAAAACACTGACATTTTAAAAAATATTTCCTTATATTTTAAAAAGGTTGTCCTGACAATTAAATTTATAAAAGCCTTTGAGTTTATAAAGCCTTTATTTGCTCTATCATGCAATCTCGTGTTTGAAACTTAACCATTAATAAAAATATAACTGGAAAAACACTGAATGGCAAGCTTCTTTTGTCAATCTCCATTTCATAGTGGCATTAGATCCTTATAAAACTGGGATTTATTGCCCCTCAGTGACAAATGAAACAGCCTGACACTTGCATAAGCATCTAAAAAAGCCTAATAAATTATCACACATTAGCAAGAGCTCCCAGTACAGCCCATTTCCTGTTTGAGACCAGCTAAACATCAAACACCAAGGGACAAACAGCACTCTGTCCTCTTGATTTTGTCAAATAAATACGTACAAACCATGATGGAGGAGGTAACTTCTTTTGTGTGATGACTTTTGGCCATGAATCACAGCTCTGACATTTTAAGGCCCTGCTGTTTTTTACTTGCTTTCACACAGTTTCTTTCGCGTGTTCGTGACAAGCGCCACTATAAGAGCACTAATAAATATCTCATGCGTTATTCCTGCTTTGAGGTGGACTAATTAACCTTGTGCAGCGCATACTCTCCCTGTTGACATATGGCTTGAAGAGGGCCAAAAATAACATGACAGCGGGAACACCAGAAGGGAGAGGAAGAAAAGTACAGGTTTGGGGCATATTTAAGCACACTGCATCTGCATTAAAGGTTGGGTTTATTCCCTCAAAAACCCCAGCTTGAGGCAGGAGATTGCAATGGATGACTCTAGACATAGACACCTGTGGCGGGAAACTAACCCCACATCAGTCAACAACACCAGAGCAGTGTTGAGCTGATCCATTAACATGAACAACTTGCCCCTGCTATGTAATGAGGAAACAGACATTAACTTTGCATGGAGCATCTGGGTGTGAGGTGGCCTTCAGAGGGAGATTTAATCAAGACGTTAGATCTGAACAATAAAAAAATGTGTGCAGAAATGTGTCCAGTTACATAAAACAAGCATCAATGCTTTTTAGCGGCCAAACTAACCTCCTATACTGAATTTGAAGAATGCCCATGGAATAATGTCCATTTACCAAGTAATACAAGATAATGTAAGGTAAGATAATAACAAATGGACATTATTGATGAAGCACAGAACTTTAGTTGACCAATGTGATGTACTGCATAATGATGAGGAGGCACATAGGTAAGCATGGGGAAGAGCAGACAGCAGAGGTAAAAGATACAGCAAAACAAAAAGCGAATAGTTAAACGCCAAAATAGTATACAGTATGAGTAAAAATAAAACTGTTAAAAGGAAAGCAACAAGAAAAAAAAACAAGACACAAAGGCAAGACAAGATCATTCACTTAATAGATTATGAGCAAATACTGTACTAAAGACAATGCGGAAGTGTGCTATAAGACGGACTGGGTGAGGGATGGTAACAGGGTAAGACACTGCACAGGAGATGCAGAGAGAAAGGATCAAAACGGCTCTGGCAGGGAACAAGACTAGACACGAGAAACTGAGAAAATGGGAAGGGTACTTAGGTGACTGGATAATAGATAATGCACTGGTAAAAAAATCAACTTAAAAAAATGACTAACATTTGACTTTAAATGCCTAATTTAATTGAAATTCGCATTTTGAATATTTTTCCCTGTTTTGCTATTACACAGAGCTCTGAAATATTAAGCTGTCAGAAATTATTCGAAGTGCATTCAAACTTAATTGAAACTTTTCTCAAAATTATAAAAGAGGACAAGATTAGTCTCAAATGAGCAAAATAAAACAAATACCAGCAGTGTTTTATGGTTGGTAAATTATTCGGAGTGAAAATATATTTTACGTCAAAATATTCAAAGAAATATTCAAATGAAGATAAATTACTAGAGACCATGAATGCATTGAAGGAACTAATCATATGAGCCCCTGCTGTTTTTGAGCATTTGCTCTCAGATAACGAACGATTTTTCCAAAAATGGATCAAGTTTATTTCAGGAGTGAACATCAACAAAAGAACGTTTTTTAAGAAGCATTTAAAAAGTTAGTTGGACTTTAATAATTGAAAAAAGCCTTTGATCTGTATACGTTAAAAGATAAACCCTGTGACAGAGGGGAGGAGTGTCTTATTGTCACAGTTCTGAGAATAAAGTCTTTGAACACAACACTAGTCTTAAATAGTGGAAGGATCGAGGAAGAAGTGACTTTCTGCAGAGGTTTAGTCTAGTAGAGACACAGGTAGGTGTAGTAGCATGGGAAACGGCAATGGTATTCAAACACGTTGTAATGGCACATATATCATCATAAGCCCTGGAATTCCCACAGTAACATTCGAGTTTCTGTATTTCCTGCATATAACAGTATTAATGACAATCAAAGCTATTCTGACTATCAAAGTATTCAAAGACAGGATGGCCGCAAGAGAATGTAAGAAACTTGGATGTCACCCATAGGCAAGACTAAGCACCAAATGGGACTTGACCTTTCCACCAAAAGATCTACCATCTCCAAAACCTGTGGCAAATATTTCATAACCAAACTATAATTTCACGTCGATAAGTAGCATTTTGATTTTTATACAATGTTTCTCAGCTGAAAGCGGAACTATATCCCACACCTCAACCTGTAGAATAATAATGGTCAATAAACTGTAGCATGGGTTATTGTGTGAACTGAATGTCTCTGCTTTCATTATTTGCTACCCTGAAATCTCAGAAGGAACCTAGACTCTCGAGAGGGAACGGCTGATCTTCCACGACAATTACACGGTGAGTCAGGTGGTGTGTACTGTAGGTCTTACAAATTTAGTGAAGCTGCGATGAGCCTTCCAAGGGCTGGTGCAGGATTAGAGGTGCTCTGTGATTGGATGTTGGGATCATTGAGGTGATTGGTTGCAGGTGATTTTAATAAAGTGGTTGGTTGTGTCTCCACTAAACTCACAGAATAATCTCACAATTATGGCCACAAAGTTTGAACATATCCCAATGGTTTTTGACCTGGTTTACACTGCGTGCTTCAATGCCTATATTTTAACATTTTGTTCACCTTCTGTGAACGTGTTCTTTCAAATGTGACCAAGTGGAAAGTGGAAGATGGATGTATGTGAAACATGCTAAATGATTGATCGTCAATGTAAGCAAACTTTGTAACGTTAAATAATCATCATTTTGAAGTGGAGAAAGAGAAAAAATTAATTTTCATCCATTTTCTACAAGTCATTAAGGTTTTGAGGTTGAAGTGGAAACTAGAACCTTCAGCTCCCTCTCCAGATTTTCTTTGGCATTAAGGCCTGGAGACTGGCTAGGCTTCTCCATTGCTGTGTAAAAGAATAAAGATGTTATTCAATCAGGTGACACTGAAATAAAATTTACATTTTATAGTTCAACTATACAATTAAATATTATTTCATGAACAACAAATCAATGCAATAATATTTTAATCTTTTTGTCATGGACATACAAGTATTTTCAGAACTACACAGTAAAATCCTAAGAGTTAAATTAACTCTCCTCAGAGTGTATTTGGTCCCACTCTATATAGAGTTAAACCAACTCTAAAGGAGAGTTATTTAAATTAGACTATTTGAACTTAACAGTCTATTTTTGTCTGTTTTTACTCTTTCTGGAGTGGACTTGGTCCCTCTCTGAATAGTTAATATTTAGTTTGCGTTTTCCATGCAGATTTGGAAAAACATGAAGAAAATAGATTATTAAATTACTCTTTCTTAGAGTCGGGTTAACTTTATATAGAGTGGGACCAAATACACTCCGAGTAGAGTTAATTTAACTCTTAGGATTTTACTGTGTATAAACAAATCTGATCGTTCTTATTCAAAATTAGATTTTTAAGAGAAAAATCAATGATTGTTGCTGAATGAAAGTGAGCATGTCTGCCGTGGATGCAGTGAGAGTGCCGAAGCTGAAGACAATGGATGAAAGGAGCTGTCAGAGCGAACAGGAGAAGAAAAGAGAGAAGTGCCATGGGAGCAAAGTGGACGGATGGGATGACAAAGCTAGGATTTGACAGAGGAGGAGGAGGAGGACAAGGTGAATTTGAGATCCTTCAGAGAAGAGACACCAGCTCCATGCTGACCTCTCTCTCAGTTTGAGGAGCCCAAGAACCGAACATGAGATCAGATAGGAGAAGTCTGACTCCCTTTCAAGCTTTCATCTGTCTCTCTCTCTCTCTCTCTCTCTCTCTTTCTTGCATGAATGGACAATGCATTTATAAAACCAGTGACCTGACTCAGTTCCCCCACAATACATATGTATCAGACTTCAGTTTTCTGGCAAGAAGACAACATTTCCCACATCTGTCCATCCTCCATGTCTTTTTTAAGAAACAGAGAGTTTATTTAGAATATTTGGAGACAACCCCCAATGTTATGCTTTGGGGAAAAACATACACAACAAACTTTATTTTGATTGTGTATTAAAAAAAAAGATCCAGTCACGTACCACAATTCATAGTGGTACTTGCACCGTACAAAAACGAGTGGTTGGAAATGGGATCCGATATGCGGGTAAACATCTATCTTGAAACCAGTTCCTTACCAGCCAAACAGTGAGCAGCAGTAAACCTCACAAAGCATATAAAGCATATAATATGCAAAGTCAACATATCCTACACACAGCTGTTTGGGGTTTCTCTCCAAACTGTTCCTGGATACCGAAAGGTTCTTCTACGCCTCTATTACTCTAACCCTAAACAGATTTGCTGCAACCACCAGAAAAGCCAGTCTGGGCGTCTCTGCAGTGTTCTCCACGGAGAGCATTAATAGGCTGCATGTGCTGATAAATCATGGAATGGATTAGATGCAACGTATGTGGTCCTCTGCCTCCATAACTACTGGTGGCATTTAGGGACACGTTTTAACAAGGCCAGAAATTGATCCAGGCTGTTCTCACGTCCACATTCATGGATTGAATGTTGCCGGTTGACCCCAAGGCATAGCGAGAGGGTGCCATTTTAAGTTAAAATACATTCAAAATGATTATAAGCTGACATGACACACTAACATTTTCTTGTTAAATCTCTTAGTTATGTATAAAATCTGTTGGAATGTAAGGTGGTTGGATAAAATGGTCAGTGAAATGCATAAAAGTTACATTTTATTAGATCATAAATATTTTTCATATGAGTCAGCTTGCCTAGACAGGTAATAATCAGAATTTTTTTTAAGGCTAAATTAAATTTCTATTTCGAAATCAAAAATAAAATCAAGACACACACAAATTATTACACACAAATTACTGAGGGAGCTCACCGAAGCTCAAACCAAAGTAAAACCGAAAGATAAATTTTCAGCTTTTTAATGTTGATCTAACACAAATTCAATTGATTATACAGATTAACGACCAGGCTCTAAGCAAATGTCAGGCTAACCCTCTTCTGGGTTTGGTACTTGAACAAACCCAGGTAACTAGTCCAGGTGAGCTCCTCCTGAAGCTTGTTAAAAACGATATAAGGTTGGATTTTACATGAATTCCTTGTTAAAATGCTTGTCCCATTTATATATTTCAACAAATCCTTGTATTAAATTTTTCAAAGTTTAGCTCTCATAACAAATGTATCAATGCCTAATCTCGGAATAATTAAAAACCATTTAACTAATATAGCTGAATCAGGGAAGAACTTTATACTACCACTACAAGCCACCAGTCAAACCAGGACCCTCTTCAATGCTTAAAAAAAACTTTTTAAGCAGGGTTTGACAGAGTCTGCAAGTGCCTACACTGTAAATATTGTTCTGGTTTTATATATTTTAGTTATTTATATATCACATTTTAGAATTTTAGCACAGTGGCGCAGTGGGTAGCACTGTGGCCTTCCAGGTAGAAGGTTGTCGGTTCAAGGCTCGCCGGTGACCTTCCTGGAAGGAGTTTGCATGTTCTCCCTGTGCTTGCGTGGGTTTCCTCCGGGTACTCCGGTTTCCCCCACAATCCCAAAAACATGCGGTTAGGTTAATTGACTAATCTAAAATACCCCTTAGGTGTGCATGTGTGTGAATGTTGCCCTGCGATGGACTGGCGAACTGTCCAGGGTGTACCCCCGCCTCTCGCCCAATGTGTGCCGGAGATAGGCACCGGCAGACCCCTGTGACCCCGAAAGGGAATAAGCGGGAATGGAAAATGAATGAATGAATGAATTTTAGAATTTTTACGCGGAATGGTGCACATGTAATGGTGCAAAAAGACAAACCCCTTTAAATGATTTAATCCATAATTCAATAATTTGGTATCACACATTATTTGAAAAAGTGAAGCAGAAACTATTCTTTTCTTTTTTTGGAATAGCTTTGCAATTGTAATACTACATCCAAACCAGTCTTCGTCAATGACATGCTCATTATCTTTTATAGAACTGGAGACCATAACAATTTACACCCATTTCCTGAAATGCAATAACTCTATACACTATAGCCTACAATATATCTGTCATTTCTAAACGTGGCTGGATTTATGGATGGATTTGAGTGGAATTGGAAATCTCCAATTTATGTGGGAGGTTGTGGTTCAGAATCAGAGACTCCACATGAGGAGGAGTTGCTCCCTGCCTGTAGCGATGACAATTACCTATGTCTCCAGAGAGGCACTCATGTCTCGGACAGCATGCGGATAAGAGGAAATGGAGACAGGGTCAGGGGTGTCCAGATCTAGGGCAGCAATGAGGAGACCAATGGTCTGAGAGTGTTGCTGTCTCTCTTTTCTTAAGGAGGGGTAAATAGGAAATGAAGACAGAGGATTGGAGGGTTGTAAACAATGATGTGTTTAATGGATGCCAGTTTAAGGAGCCTGAGGCAGGAGAGACTTCAGCACGTCAACACTCCAGACTGAGATGACTGCACAGTCATTATCCATAAACAAGAACAAGGACTTTTACAAGCGCTAATAAAGTTAACTAACAGCAAAACTTGTAACTGTGTAAAGACCCACAGTGAGTCATGCTTTTAGAGTTTGTTTCATATACAATAACACAAATTATTTTGCTTAAATCTAAAAGCTGTCTTTTTTACAAAACTAAATAAATGTTTTGAACCAGCACATAATCAGCATGTTTGGTGGCTTTATTGAAGAGAATGGTTAGACACGAGGGGTGTAACGATACTCTCTGCTCACGATACGATAGATACTAATTATATTGGAAATGTAACAAACCATAATTGGATAAATTAAATTTAAGAAGCTTTGAGAGCACAATTTGATTCCATCCGTCCAATAGGGGGCAGTGTTAATTTTGCACAAGTCATTTTTTTTACTGAAAGAGAAAGTTAATTTTATCATAAAATGATAATTCCTTACTAGTAAATATTACATAAAACAAGAAAAAAGGTAAAGAAGTTTCAGAGGTGACCAGAATCACAAACATTCCAAGCAGCATTCCTAAACGAAATATGATATATTGTTACACCCCTATTACATTTACATTTACATTTATGTATTTAGCAGACGCTTTTATCCAAAGCGACTTACATTGGGAGTAAACATCAAGCAATTTGGTACAAAGTGGATGGATCAGTAGACATACACATAGAACACATTCGGGCTAGTACAGATCAAAACAGTGCTTCAGAGGTTTTTTTTTTTATTTATTTTTTTTTAGTTAAGTTAGTAAGTAAGTGCTTATGTTAAGTTAGTAAGTACGTACGTTAAGTTAGTAAGTGCTCTCGAAAGAGTACAGTTTTTAGCTGCTTTTTGAAGGCGTAGAGAGATTCAGCTTTCCGTAATAGGACGACAATGGAATTCCACCAGCCAGGAACTGTGAAGGAGAAGGTCCTGGTGAGAGATTTTTTGCCGCTCTGAGATGGGACCACGAGACGCTGGTCATTTTCTGAGCGGAGGCGTCTGGAGGGGACGTAGAGCTGGAGGAGTTCGTGGAGGTATGAAGGAGCAGAGCCTGTGACTGTCCTGTATGCCAACGTCAATGATTTGAACTTGATTCGAATTAGATACTTAGATTCTCTATTAGATACTTAATCAAAGCTATATCCAGAAAAATAACAGGGACACGGGTTAAAAAATGAAAGTGGGATCGTTCAGTTGTAACTTGTTCAGATAAACCTTTAGGAAGAAAATGCTTGTTTCGATGCCTGTATAAGCATTAAACAAAGTAAATGAAATATCATTGCACCCAATTTGGAGTTTCACATCAAATTCTTCTTACATACACTCATTGGCTGACATTTAAAACAGTAAATATAATTCATTCATTGAGTAAAGTAGCGTGGTTTTGTGCTGTGTTAAGATCTTTGTATTCGTTCACAAGCTAATATCACAGAGAGCGGGTCACAGTTCTGAATAACCAATTAAATCTAAGCGTTAACCAGCTCTTTTAGCGCTGTCAAACATAAGGCCATTGGTGTAGCCCCACAGAGCATTTAACACGAACTCGTCCTGGGTTT
Organism: Danionella cerebrum; assembly: GCA_007224835.1. Lineage (NCBI taxonomy): Eukaryota > Metazoa > Chordata > Actinopteri > Cypriniformes > Danionidae > Danionella > Danionella cerebrum. The sequence goes on from SRMA01024014.1 coordinate 159,974, forward strand.
TATTCTAAAGTACACACTAAAACAGTTGGGTTTTATTTAATTACACACATCTCCAGCCTCTTAACACCGTTTTCCCTGTATGGTCTGACTCGAAGGCTCTTCTGAAAAATGTCCATTATTCTCCATAGTGGGTTGACAATAATGGACAAGCACAGGCATTTAACTGCAGGGTCAAAACAAAGTTTAATCATTCCAAACTCTTTATAGTCTCTTCAATAGATTTGAAAGCCCATGAATTACCTGCATACTCCAGTACAAGTGCTCGATTTTGTCTACCAAACACAAGCCCATCCTGCTTATAAAACACAAACATGTAATTCTTTAATCGATTGCTTTCTGTTTAGAAGCTCTCTTCTGGATTTCAGACATTTTAGCAACCATTACATAATGCATTTAGAGAATTGGTGAATGCATTGTGTAGAGGCCCTTGTGACGGGATCAGTTACATAGAGGAGTCTTTGAACTTAACGGTAACGAATCGTGTACAATTACATTAAAGTACAGCTTTTTTACAGTATTCCCAAACATATCCAAATTAATGAATCCAGATATTCCTTCCACTTCCAAGACAAAAGGTGTATAAAAACTAGATTTGGGAAAACAAATTCAGGATCTCAGTGAATTCTAGAGTGTTACCTACAGCAAATCCAGTAAATGGATCACAAAATCATCAAATATTTCAATAAGAAATTGAGAGAACTTACCAGTGTTTTCCCCATGGCCCTCTGAAGATCCAAGTGATGCAACTCCTTTTTTTGCTGAAAAACTAACTTATGGAAATCCAGGGTAAAAGGAATGAGCACAAAGTATAGATATTTATGTAAATAAGTGTATTTGAAACAAACAATATATATGAATTTTCATATCGATGCAAAAGAAAGGTTATTTTTAAAAGATCTGAAAGATCTCTTCTATGGTGAAGTGTAGCATCAGATACTGGAGACAAGCAATACATGCTATTTTCTGTGTTTTAGGTGGATTGCGGATTTGCTCAGTGATCATTTTAATGCTTATTTATAAGGTACCAGTCCCAGTGGAATGGCTTAAACTAATGTTATTTAAATGTGGGAGAAATTTCAATGGCAATGCTTTTTTGTTTTGTTTCGTTAAAATAGCTCCACTTTTTTGACAAAGGACCTATCCATAAGTTGTGTCTGACTGTTTAAGAAACTATTCTGCTTTTCTCCAGATCTGGTAAAAGCCCATATTTCTCAATCTGGAAAGTTTTTTAAATGAACATTATAGCTGTACTATATGTTAAAAGTGTGGACAATGGCTGAATAGTTTCCACTATCTAATTTTATCAGGATTGATACAGTGAATCTTTTTTATTCCCATTGAATAACATTAGCTAGTTCTCACATCTTGAATTCAGCAACAAACTAGTCGATTAGCAAGGACCCTCTTCCAGCTGACGTATAGCATATATACCACATAGCTGCAGGTTTTGTGTGTGTGTGTGTGGGGGGGTACAGGATCTGCTTTTCTTTTGGAGTCTTCTCACATTGGAGTTCAAATGTCTTCAGTTGACTTCACCATCAATACCATAGGTGTTTGGAACAACGCAAGGGATAAAACGATGACAGATTTTTCATTTTTGGGAGAACTATGTCTTTAAAAATCACAGACGATCTTAGTGATCAAAGAACATTTATAAATACACACTTAAAGAGGCTCCCAAACAATTAGTAAGCTGAGAGGACCTTTTGTTCTGCCCAGATGTAGTGTCTAGCCTTTGAGGACGAGTGTATGGCTTTGACCTCTGTTCAACAGTAATGACTCAGTCTGACCTCAAATACTTCTCCATATCATAATCACTATTCACATCCTCCGCTAGAAATGTGACTTTCGAGAGCCTCGAGATGACATTCGGGATCCAGTGCACTATGTAGTATTCTTGGAAGGGCTCATTTCCCCCGTTTATGCTATCTAGTGAACAAATCTAAAGCTCTGCTATTACGATTCTTGTACTTGGCGTATCTGAAACCAATTTGGAACATCAACACCATCAATCACAAAACAGAGGGGCCAACACTGCTGTCCTGCAGGTTTTCTTGTCGCGCCAGTCACGTTTGCTTTTAGGACACTCTCTGAACCCACTCGTTCCGCTGTCTGTGTTATTGGTGCATTTTGGTGAACTTTTGGTGACCAGGCAATTCAAGTTCATTTAAACAAAAGCAGTCTGTATTGGCTTTTTAAAAGAAGAACTTGGAAGATGATTTCCATAAAAATATTACTCTGTCAACTTTAAAATGTCTAACTTTATCTTTTAAAGGTCAATAAAAGGCAAATTTTTCGTCTCAGAGCCAGACTAAACAAGAATAAGTCTCATATTCCTATATCCCTCTGTACAAAAAGTTTATAAGGTTATAAAAAGAATTTGTATTTTGAAATTCATTCATTAGAAATTTACTTTTTATAGCAAAATATAGAAATGCTGTTTTTATATATGGAACAGTGGTGCTTGTACTCTTGGGAGTTAGCAAAAGGCTATTGGGGACACGTGATTATCAAGGTTCTGGGGTGACAGTACACAATAAACGTAACAATGATGTAATGTTAACCGTTTATTGAAACCAATAATGCTGTAAAGTACTATGGTGTGGGATTTATTTATGGGGAGCTCTTTGAGTTGTCTCAGGCATTGTAATCCGGAGGTGAGTAATTGCCAACCAAGGGTTCTTTGTATGCAGTGACTTGAGTCTAGGTGAGGGTTTCCAGGCGAGGATGGACCAACAGCCTTACTACAATCGCTAACTCCAAGCTCAAGCCACCAATGAAGATTGAGAGATTGGCGGAGAGCACTGGCAAGGGAGTCCAGGAAATCACACAGAGAAGACATTGATGTCGGACAAGGAATGCTGGGAGATGGAGTCCTATTAAGGAAGAAGTGAGCGATCTGGATAGACAAGAGGTAAGTGGCTGCAGATGATTGAGTGATTCGTTTAGTTTCAGAAAGAGGATCTTACAGTGAGAGGATAAGGGACAAAGCCACAACTTTCAATGTTGAAATTTTGTATGAAGAGGAGTTTAAGAATTTACATTTTTTTGCAGTTTGATGTGTTTTTTCCAGCCTCTTAATTAGAAAATATGGTTCTCAAAAGAAAATTCACTGGTCTCAAAAGACTCTGGTGGATTTCCAGAAAGGATTGCAGAGAGGGCAGCAAATACCTTTCCCCAGCAAATACTTATGTGAACATAGAATTTCTTTCTTAACAAGCATGAAAACACAATACCCTCCATGACTTGTATGGAAAACAATTTAAGACTCAACATTTCCCAAACTGAGGTAAACATTGAAGAGCTGTCTGACTCTGCACAAGATCATTTTATTACTGATCATTTCACAAATGAAAGTGAACATTGGAATATTGTGGAGGAATAAATTCCTCACCAGAACTATCTCTTTCACCGTTCCCGGCTGGTAGAATTCTCTTGCAGTCACAATCCAGAAAGCAGAGTCTCTCACAAGCTTTAAAAAGCAACTCTTTCGAGCGCACAGCTGGAATCTCTTCTATGTGCCATTAACCATTTTACTATAAACCGACCTTGTAAGTGTTCAGTAAAGGCATCTTCTAAATGCATAAAGGTAAATGTATATGGTCGACAAACTGGTATTTCTAATGAGAAATTGTTGTTGGTGAAAGAAATTCTACAGTTCAGTATGTATTTATGTCTATTTTTAGCCATTGTTGTAGAGATGGTAGGGATGTGTAAGTATGTGGCTGAGGCTGACATGCCTCAGGGGTATGTGGATGGAAAAGGTTTGGGAACCACTGATGTAGAACAGATTCATGCCAGACAAAACCCTGGCTGCATTCTTTGTCCTCTTGTAAAAATGGCAGAGCGGCTGGCACAGTGCCACAATTGTACTCATCAGTGGATGATATCACAAGTAATTACCCACCTAAGCTTCACCATATCATCAAAACAAACCATGAATAAATAACCAAGAGAATGAAGGGTTTGGAGGATACCATATTTACGGTACAATTCATGAATCTGTCTGTTTGGATCAGAAGGGAAAATGGTTGGTTTAAATGTACTGTTTGGCTTAAAGTAATCAAAGTAAATCTAGGGGGAATTGCAAATCTGAAAAAGGGATATTCATTTACATTATATTGATGATGTTGTTTTGGCTGTTTTTTGCATTTTTGTTATATTTTATTTGTTTTATTGTTATATTTAAATACAGTTTAACGCCTTTTAACCTTGGATCACTTTCTGGTTTTGTCAGTTTTCATCAATTCATCATTCTTTTCACCAGTTGTAGACTAAACACAGTTTTATTATTTGGATCCCACAGAGCTGGTGGTAGGGAATCGTGGAGCTTAACTCGTAGTGCTAACAATAATGTTCAAATAATAAAGGTCAAGGATTCAGAAGTTCATAAAGGATCGTCATAAAGGATGTTTTAAACTTGGGTGGCCATGGCGTGGTTAACAGAAACATGTTAAAAATGAACATATTTTTTCTATAAATTAACTGATAAATAGTCCTCTGTAAAACACTTATGCATGCCATATTAACCCAGCCACTCAATAATAACATATCATGACTGATAGAAGAGGCACAAAGCACTATTTACAGTGGTGTGCCAAAGTACTTTATAAAACATTGGTTGAAAAGAAAACTGAAAGATAAAAATATTATATAAGACACAAACAAAGTGATATATTATTAAGGAGTGAAATAAAGTTTATACGATATATGGAAAGTGAAACCAATATCATGGCAGATGATAAAGGAAGCAAGCAAGCAACTGAGAAACAAATGAAGGACACAAGATCATTGTGAGGGGCATTTCTGGCTCCCGTCTAGCTCAGAAGAGACGTATCCTGGGGCAACAATGATTTGGACAAATGCCCGACTGGAAAATCTTTCCCCTAAAAGGAAACAAATGGTACATGGTTCTAGACCCCAGCCATGCCATGCTATCTCCAAATCCTGTGTGAGAAAGGGAATCCCCTGAACCTCATCCTATGATATGAATGTATGGGATTGATTATGACACAAACCGTTGACAAAAATTAAATTACCCAACAAAGATAAAGAGAATATTTTACACAACTTTATCATCACCAGAGGTGGACAGGAGAGAATCAAGAAGTTTTTTTTCATGTAGCTTTTAAAATCTGTACTTTCACTGTAATAAAGTGCTTCTCTACATTTAAGTCTGATGTGTCCCTGAGTAAAAATGCGCAAAAAAAATTAAATTATTTATGTCTAAATGAATAATGCAGCAGAAGTCAGAAGAAACGCAGGGCAGCCTGAGAACCCCCTACACTGGTGATTTTAGGATGCAGCGCATGTATTCACAACGACGATGAAGACGGTTAAAATAATTGGCCATTCAGAACCAACTGGCCACGGATAACCATAAAAATGCAGAAAACAATTTAAGATACTTTTTAAAAAAATAATTTTAAATACTTGGCAAAGTCAAGAAAGTGTCAAAAAACCTGGTATTAAAAATAACAACAAAAATGGAAATGAACACAAACAATTTCACAATGTTTACATTGTTTAACTTGGTTATTTTGTTGTTTTTTTGAGTACAGTGGTTAGGTATAGCACCAAATGAAATGAGTAAATTTCATAGAACGCAGTTAGATGCAACATTAAGAACTCATTTGGTCAATCGACCTTTACAGTGATATACTGCAACAGACAACAGACTTCAAAAACAGCTTGCACGACTGGGTAAGCAAAACACGTCACCTACATCTTACAAACGTGTTGCTTCTAACTTTTAACATTACTATTAAATCATTTGTACTTAAGACCCCCTATCAGCTCGATTCTCTCTCTCTCTCTCAATGGTCAAGTGGCCCAAAGAAAGCATTTGGAAATCGGATGGCGTCTAATGGCGACCGGAACAATACACAGTGTTTGTTTACAATATGTACAAGTCTATGAATCCCTTAAAGCGAAGGGTACCAGCTGTTGAACAGTCTCTCTCAACAGGAAGGTGCCAGGAACCCACAATGACCGGTGAAGAGGACAGGTGTAGAGTTAAGTAGAGTGGAGTGTTTCAAGCAGAGCAGTCAGAGATATCACAGTGTAGATAAGAAGATCCATGTAGGAGCTGTCATGGAGAGTCAGGGTGCATGAACCGAAGTTCTGACAACTAAAGAGGTGCGTAGATGAGACTTTTAAACAAAAGGAGCTGTTTTGGAGGAGTGTTCTGATTGGGTGGTGTGATTGCAGGTGCAGTGTTCTTTATTCCTGGCTGTGTCTCTTAAAATATAGACGACCACTTCATTAGTTCCAGATGTCCATCAGAAGGTGCCAGGGCAATTAAGGTAATTGTCACTTATGTCATTTCTAAGAGGACTTTTTATATGCAATTCCAGTTTAACAAGTAAACAATCTGCTAAAATATCTTTCTGTTATGTCACTTCAAGTTTCAAACTTACATCTTCCAATATAAACATTTGTGGCTTTATTTTTTCATTACTTTGTTTAACTGAATGCAACTCTTTTAAACCCTTGTTTTATCTATAATGAATCAATAAATATTTTACTTCTGTTTAAAGTTCTCTGTGGAAAAAATCATAATTTATCAGAGCACTTAAACTTGTTGCCTCATAAAATGGTGTTGAGGGACTTATTTTTTATTAATTTGCCTGATTTCACTCACATCTGTAGAAGTGTTCACAGAATGCCACTCTGTTTAGCTTCTGTGAATACGAGCCTCATTTGTTTGTCAGCACGTCTGATGGAACTAATAGGCTTGTAAAAACCCCCTCACATTCGTCTTTAAAATCCTTCTCCAAGCTGTCAAAACTTGATGAATTATACTTCCCGCATGGATCTGCCTATATAGCATGATTTCAAGAACAAAGTTGCTCACAAAGACCTTGATGTGTGTTCTGAAAAATTCAGGGCATAAAAACTGTAAATTGGACCCTTGGCTTCACTATTCTTTGAAAAGTCCTAATGACAAATCACTACTTCCCTTGTACCCCCTAGTATTTCATCTGTGGACTACCCATGGTGCTCTGGTCGCCTTAAAAGCTTGTCACTGGCCGAGCTGTTCAAGTCCTTGGCAAAAGGTCTATAGAAATTTTCTCTTGGTTTCTTACCCTAACTTACAAACACAAGAGAGACTTGATACTCTTGTGAAAAAAATCCAGACCGTTTTATTGAGTAAATTTAAGCTCCCTAGTGCTCCAGAAATTAGATGATTTTGCTAATGGCTCAATATGCAGCGTTCTATTCACACACTTTCTTGAATGTCTGACTCGTGTTCATGTGGTGCCAAAGTAAAACCAAGCATCAAGTACAAATATCAAATTCATCGCTTATTAATTAGAGTCTTGCAGATTGTGGTAAAATATCTAGCAAATCTGCAAAACAAACACTTTATAATTACAATAATGATTGATTCTTGGTGTGGATAATAAATCGTCCAAATCAGACATTAGCCGCTAACTGCTCTCTGTGTTAGCAATAGCATGAGCTGCAGGTTTTCTGATCTATGCAATTTAAAACGTGCTTTACTGGAAACAATCTATCACACTCAAAACCTCATTTGTAATTTATTTTTTTGAGAGATGCAAAAACATTCACTCTTCTTTTTGACCGTGTCTCTTTGAGTGGGTCAAGGGCACAAAGACAAATTCGAGGCAGCTAATGAAGTATGTTTACAAGAAATACTAGTAATTACCTCGCTAAACACACCGTCAAGCTGTAAAAACATGCTGCTCCAGTCCTCGAGGGAAACGACTGAGGATTACACCCACTGTGTCATTTTACCAGCTCGTAACCAAGAGTCTACCGCTGACCAGTGAAGTCTCACAGACTCACACACAGGTGACCACCACACACTTAGCCTTGTGAGTCTAACTACTTAATAAGTGGCTGTTAGAGGTTTTCCTGGACATAGTCCAGAGCTCAAACACAAGGACAGCTTCATTTATCAATCAGTCCAAACAGGGCTATTTCCGGCCCTCTACAGCCGCATCATTACTGAGACTCGTTTTGGATGGCGCAGGCTAAAGAATCTAATCACATATATTATATAAAATAATCAAATATTAATATAGTTCTGCTCTAGTTTCAGTGTTTCATTCAGTTTAGAACTACATGAGAAAAATTGCTGAGGATGATGAACCTTAAGTGACTAGTGGGAAATTGAACAGACAAATAGTCTTCGTTAAAGTCATTTAAATTTATATAAGTTTTCTATACATCATGTAATTAAGAAGGATCTGTAAAGCCATTATTTGGGTGATGCCATTAGCATATGGTTAATGGCACCGGGCATTGGTTGTCAGGGACTCTGTGGGCCCAGAAGAGACACGGGCAACAACAAATTTCCAATTTCCTCTTTCCAATTAACTCACCTGCAGACAATCACCCTGATTAATCAGCCAACCAACTAGAACACACTTATCCACACACCTTCCCTCAGTTGTATGAACTACAGTTCACTCCCCTCACTCTCCAGTATTGCTCCCTGCCTTCTTGGATCCGCTGAGCTACTAGCTGTGTTTCACCATGTACCATTTCTATTAAAACCGGTTCTGCTCCTTCTCCCTCCTTCCAGCAACTTTGACACTGGTCACGTAAAAACGAATTTCATGACAGCATTTGTCTATTTTACAAGAAACAACAGGAGTTTTAATTAGCTGTAGTATGACACATTAAATTATTGGTCAAGAGACAAGCGAGGAAGATCATGAAAAAACCTAGTCACGGATGGACAGCACCTATAGATGTTAATGCACAACACAAATGATTAGATAATACTTCACAACAGTAACAATTAATAACTTATAACACAATCAGAAATAAGCAAAGGTTCTATTAACAAATTAAATGAATCAACCAGTCCAAGTCAGTTTTCTCCCATTTCTAAACTATTTAAGCATATTGTATTTCTATTCCTTAGTTTTGTGTATTCATCCTTTCTGTCTCATTTTCAATTCATTGAACTAAAATGTCAATGGGGGAAAAGCTTTCCGGAGCCCTATTGATCACAGTCATGCGGCTTTACTTCTTTGATCAAAACCAAAACAGATTTTCCCTCTCCATCTCTATGTTTTACAATATACCTCTGTATGCTTCTAAGGTCATTATATCCTGAAGAATTTTGCTTCATTTCCAATCCTCTTTACAGATGACAGATGAGAAGCGGGCAGGTATTAGAGTGGAACACTTTATCACTTGCGCTCTAAGCCTCTTGATGAGCGACATACACTTGAGAATGTCATTCCTGGGGGAAAAAGAGAAAGAGAGAGAGAGATCATAATAAACAAAATCATTATAAACTAGTGTGTTTTGCAGTGATTTATTCATTGATACACACCCTACCATTACAATAAACAACTCAATTGCATTTGTACAATGTGTTTAACAATGCAAATAAATCAAAGCAGCTTCCCAACTCTATGGTTTAGGTGTAAGATATTTCGACAAAAATATCTTTAGTTAATATAGTATATTCCTGTTCTGTTTAGCCATTCTGGTTTCCTGCTGAGTGATGGAAGGAGAAGGGGACCATGGCGTGCAGAAGAAGTGTCTGGGAAGCTGTTTTTGAGGGTTTAGTGTATTTTCTTTTGCTTTAGGATCACTTATAGTGGATTGTTGGATATAACTGGAGCATATATCCAAATATAAATGATGTTCATGGGCATTAAAGATGCACTCTGGAGTTAAGAGAGTACACTTGGAAAGTGTGACTTTGAATTCCTAATTGAGCTTCATGTTCATCTCTTAATGAGCGTTCTGTGTCCATTCCAACTTTGATAAAAAAGGCTGTTGTCTTTTATTTCTATTTTTTTTTTAACTTCTCGTGGGAACTGTTTGTTCTTGATTTTTTTTGTCATTAATCTGGTTGCAGCCATTGCATATAAATAATGAGTGAAATTAAGGGTTGTTTGTGCAGCATGACGAATGTATAGTGGGAATAATTGTGTGTTTGCATTGGACACACTTTCTTTTTTTTGTCGAGCTCAGTGATTTCTTTGTTTTTGGAAAGTTGTTGTTGGATGGATTTGCTTTTCAAAGGAAACGTTATGGAAATGTATTATAGAAATAGATTTTATTTGTATCTAAAACTTATCAATAATATTAAGATGCCATTTTTTTACCAGTAGTAGTATTAAAAGCACAAACAACTGTAGAAGAGCATTGTTTTTCTGAGTATTCCAATATATTTCAATTTGTGGTTATCAAATTTCACAGAAGAATTTATAATTTAAATACTAAAAAAATCTTGATTATTTGATTTCTTGCTTGAACTTCGCTTTTAAAATGTTTTTAAATGTATTTTTAAAGTTTATCACACACATTGAATATTGTGAGTGTGATATCAAAGCATTCAAATGAGATAATAGGTACCTGCTGTATCAACGGGCAGCTTAAATATATTCAAACCTCAATAATAGATTGACTAATTCAAGAACAAGTCAAATTTAAGTGCAATGTTTCAACTTTGGAAAGGAAAATTAGCTTAATAATATCGAATTACAATCCAATTAAAAAAAAACATTGAATGGCAATAAAATCGAGGTTTGAAACATGCCATTGACAAAAGTTAGGATTATATAAAAAAATACATTGTTGAATTTACATGTATAAGTATTTGGCAATGTATAAAGAACCACATATATTTTTCATCAAAAGCTGAAGAAAACTAAAAAAGTTCAATCTCTATAACTATAAAAATGGAATTAAAAAAGGAAATCTGCAGGTTCGGGACTGAAACAACTGTCTGTTCCTGCAACTCGAGATAGACCCCCCATATTTCATTTCTGTCCTGCTGATAGCATTTATCAGCAAAATCCTGATAAATACAAAATATGCAACTTAAGCCTGAGCATGAGTAAGCCGCCGAGGTGGACAGGATTACCGGCTCTGCGGGGACAGACATCAGATTGTGTTGCAGTGAAGGGTCATTAGGCTGTTGGCAAAACTGTACCTCAAGCTCCAGCTGACAGGCCTTTTCACGAAAGACAGATGAAAAATATGAGAGTCAAATTCCTATTGATGGACCTTTGAATTAGATTGGGGAAAGACGGTCTGGAGAAAACAGATTTTATTACTTATGTTTCTACAGAAGTGTAATATTTTATTGAGCTACTCTCAAGGTCGAGATGAAATGCTGAAGTCTGATTAAGTTATAAATAATGTTTAACATGGATAAATGCAATATGATATGATATGATATGATATGATATGATATGATATGATATGATATGATATGATATGATATGATATGATATGATATGATATGATATGATATGATATGATATGATTGTATCGTATCGTATCGTATCGTATCATATCATATTTTCACTATTTGCTGAAAAGCTTGGAATTTGAAACTGTTTCAAACAAAAACACATAAAGCGAACAGATAAATAACGGGAGGCATTCATAAAGATAGATATAACAAAAATAGAGGGATGGACAAACAGACAGACATGATCATGAGATAGAGACTGCAACAGACAGAAGAATGGTGGATAGATGGATTGATTGATGGGTGGATGGATGCAATGAGGGATAAGTTAATGGATGCATGGTGGTGGACAGATGGATGAAGGGTGGATGGATGATGGCTGGGTGGGTGGACGAATGTATGGATAGATGGATGGAGAGAGGGATGGATGGATGGATTGGTGGTTGGATGGACGGATGGTGGATGGATAAATAAATCCATGCATCCATGGAATGATCAAGGGATGGATGAAGAGAAGACTGACAAATAAAGGGATTTATATAGAGAGAGATAGATGGAGTGAATAGGCGAATAGATGGAGGATGGGTGGACAAACAGACAAACAGAAAGACAGACAGACAGAGGTAAATAGTCACATAGATATAGACGCAGACATTCTCTTGAGATGTAAGAGACTTAGACAACCAATTGCTGGACAATTAAAATTGTGAATTGTTACAGTTGGTGCAGAACTTAGGGTTAGGGTTAACAGCCTTCTAGGGTTAACCCCAGACACTACGCCCTTCTTCATCTATTGGTTTGCATGCGAACCCTAGAACTGAAAGGAGGACAGAGTTTTTGCAGCTGCAGCCCTGAGGCTGTGGAACTCTCTCCCCCAGACATACATGAGTAGTATTCCTGTGGTATTGATATTTTTAAAAATCGAGAGCTTTCTGGATCAGGGATGGTTATAAAAAGCATAATGATGTTATTTAGATGCTTTTATATGTTTATTGTTCCGTATTTTGCATTAGAAAACGGGTTTATATCAGCCCAGCAAGGGATTGATCATCTCACCCGAAGCTTTTGGACGGGCCGACAGGTTCATGTCATGGTGTGTTGTCACTTTCTCTGGCAGCAAGAGGGTCGTGTCATGAATGTGAGTCAGCGATCAATCAGTTGAGGAAGGGAGTGATGATGGCCCTGCCTCCTATCCTGCACCCCTCGGGCCAGACTGAGATTCCCGTCCTGATAAGAGCTGTGCAGGCCAGACTGCCAGACTGGCCGCTTGCGATACTGTCCTGGAGGGGCCAATGAAAGGCTTTCTCTTCTCACATGGGAAGAAAAGCAGAGAGTCAGTCTGGGCTGCCCCCCTTCTCCTGAGACTCCAGGCGCCACTGTGTAACTGCAGTCTCAGGTATGCTTCACGGACACTGTGAGAGATTCCCAGGCCTTTACCTGAGACCCACTGGAATGATCCATGTACTTCATTCCAATAACTCTAAAGCCATCGTGGACAGAAACGCAGTTGTAAAAGCACAGATTGAAGTTATTCTTAGTTCACTGTCTCTCAGGTGTTAAAATTTACATTGACTTTGTGAATAATAACTAATTAATGACTATTAATTCAATATTCTCAATAACATCTCATTTAATAGAAAAATAAATGATATAAAGACACTTGCTGGGGAAAGTTTAGAGACATTTTTTTAATATCCACAGGTTTATAAACAAATGATCCTTTTGGTGTTTTAAAAATTGAAAAAGTACTTACCTTTTTTTTAAAGTTTATGAGATTGGAGTTCATATGGGGTTCTTTTCAGCTACATGCAGAATGCTTGTTGCGAAGGCTGTTAAAGTAAATTCTCTTACATCAAATCATCCAAACAACTTCCTTCATCTGTCAACTTTTTGGGTCGGGATGATCACAAATTATTTTGGAATGGAATTATGAATAGGATCTTGGCTTTGCTTCTTGCTATTCGGTTGCAAATTAGAGCCACAGGACATTTGTGGTTTGTGGTGAGTGTTCTGTTGTTTCCAGATTACACAATGTTCCTGCCTGTGGTTTGTGGATAACTGAAATTCCCTTCATTTCTGTTAACTTCCATACATATTTACTCTAGTAACATTTCATAGATGCAAATAACACAAATTACATGTGCTTTTTTATATGTAGAGCTATTTTAAGCTGCATTTATTAAATATTGTGCACAAATACAGAAAAAAAACATCTGAAATGGTAAATATTGTATTTTCAAAAATGTTACAGTTATTTACCCATTGTACTTTTATATATTTTATATTACTATATATCAGATTTTTGTGAAGATTATTGTACACAAAGGTTTCTTGTTTTAGTCAATTCTGAGTGGAATGTGAAGGTCAAGATTAAAACAATGCAAGGTAATGTTATTATTATATCGTTTATAATATACAATATTGTTCGTTCATTCATTCTTTCATTTTCCAACCCGCTTATTCCCTTTCGGGGTCACAGGGGTCTGCCGGTGCTTATCTCCAGTGCACATTGGGCGAGAGGCAGGGGTACACCTTGTAGGAATACATCGCAGTAGACAACATTGTATGAAATAAAATAATGTTTCAATAAGGTGCCTAAACCCATTTGTATAAAAAAAAGTAAAATAAATTTCTAGGAAAACTACTGCTTGTATTTTGGGTTATCATGACATCTTCATAGTTTGGAAGACTGGAAAAGCGCAAGATCCAGAAAAGTAGGTGGATTATAGATGGCATACAACGTCTATGTGGTGGATCACGTTGTACGTCAGAGGACTTAGTTCTGCGCTTGCGCACTACACACTCATTGAGAAACGCGAGAGAATTTGTGTTCAACAGTAACACAACATGTCAGAGAAGAAGCAAACTGTGGATTTGGGTCTTTTGGAGGAAGATGATGAATTTGAAGAATTTCCAGCGGAGGGTAAGGCATCTGAAACGTGAAGGGAAACAAAATTGTTTTCGTATAATTTTAGTGACTAACCTCAGGGGCAGTGACTCAGCTAGCATTGCTATGCTAACTGATAGCATGTGTAGTTTATTCAGCGTATGCTATTAGATGTGTTTATATGGACACATATGAATTACATTTATAATCCAATTTAAAAAAAATAAAGCATGCGTGTTCTAGTGTTTCGACTGAGCAAACGGTGCGAAGCATAAATTAGCATATTAGCATCTCTGTAGCTAGTGATAATTATATTTTGTTATCTTGAAAATCTATTTAAATTTCAAAATAAAGTTGATCCTAAAATGTTGTGGATGCATTCTGACCGTTATCTTGTGTTCCAGACTGGACAGGGCTTGATGAAGACGAAGATGCTCATGTTTGGGAAGATAACTGGGATGATGACAATGTCGAAGATGACTTTTCTAACCAGTTGAGGTCTGTTTTTAGTAATGAGTTTGTCTCAAATATTGAATTTAAAACATTTATTGTGTGTGTAACCGATCTAATGATGCATATTCGGCCTTAAAACAACATGATTCTTTGTGTAAATCATTAAGTAATTAATTACTAATTAAACTATTTGCTGTAGTTGGTATGGTATGGTAGTGCTAACAAATATTAGAATTGCTGTTGTAAACATAGTAATTCTATTTTAATGTCTCTTTTTCTATTTTTTTTATTTGCAGAGCGGAGCTTGAAAAACACGGATATAAGATGGAAACCTCTTAACAATGGATTATTTGATTTTGATTTTTTTTTTCTCCCGGTTTTGAACATTGTCAATATAAATTGTGACCTCTGTAAGAAGCCTGATATTGTAAAGTAAGTCAGGTGATACTCGAATGTATAGTTTCTTAAATCCCTACCATGAAAATGGTGTTGATCACTTTAATATTTGTGATAATAAAGAAACCTTTTCCCTATTCAGAATGTCTTTTTTATATATATTTACAATATCAGAGGTCTCGAGATCCCAAGTAAGTTCTTGGGCCTCATGTTCTAGCATTTGCATGTTTTCCTCACTAAATATTGTGTATGTACAAAACTATAAATGTGTTTGTGCAAAAAACCCCAAGAGCGAAAGCACAAATGACACTTTGGAGTAATTTCGTTCTGACATCATTGTGTAGAAATAGAGTTAGCATCTATTGACACTGCCAGTCGCACACAGTGTTCTTCGAGTGCTGCTGCTGGATATTCATTTACCAAAGAGAAAGAAGTGTCTTTGTAAGTAAATCTGGGTGTGAAAGCTGCACAACCCCAGGCTTTTGCGTGCATATAGTGGATGCATGAGTTTACAGGTCATTTTGTGTTTCTTTTTTCTCTTTTATTAAAACTTTACTTTTATTATTTGTTTAAACCAAAACATTTGGTCAGTTTTTTTACACGCTTTTTAAATTACTTATTTCTGACAAGCTTGCCACGCTTTAAATCCATCAAAGAGAGGAGCCTGAGATCCTTAGTTTTCAGTTATTTGTAGAGGTGGTGCATAGTTTTGTGAATATGTAAATCTAGAGGCTCTCTACTGTTTTTTTAAATGGTTTTATCACAACTCTCAGTGAAGAAACTGCACATCGATATTTCCATGCAGGAGCGTATGATCTGAAACAGCTCTGCTGGGGCTCAGCAGAGTCTCGGGAGGCCAGATTATACAGGCAAATGTTTTTCAGAGGCTCTGACGTGGTCACAGCATGGTGCACCAGCAGCTCCTGCCTGGGCCTGCCCTCTCACGGCTGGGCCCTTCTTCACAGCAAGAACTCACACAACCCACCATAGCCAATTTGCCTGCACTAAACCATTCCTCTGGATTTGTGGCCGTGAGTCCCAACAAGAACTTAATGAGCTGAAATCAATGCCAGTGAGCTTTGGAAACCACAAATGACCACATCGTCTTTTTCTGCATGATTTAAAAGCCCTTGAGTCACATGGTTAGCTTTACTTGAATTCAACATGCGCTTAATCTTTTAAAGGATGAGGAGAGAGTGCTTGGTTTGTATGTTGGTAAGTTCCGGAATTATTTGTTGCTTTAATGCATGTATTCAAACACTGGATTGGAACAGTGGGTTGGATTTTCCAAATTGCCTTTGTTTTCCACTCAATGTGAGGTGGGATTGGCTCCAGTAGATTCATGTGACTGACTTGAATAAGACTAGTGCTTTAGATTGAATGGATCTGCACAAGCAGGGCATTTTGACCCTTTCTAGAACAGTCAACAGTAATGTAAATGCTACATCATATATACACCTTTTTACATATATGCATACTGTATTGTCCTGTAGAATGAAGACTACCCATTATCGGTGCGGGTATCTCTACAATCCTTTGTATTTATGTTATATTTACAAAACTGATGCATTACTTAGTGTTTCCCAAAACCTACTCATTTTATAGCACAAAAACGTCAAAATATCATCTACTTTCTCTTCAAAGTGCTGATAAATTGATTTAAGGTCGCCTTTTCAGACATTGACATTCAGGTGTCACATTTTTGTCATCAGGGACATCTCAATCTTGCAGACGCACACAACCATGCCACGTAAATCCACCCATGCCCTTCAAAATAAGTGCTCTGCGCTTGATCATTATTTTAATTGTGGAAGGTTCGCTGAGGTGTTAAAATCACTAAGTGAGAGCAACAGTACAGATCCCACGGCCATTTTGTTTATGCCTCAAAGCGGAAGATTGGCCTCTTGTGGAACACTGTTTTTGTGGCTTCCCTCAAAGTCAGCTGCATTGTTTATAAGAAAAATATTATTGTTTCGTATTATACGAATAAAAATATTAGACATTTGTTTTTACTTCAAATGTCATGCCTGAAATATTTTTTTTGTGTAATTCTGACTCTTTAATTTCTAAATATTTGTGTGTTTTATTAGACGTTGTGTTGTAAATGTGCATTTTTCTATCAATTTGCTTCACCAATGTCTTATAAAGTCATATGTACCTCAACTCATTTAGGATTCTAGTTGCTGCGAATAAAACTTTCTGATTATTTAAACATGAATTAAAAAAAAATTTATTAAATGTTTAAGATTTTGATTTCTTTATTCAGATTAATTATTCATTCATTTTCCAACCTGCTTTTTCCTTTTTGGGATCACGGGGGTTTGCTGGTGCCTATCTCCAGCGCACTTTTTACGAGAGGCGGGGGTACACCCTGGTTAGCTCATCAGTCCATCGCAAGGCAACACACACTCACACGTTCACACCTAATGAGAATTTAGATTATTCAATTAACCTAACCACATGTTTTGGGAATTGTGGGGGAAACCGGAGTACCCGGAGGAAACCCACGCAAGCACGGGGAGAACATGCAAACTCCTTCCAGGAAGGTCCCTGGCGAGCCTCGATCCAACCGACAACCTTCTAACCAGATGACCACAGTGCTACCCACTTAATTCAGATAAAACATTTACAAAAAATTAAAATGGAGCTAAAATAAAATCACGTAAATCATTATCTCAATTATTTTAGAAACACACTACAAATGCACTCATTTCTTTATATTTAAATGAGATTTTCACAACTTTCTAGTTTTAGTTAATTCAGTTTTGAAGTTAGTGACTGATCGCTAGAAAAGTGATTTAGAAAGTAGAAGTTGTGAAAATCCTCCAGACCTCACTCGCACAGAGGTGACCTCACTGTAGCGGATGTGGTTCTGCTGTGTGGCTGGGTGTTTAGCGGGGTGCTTCTCCGGGGTGTTTCGGGAGCAGCAGACGGGGGGCCGTCAAGCTCTGAGAGAGTGCGCGCAGCTGCCGCAATAATAGGCCTAATTGCATGTTCCTTTTGTGGGTCTGAAATTAGTGGCAGAGCTGAGCTACAATGCCCAAACCTCAAGCAAATAAAGAAAATTGAGTCACAGGGGCAACTGTTCGGCAGCACAGCACATCACAACCCCCTGTCCCACACCTGCACTCACCCTCGCTAAAGTAAACATGGATAATAAGCTGTAATTACTCCTCAGAATAATACCAAGAGCACTCCATGTGACAATGCTTGGCCTGTTTATTGAGGATGGAAATAACTTCTGAAGACACAGATGAGGGTTGCCTGTTGAGGGACCTAGAAAGGACCCGGAAGAGTGTAAAAGAGTGTGTTAACCTCCTTGTTCACCATCATAGAGTCTGCTTTTTTATTGTATGGCAATTGTTGGCATTAAAGGAGAATCAACGGATTCTCTCAAGTTTATCTGATTCTTTTGGGGTTTTGTGAGCGGCCAAAATCACCCACTTTTCTCCCCTTGACCACACTCTGGGGTGGGCTTCTTGGACTCATCTGAGCATACAGATAGCCGCCACTCACGAACTCAAGGCAAATAGAAATAATGAACTCATGAAGGGCAAATATATGAATGTAATTACTCTAAATAACAGAGCTAGTGCTGACCCCGTCCCCTTCTGTTGTGTGGAAGTGTTATGATTCAGGGCAGTTTATAAAATCAAAATTTTTGATTAATATTTAACTGTAATACAACACTGGGTAAAATGTGGTAATAAACTGAGTATAATATTCGTAAAATTCGATGTAGCTTTATTTGAATTAATCTGTTGCTATATATAATGAATTATAAGGTAAAGTATTAAGACACTTGTGATCAAATCAAGTAACACACATAATTAAATATTTTAAACCAATATTTTGTAGTTTTTGACTTTTGTACTCCGCGTGACGAATGTAGGGTGGGCGTCATGTCATTCGGAAACGTGGGTCGTATCACAAAAGCAATATAAGATTGTTTCATTTTAAGGATGGCACAGATTTGTGGCGGTTTTCATAATATTACAGAAATATTGGGATAGTCCATTATTACGAGACCATGAAAGTAAGGTTGAAGGAGATATAATAGAAAATGCAACTATAGCTTTAAAACACTTGGAATGCTAAACAGCTAACAGAGAGCAAAGGAGAGAGAAAAAGGGGGAGGGGAAAAAAGAGTCTGCAAGCATGAAGCACATCTTCCTCATGGTTTACGAAAGAAAAGGGAGCACGATTTCCACAACACCCTGATTATAGAGCCTAGCTGTGATTCAACTTCCTGTTTGCGGTGCAACTTTCTTTTCCATCTCAGGACAACAAGATTAAAAATATTACCACTTTTAATCCATCTTTTAAAAAAATAAGTTTTAATTCCACAGGATTGTTGTGTTTGTCAATGTTTCTCTGTATGAGGTCGACTGAATCGTATTGATTTTTAGTTGTATTAATACATTTCTCAAAATTAAATAAGTTTGAATGAGTTTTTATCCGCTCAGTCGACGTTCGTCTCTGACGGTGGGTTCAGAAAGTATCTGCTCAACATTGTTTGGGTTGTAAGATCAAACACTGGTCAAACACATTGTTTATTTCACATAATTTAATTTAAAAAAATCATTTGAATGTAAATGTTGCAGTTATAATTTGTTATTCAATAAATAAATAAAACAAAAAAGTATATTTTATTTTTGGTGCCAGCTATTGAGAAAGTACAGTAACAAAAAAAGTTGCCACGTTTTTCACATCTCTTTTAATTAAGGAATACATTTACACCGCAACAGTTAAACACGTGTAAAATTGAACTTAGTTCTGCTTTCTTGAAACCTTTCCAGAATGTCTTGTGTTTTGTTAAAAGGTGAAAATGTATTATTTCTCTGTTTATGCAGTCAGCTCCCCACCGGGCCTCTGTATCCTCCGCTGGCTCGGTGATAGCAGCAATTACCGACTGTTTTTACCCATCAGTCCACCTCACCATATCAAGGCAGCTCAGCGTAGGTAATAACCCTGGACAGTCAGGAGGAAAAGCACATCGAGGCTTGCTGGGGCAATTAAGCGCTCTTGATGTATCCCTCGCTAGTTCATTATCAGAGCTCTGAAAATTGTCATTAATTAATCATCTCATTGGTGGAAGCTCTCCCATTTGCAGCGCAACTGTAAAGTAGATTCTAAATGACCTTTCAGGTGTGAAGTTTTTCTTCTCTTAATCTGTAGCTTTTGTTGGAAAGCTTTTGAAGTAATATTTTCACATTTCTCTATTCATGGGGTCCTTCTCTGAGCTAAAATAGCTCCTTTTTTAAGTTCGTTTCTTAACATTTGTGATGATATAGAAACAAACACAACTAAAAGATAGCAATTTGTTTTTAAAATAAACTCATAAATTATATATTTACACAACTCTTCCTCAAAATCAGTATAATACTATATAGAGAGGGACCAATCTGAACAGAGTTCTTTTAACTCTAGAGATTTTACGACATTCTAATATTTATTTAAAGATGTAAGAGACATTAGTAAAATGCATTCTAGTTTTTGCGATGACTAATCAAATTAAATGTGTCCATCAGAAAAATGGTTTGTGTTTTTGTGATTTTGAGTTTGTAAATATTTGATTAATACACTGTTGTGTTAACATTGGCATCAATTTTGAAAGATTTATAAATAAATATTGTCACTACAGTCGGGGGTATATTAACACCATTTGACGTCATGAACCTGCAAGTATTGTGTTTTATTGGAGGATTGCAAACTAAATATAAAATAAATATATTTATAAATTACTTGAAACATTATGATGTTTAGTATTTAATACTAGTTGATAAATGTATTAAAAATTGTTACTTCTGTTTTTATTTACATATTGTATCTACACAGTGTATATATATATATATATATATATATATATATATATATATATATATATATATATATATACACATACATACAATATAGTATGCTATATATAGTATATAGTATATATTTTTTTCCTCACTGTGGGACAAAATAAAAAATATATTTTTATTGGAACTTTTGCTGATGATGATATTTCTGGTTGAGCTTGAGCTGTTGAATGATGAAAGGTGTAAAAGTGGAGCACGATCTGTTAAGCTGGTGTTTGAGAAGCCGGTAGATGTACGCTGGGAGTTCGATTCGTGCTCAACACAGAAGCATTTCATCACGAGCGAACAGCTGCAATCTGTGAACACCACTACAACATTGTTAAATCTCAGCCTCAAGCAGCGCCGCCTTCGCATCTGGTCCATTTCATTCTCCCTCTCTTTAATTCTACATGCATGATTTATAAAAACCCATTTGAAGGTTATTTTGAAACACTTCTCTAATGTTAACTGTGTTATTAACTCACAATTTTAATAAAAAATTTACTCTGGAATAAAATCTAAATACATTACTAATCGATTTGCTTGGTGAGAGGAACTTACTGCACGATTTACGATTTTTTCAAGCCAAATTAAAATTTTATCTAGGAAAAAAAATTCTTTCACTTTTCAGTGCATTGCTTAAAGTGTGATGCATTCTGCGATGGATAGTGTCACTTTTCAGTGAAATGCTTTACATTCTATGTGTTCATAAATTCTTGGGTTTTTCAAGCCAAATTTCAAATTTATTTCCTGATGATTAGTGTCACTTTTCAGTGAAATGCTTTACATTCTATGTGTTCATAAATTCTTGGGTTTTTCAAGCCAAATTTCAAATTTATTTCCTGATGATTAGTGTCACTTTTCAGTGAAATGCTTTACATTCTATGTGTTCATAAATTCTTGGGTTTTTCAAGCCAAATTTCAAATTTATTTCCTGATGATTAGTGTCACTTTTCAGTGAAATGCTTTACATTCTATGTGTTCATAAATTCTTGGGTTTTTCAAGCCAAATTTCAAATTTATTTCCTGATGATTAGTCACTTTTCAGTGAAATGCTGAAAGTTTGATGTATTCTGCGATGGATATTTTTGTTTTTCAAGTCAAATCTCTTTAAGAAAATAGTGCAATTATTCATTTTTTTAGATGATTAGTGTCACGTTCAGTGAAATGCTTCACATTCTATGTGTTCTGCAATAAATTCTTGGGTTTTTCAAGCCAAATTTCAAATTTAATTTCGACAAAAGTGCAATTATTAATTTCTTGATTTTTTTCCTGATTTCCTGATGAGTAGTGTCCCTTTTAAGTGAAATGCTTAAAGTTTGATGTATTCTGAACTAAAGAAAGCTAGCTTCTCCTGCAACACACAAAAATATATTGCAGTAGGTTGCTTTTTTAGTGCATAATGATATCTAAACCATTTCATTATATTTTAGATTTGTTATATTTTAATATGTAATGTCCACAAAGAAATTAATGGTGGTTCATGAATATTAAATACATGTATTAAATACGTTTATTGTGTCCCCACAATACATGTAAAACCGGTGAACACACACACAGGTGGTTGATATGCATAAAGCTCATCTGATTCGTCCTGCACATCCATATGGTAACATGCATCACTAAAAACACCCCCTCCTTCTTCAATAATTCAATAATTCAGCTCTTTCACTGGTAATCTCTCATACACAGCAAATTAATGACACATTCATGGCACTTGTTCTGCTAAAGCAGGATGGGAAAACCACAATTTTACTTTTGCAAACCTCATTTCAAATGCCTTTTACATTCACTGTTGGGAAATGCAGTCATCATTTAGTCATCTTTAATTTAAGCATTTGTCCTCTGAGTGGCAAACTTCCTTAAAATGAGCCAAAGCAGGCAACGCCTACTGAAATGAGATGGAAAATGTGCAGTTTGTTTCAGGGCACTGTGTTTGGGATTGAAACACATAAGCAAACAAAGAGCTGGTGTGTGTTTCACGCTGGAGCGTCTGGTGGCCATCATGCAGTTTGTTGAAATGAGGAGTGACACATGTTCCTCCCTGCATTGGAACAGTGTTCTGTGCATGTGGGAGAGACTGGGCTTTGAATCATGGCTCATTGTGCAGGGTTACAGATCCTCTGATTAAAGGAAGCAGAGCGTGAGGAACCTCACTTCTTTCTCCGTTTGCCTCAGATTTATGTGACTGTTCCTTTAAGAAAATCAACTCTTCTATACATATTTAAAATCGCTTATTGTATTATTGTAAATCAGTGGTGTAAAATATATTAGACAGTGGTTTGTGGGGGGTCACAAAGATGCATAGAGATTCAAACGCCTTCTTATAGCATTAAATATTGTTACAAACTTTCATAATGTTTGTTAAAGTATTCTAAAGATAAAGAATGTCCTGAAACATTACAAATAAAAAATGTTCCTGAAAAGACTTAAAAAATAAAGTGTGGTTCCTTATGTCTTTGGAGATTTTCTGTATTGGTTATTATATGGTCGACATACCAATGTTACCGGTACATGCTTGGGTTAGGGTTAGGCCCATTAGCAGCCTATCCTCAACCGGCATTCCATAAAATCTTCCTACACGTGAATACGTCCTACATATGCTCAAACAAAAATCTCTGGTCGTTTTTCATTAAGTTTGCTTTAAAATATGTAATATTTGCATTTTCTCAGCATAATTTATTGCTACTTGCTCTTTATTGTAAAGAAAAACAGTTGATTTTTTGTTTTATTTGAAGTTTAGGGTTTGTAGTAACACATGGAGCGTATATGTTTGATTTGTAGCTTTAATTTAATACTTTATTTTAATACAGAAAACACGCTTTCAATGTTAGCAAGGGTAGGAAAACATGATAAGGTTGGATTTAGATTTAGGTTAAAACGTTTTCACTAGCGTCCTAGATGTTTCACCAATTACCTCCACCAAGGATGGAACGAATGATCCGGGGGCTTAAAATATTTAGTTGGAAATGTATGAAAAACAGGTTTGGGCTTAAGACGGAGCCTAGTGGCACACCATACATTTCATACACAATCAATGCTCAAATGTTACAGACCCATTAGTAGAATTTTGTAGCTTGATTTGTCAATTTTATGAATGGCAGCTACGTGAATTTAAGGGACAAAAGATTGAGTTTGGCTCTAGAAATGGTAATCCAGAAAAAGCAACACCTGAAATTGTGTTCGAGCAATGGAATGCATGTCCCTTCTGATAAATTTCTTGCAAAAGAAGGCTGACAACTCACACTTTATAATATTTGACATTGTCTTCGTAAAAAGACTATGTTTACCTCTATTTAGCTATGTTTGTATTTTTCATTAATTACTCTATTGTCTACTTTGTATTTGTCATTAGAAAGATCTTATTTTGATGATGTTTTATAGTATGTCAAATTTCTTTTTATACAGCTCCACCATATTCCATGTTTCCTGCTCGTCCAGTGTTTCTGGATTTGCGGCCAGCTGGTATGTCCTCAGGCAAAGGAAAGACTTAAAGATTTTCTGCTGTTCCTGTTTTGTTCAAAGTCGAATGAGGCTGATCATTTTCTCCCACAATCCAGCAGGCCAGCATCACTGATCAGCGGTGTTAAGGAATACCAGCAATCTGACCATGTAGAGCATTTTGTCCTGCTTGCGGATCCGCATCTGGATTCGTTTAGGTGCAGGGCTTCCCTTCTCCCTCCTCTCAGGTTCCAGGTCTGAGTGTGGGCTCTTGTTTTTTGGAAATGGCTAAAGCCAGGCTGGCCTGGACCTTCTCAAACTGGCCTGACGCATCCGCCTGTCCCTCCAGAGGGGAAATTTCAGCCCATCCATGTGCCCTGAAGCATGTTTAGTGTAGTTTCTTATTTAAAGTGAAAGATGTTGAACAGATTCTTAAAGAAGCTTTTGTGAAGCTGGTGTTTCACAAAGTGTCACCAAAATCACCAAAAGAAGCTGAATTCTTAGCATTTTTTTACAGCTTAAATTGTGATCACGGAAAGTTTCATTATACAATAGTGTCAAAGGTCTTTATGGTTCTGCACAATGAATTAAACCAGACTTACTGAGTTGGTTGGTGGGATGTTGTTCAAACAGATTCCATTTTAAGCCTGTCAGAGCTCATAATGCTCATAATGCCTTTTGTCAGGGGAATTCTTATAGCAACTGATCTTCTTTTAAGTTACTCTGAAGCTCAGAGAAAAAGATCACTAATCACTAAAGAAACAGAGCATGCAGATGACTGATAAATGACCAATAAAGCATTGCTAAAAAGTGATATTTGAAAGTAAATAATTTATTTGTAATCTATAATGTGTGAAGGCCTTCAGTTATTTTCTTTTGGTGATATATAGTTAGACTGCTGATCTTTTTTAAAGATGACACAAAAGTATAATTTTAAGAAGTGTATAATATGAAAAGGAAAACATTTGGGGGAGTTTTGTACAGCTGAATGAATTCAACTGTGCACTTAATCTCATCCTTTTGATACTTTAAGAGTGTGTTGTCTTAGTTAAGGGCCGTTTATTCTGCACAATGCCGGAAATAAGAAAGAGACGTGCACTGGATATGGGACTCTAGCAGGACTGATCGCCTTTTTCCTGTTTTGTTCATTATTTTCATTAGCAGAATATGTCTGTGGAGGGTGAAGGGGTCCAGTGCAGAACAGTGTAGACAGGTTTTTTTAAGCTTACCCATTGTCTATTTTTCTTGTTTTTAAATACATTTCCTCTCAACAATGACCTGTTTTCCCATTGTCTGTGTTTGTGGTCAGAGGGGTCCAATTTCACTGTATTCACTTTGTGAATCAAAGGATTTCTTCCTGGCCATGATAATACAAAGCATAAACCAAGCTGGTTTACAAAGATCAGGACGGCTTTCTGTGAATCTGACCAAAGTGGCCAAATAGGGGCCTTTTCCATCACACCAGCCATGAGATTTGACTTTTTTACAGAATAAACCTTTACAATTCTGAATCGTGAGCATGCTGGTCTCTGTGTCTTCACTTGTAATCTGAATCTTCAGGAAAACCTTGTCTTAAGACGGAACCTGGATAATTTCTTGCAATTGATGATGAAACCTACAATAGACACAAAGCAGCATGGATGAGAATCAGAACCTCTAGGAAGCCGTGGTTCTTTCTCAAAAAAGCATGTTTTTCCTTCATCCCTCTAATGTCTTTTTCATGAGTAGGGTAATTTGGTTAGATTAATTGTCCTCTCGTTGGATGAGGAGATCTGTTACTTAAGAGATGCTCAGCATTGAGCTACTGCTTACATACATTGAGAGGGGGCATTTAAGGTGACACCACAGGCATTTGTATAGGATGCCTACCATGACATCTTACCAGCTCAGAGAAGACACGGGACATGCTGAAGAGATTGTGGCCTGAGAACACTTCGGTTTTCCCTGGTATGGGCTGGAGGAAGTGTCATTGGAGAGGAGGAATTGAGCTTTACCAATTTATCTGCTGCCCCTGCCATCTGGTAGAAAAGCTGCTAAAAAGTATTCAAAAAGTAAACTAGTTACTTGTTATACTTGTTATATTGGTATAATGGGCAGTGAGCAACACCAGTAATCACAAATGTAAAGGGTGACTAGAGTTTAGATCTCAAACAGATAATTTCCTGACCCCACCCCATTAAAAACTATGATTCTATCGATGCAATTCTTTCAAAGTTGAGTACTGGTTATCAACCCAATTTTTAAAAAATATCCAGTAGTGAAATGAATATAAGGTTTATTGACGATTATGTAAATTTTGATTATTTTGTAATAGACACACAAAAACCACTAGTCCTGTTACAATGTACAGAACCGTGAATCAAACTGAATTATTTAAGCATTCGTATCAGTTCTGTCCAAATGTGAAAGGCAAACTATGTTGTAATTCTAAAGAAATTAAATCCTGTCAGTCTTCCTCATCAGCACTTTAAAGACTATAATTAAACTGTCAACATATCAAATAAACACAACTCCGTAACCACATCCCCCTGCCTGTGTTTCTTAAAAAAGAAGGTATTTAACCTTTAGAGACCTCCGAGTCCCTAGCCGCTGACCATTATTAGAGACTCTCCAGTGGTTAAGAGCAACAAAGTGCTTCAATAGGTTGTTTAGAGCTGGTTCTATTTTTAAACCTCTCAGTTTAGACAACTGAAGATTGGGGAATTTTGCCTCAAGATGTCCGTCCACCCTTGCCTTCGCTCCCTTGTGCTTGTCCCAAGGGGGGGGCTGAACATGACCCTGCTCGAGATGTGGCAAAGGTCTTCTGATCTTGGAACAAATCCAGCTACTAGGGATCAAAGCATGCCTTTCTTCAATATGAGAAAATAGCAGAGTGGTAAAAGCTGCTATGAGTCACAATGATTTGATATTAATGCAGTTTGTTTTTTATGTTTGTGTATGATCAGCTCCAAAGAGTTTTGGACAGCTTATGTGAAGAACTCTGGGTGTTATTTTGTGTGAAGTATAAAAACATTCACAGTTCTCAAATATCTGTCCTTTGATAGAAAAGAGAGATTCGTATCCATTTTTAACATGAACCAACGTGGAATAAATCCCAGGAAACAAATGATTTCCGAAGAAGAGCAGGGAGAGTGATACACTGTAAAAGAAAAGTAGAGAAATCTGAAAAATTCAAGATAAAAAAAAAACAAAAACAACAAAAAACCAAACAATTTGCATCATTATTTTTTTTTGCTTACATTTTTTGACTTCTATGTAAAAATATGGATGAAAACTGAAGGTGTTTTTTATCTCTGTTAAATAAATGCACGTTTCAATCTACGTTGCTTATTTGTGTTTAACCTTTTGTACATTTAATTCAGACGAACTGTACAATTTTTCAGAAAATTGTTGCTTTGCTGTAAGATTCTGTTGTTTCATGCTGAAACCCAAAGCTTGGTTCACAATGTGATATTGCATAAAACTTCACAACTTCTTTAAAAGCTCTTTATGATTTACTTTTTCTTTGTTTTTGGAAATATAGGAACAAAAGAGTTTTGTAAACATGTTAAAGATAACAAAGTAAAAAATCTAAACCTCTTAAGATTATAGAATATACTGTAGAGGATGTAACTATAAAATGTTGGGTTTTATATGAACACACATTTGCAAATGAATTTCTTTACTCCTCAGCAGTGGTTAACAACAGAAATGCTTTTAAACCAAGATGTATTGCTGAATAAAGAATGGAGCAGGTGCCATGGATATTTGAGAGAAGACATTTCAGGGCCCATTTGGGAGCTGGGGAAAACCTGCTGTGACAAATACTGCAGTTGTTCCAAGAAACCCAGAAGCCGAGAAAATATGTTGAATTATTTTGTGCTCAAAATGCATTTCATTTCTGGAGATCATTTACTGCCCTTTATAAACTAGAATTTTACCTTTATATATATAGAGTTTTGTATATATATATATATATATATATATATATATATATATATATACAGCACTGTGCCAAAGGTTTTAGGCAGGTGTGCAAAAAATCTGTAAACCGAGGTTTTCAGAAATATGTTGTCTATAATATATATATAACCACATCCGTATATATATATAACACACACACGCACACACACAAGTGCTAAGGTAGGATTTTTGGCTGCTATAGAGTAGTTGGTGATATCATACAAAGTCCCTCCATGCCAATATGAGTAATATAAACCAACCCACATGTCTCTTTGATTTTCCTTAGCTGAGAAAACGATATGACAAAATGGTTGTCAATTTGCTATAGAGGGGACATAGTATACTACTCCGTTTGTCACTATAAGTTACATAAACCAACCACCATGTCTTCATCATTTAGCAGATTTGAGATAGAGTTCAGAAAAGGAGGCTGCTAGGGTAAGCAATTTGATTTCTAGGGAGCCATCAGTCATGTCACAACAATTTCAATTTGTTACCGCGATTAGCACAGACCCCCATTTCTCTATCATGTTTCATTGCTGTTTTACAAGCCAACATAACAAATGTTTTAACTAAATGAGGAAAAAAGTTCAAACACACAATAATATCATAAAGAGTTACGTATGTGCACATAAACTCTTAATTTATCCATGTTAAACATTTTGACTATTTCCTCACAATAACAAAGTGCGTAAATAAAATACACATTACTGTAGCTGTTAACACAATAAAAATGCAGACACTATTCTGCTTAGCGCCCTAAACAATATTTGAATACATGAAAAAAAGAAGTTTAATTCCCGGAACGTGACTCTTTCCCCAGCGTGCACGCGCAGCGTCCCGCACGTGATCTCCATGGAAACGTCATCAAGCTCGAGTGTCTTCCTGTGGCTTTGGCTGTGTGCTAGCAGAGGATGGCTGGAAAGGTAAGCGTTACTAACACAGAGGAATACTACAACTCTCTTCAAGCAAAAGCACCGGTGTTACTTTGTTTTTTACAATTAACATAAATATATATTAACTATCACTGGTTGTTTCCTGACAAAACCGCGCGGGAGATTAACCGGCAATCCAGTATAGCCTGAGTGATAGAGCTAGTTAGTTAACGTTAGCTTGCTAATGTCCTGAGTGAGTCTTGGCTGTGCTCAATGTCACTGGGACCTGTAGAATCCTTATGGGAACTTCCAGAAATAACACACTCCTGGAATGAAGTGGTGTTTGGGATGCTGAATAATCCTGGAGAGAGCTTCACATTAGCAAACGCTTGCATGAATTGCTCGCAAGCTTTTATTACGTACATCTAAGTGATTCAATATTGTATTATAATTAATATTAAATATTTTTACAATATTATCTTAAATTTGGAGCATCTGAAAAACAATTTGAGTCACCCAGGTGAGTTAAAATTCCCTTGGTGCCCAACATTGAATCATCAACAAATTAATTACAGTAAGCCTGTTATTTTTAATTAAATTAAGAATGATTAAAGGATCTCATAATCTTAATTTTTCAATTATTAATTCATAAGTAACTTTCTTCTGTTGTATGCATTCCCCATTCTTTTGTATATCTGACTGTCTCTTTGTGCAGGTTTTGGTAAAGAGGGCAGATCCAGCAGAGCTCAAGTCAATTTTTCTAAAGGTACATCACCACATTTCTTTCCAGAAAATCTGGATTTGAAGGGACAGGAGCCTTAGCCTGATCTAAGCACCGGTGTCCAAGAGAAATACCTCTTTTTATGCAATCATTTAATAAATTTCTCATTACAGAAAGAAAACCTGAGGATTAATTTAAAAATGCATCGAACACTTTATGAAACTCATAGTAAGTTCACATGGATATACTGAGCATACAGAGTTCCTTTAAAGCATGAAAAACTTCTTTTTAGTATATGACGCTAACCTCAAATTATCAACAAACTAACACATGCTGTCGTTTATTTCATCATTAAGCCTCTTCTTGACTTCTGTTTCATTCAAATGAATCAATTGTTTCTATCTTTCACTTTTTTATGCTACAAATGTATGAATATCACGCTGTTTTAAACGCCCATGGCATTGATATTTTTGGAATCCTCACATTATTCTAAACCAAGAGTTTTTTTGACTGTTTCATCTGAGTTTTTGTTTCATATTCTATTGGAATGGTATCACCAACTGGTTGTTTACTCTCGCAGCATGCAAGTGTGGAGAAGAATGGAGAGCACTATATGTCCCCAGAAGACTTTGTGTCTAAGTTCCTCCATGCTCGAACAGATAAAAGGCTTTCCAAAGAGGCCACAGATTTACTGGCAGCTGTAGTGGACCAAACCAAAAATGGGTTAGTGTTTATTTCTTTTTTCGTATTTAGAATATAGCCCCTGCCATTAGCTTCCAAAGCGAAAGTATTATGCTTTTTTTTTTCTTTTTTTGCGTACATTTAGCTTACTAATTCACAAAGTCCTTTCACTTCAAAAAGTGCAACATTATTTTTAAATCCAAATGATCTTGGCACCTATTGGTGAACTAAATCAAATGTCTAGTAAATACTTGTTCTATTTTATAATGGATACAGTGATCAATATATATCGGATCAGTTAAATGTTTGAGACATTGCGAGAGGCAGGCGTGGTTGAGGAAAGAGTCTTACAAATTACATAATTTAGCAAAGATTCTTGGTTCAGGTAACTCAAAAGTAAAAGTTTGGCTTTAAACACTAATGGTGTCCAAAACCAGTGTGCAATTGTCCATTTTAAACGAATCTTTAGTAAAATAAAAAACAAAAACAATTTTCTTCCAAACATTGGCTTGCTCCTTGTTCTCCACTCTTTTTTTTTCATTGTGGGTAGGTACTGATTGTAGGTTTGACGATTCTTTCGTATCTAGATGTGGCTTTCTCTGATGGCATTAGCTACAGTGAAGGCTTTTTTTCTTTACATTTGGATAATTTCTTGTTCCTGCCAAATATTTGGCACTTTGATGTAACAATGTATTTTTATTTTTAATCCGTTAAAGATGGATTCCAGTGACTGAGTTTCACTCACAAAACTTTATTTGAAAATGGTCTATCTATGCAAACGGGAGTTGAACCTAGTACAATTTCCTGTTATAATGTATTGAAATGTTCTCGTTTTGTTATTTTTCGATCACCTTTTAGCGTTGCACAAAGAGCTGCAATCAAAATATTACAGGTTACTTTCAGTGCCAATAGAGACTGTCATAAGGGTTAAGAAAAGCACTGGAAAAGTACCTTTAGAGTAAAAAAATGTAGAAGTCACCATCAAACATTTAGCTGGTTTTAGATTGGAAACAAATCAAAGTGCATCATTAAATGCACATCAAAATGCACCCTAAATAAAAACGACTCGCTTTCGCTCTATAAACAACACACAGCATGAATTTGTGCGTTTCATTAGTATTTCACAACTTGCGTAAATGACCGTGCACTTCATTTGATTTGTAAACAAAGCATGTGCCGTGAAATGGATGTGGATTATACTGTGATATCTTCTGCTTTTAATCCTGCATTAGGATAAAGGGTCAGACATCTTAACACACCACAGTTCGTACAGGTGCTGCTCCATTCATGCAGCGCGGCTCAACCCCTTTTTACATTAATATGTATGTTTTTAATGATACATAATAATGGCCAATGATACACAGGCATGAGTCCAAAAAGATTGTGCGTTACCATGGCAACTGACAGGACTACGTTCACGTGGTCATGAGGCACACGTTATTAGGACTGCCATAAAGCAGGAGAGCTACACACGCACAGTAATTGCCTGCACCATTCAGAGATGGTGCTTTGTGCGACTTTGAGGATGGATAAATTGCTGCATCTCTGCTATTAACGGATCACTATTAGGAAACCCTGGCTTGAGCTCTCAGTTTGAACATAATTTTTTTTATTTATATGCAGAGTTTTGAGTTTAAAAAGTCTATTATTTTGGTGCATATATTACATGTATGGATTGAGTTTGTGGTAAGCAAGAACTCAATGTGGGATTTTCATAGCGTCTGTTGTTTACCGAGCTAGTTGTTCTTTATTTCTCTAGTTCCCCCAGTTCAGTTGAGGTGCTTCTTTGCCCCCAGGCTTTCATACATTTAAAACAAATCCAAATTATAGATGTTCATTATGTAAAACGTTATAAGGAGCAAATTTTCGATAGGATTGAATGGAAAGCCAAGATTGAACCACTCTAAGATAAAAAAAAACATTAATTTTAAGTAAACTTGTTAAAGTAGACAAAAAATGGATTTCAAATAATTTATTATATGCATATAAATGCATATAGAATATCATAATTAACATTATTTACCTTAGCAACGAGATGCATTGTCAGAAATTGGAGGGAGGATTTTTGAGAAGTTCACAGTCTACCATTAATTATATGTAACATGGATGAAGTCACCCATCGCCATCTTGGATGTGCTTCAAGATAAGTAAAAGTGGCCAAATTGGTATGTGGGTGTTGGGAACATGGCTGAAGCATTCAAAAACCACAGCCTTCATCCATCAGAAAATGTAATATAACTTAAACAAAGGAGCACAAAAATGTCTCCTCACAGTTTTAAAGGTTTAATCAAGTAATAACCGTTGAAAACATTTGCTACGCCTGTGTCATTGTATTTGCTTCAATATCATTATCACTAGACAATTAAAGCCTTATGCTAGCAGATGATTTCCTACTGAGACTGATATTTGATTCTGTACAAAACATGCGTCCGTTTTTCTGAATATTTTGTTGTTTGTTATGCAAAAAGCATATAGATCCAAAACATACGGACACACAAAACCATATTCTTGTCGTAATTTCCTTTTTTAACATACACAGTAAATTTAGCGGTGGTTTTTTTATTATTTAATTTTAACACCGTTGAGATTATAGAAGTGTCCAAATCCATCAAGTGTAAAAAGTACACTGCTTGAAGTATTGAGTTTAGAGCACTAAATTCAAAGTGCAAAAAATAACACTTAAGCCGTAGGATGGTACACTTCTCCATCACCAAGGGAGAAGTTGTGGGCGGAGTCATGATTTTGCACACTTTTTTTTACCACTTTCAGGTGTAAATGTGAAACCATATAATTTTACACCCATAATCTACACAGGCAAAGTGTACTTTTTAACTCTTTGTATTGTTAATGCAACACTTTGGGAGTTTTACACCATTTTTCTCTGATGTGCTCAGTTGCTCAATTTAGAAAAGGATCCTGAGATCTGGCTAAACTTGGATCTCTGAGGTTTGGTCGTGGTGGCGACTGTGGTAAGGAACATTGTGCTGTCATGATTGTGGAATGCTCCAAATAAAGGTCCTTTGACCTAGTTTTACCAAAACAAAGCGTTCCAATATATATGGACATATATATATATATATATACTTGTTGAAGTGAAATGTATTCAGTACATCTGGGTGCCAACGCCTTTCCTGAACATGAAATGTTTCACGGGTTTGGTAAGATTTCATCTGATTGAGATGATACACAGGTTATCTCTGTTTCTTGAGATGGATACAAACAGCGTGGTGCATTTTTCAGCCTCCCCCTGTGCTGGAATAAATCAAGTGATATGGTGACATCCATCAGGCACTGAATCACTTCTCTTTTATCCACTCAGCCCTGTTTGAGCGGCGTCCTGCCAACGGCTCTGAATCATTCATTCAGTGCATGTAGACTTCCCTGCTGATTCCAAGATCCGCCAGGCATTCGTTCCTTCTCTCCTTCATCTTTTTTGCCTCTCCATTTTTGATGGAAAAACTCCTCAAGTGTGAAACTTGGCAGTCTATTGGGGGTTAAAACTTTGTAAAGAGCGCCTGCTGAGAAAATGGCAGTCCGGGCTCGTGTGGTTTCAGGTTGGTCTGAGGTAGGCACTCAGGGAAAGCGAAACCAGTCAGCGTCTCTCTGAATCTGCGCTTGTCAGGGACAATGACAGGGCCGGAGCTTATTGAAGGTGCTCTCTCTTTAGCTGTCACCGGGAAAAGCTGCTAGGCTAAACCCCTGAAATAATAAGTCTGTAAATAGTGTTTCAGTCAAAGATAGTGTTTACCAGCACCTTTCTCTTTTGGAGACAACACAATTTAAAGGCGCTTGGCACCAAAGATGAGAATGCTGGGAAATTGTTTTCACCACATGGTAGAAACAATGTTTTTTTAGTCAAAATGTGATTTAAATAGAAGTGTATTCAGTTCTATTTTTAGCTTTATTTAGCTTTTCCCTCCATGCTAATTTTTGTCAAACCATTTAGTGGCAATTTATCTGAGATTTTGTTTTGCCACTGCATCATAAACACTGGATCTCTACCGTTCGGTTAATAATTAAATGCTTATTATTGAGCTTCGGTTTCATTTTTCTCACGTGGTGCTACACCTTTGTGGGTTTGTGCACTCGTATAATTGTTCTGTAGTTGTGAGGAACTGCTAATCGACCTTCTCACATAGAAAACATGCAATACTCAATGTCTTTGTTCCCTGCTGGTTTAATAAAATCATTTACCAGGTTTTTTTCAGTGTAAAAAAATAATTCTTAGATGGCCTTATGCCAGGGTAAGCCAGTCTTTTGCCTTTTACCTGGTTTAAGGTGCACTTTAGCTTGTCATGAAAGGTTTTATGGTCATTAGCAGGTTTAAGCTTGCGTTTAGATTAAGTTGGTTTAACCTCATTATCAGAGGTTATCAGATGAGTTCCATAGATGGATGTTTTTTTTTTTAAATAGTTACTAAATGGTCAAAAGCCTTTTAATGGCCATGAGGTAGGCCATTAGGATGGTCACAAGCCGATTTAAAATGGTCTTTAGATGGTGTTGAGGTGCTCACTAGTTAATTTAAGGTCTGTAAGGTCTCACGAGTGGTGTTAAGGTAGTCTTTAAAAGGTCACGAGCTGATTTAAAGTTTGTCTTTAGATGTTCATGAGCTGATAAAGGATGTTCTTAAGATTTAAATATAGTCATGAGCTGGTTTTAGATGGTCACGGTCTGATTTATGATTTTTTTTTTGATGATCACAAGCTGATTCAAAATAGTCTTCAGATGGTCACAAGAAGTCTTGACAATTACATGCTTTTTTTAGCACATTTTTGATGGTTTATGCTAATCTTTGGATGGCAATGAGCAGTTTTATACCACCATTGCATAGTCACAAGCTTAACTGGTTTATGTTAGACGTTCTAATCTTATTTTTGTTGAAAACATCATTATCTCTATAATTTCTTTACTTTAGTTTTAGTATGGATGCCAGTGCCCTGTGGATCTCCTTTGTAGCCCTACACCCACTCTGAAACAGCAGGCTCCTGTTCTCCCAGTGTGCATAGTTAATAAAACAATTACTCTTGACTCCACAATGTGGCTGATTTGGCATTCTGGAAGCATGCAAATTCTCACTTCCTTTGAATTTCATCAGTAACAAAAATTAATTAGTGGCCACAAAAATGTAATCATTGCTCCCTGGAAATTGAAATAAATTAGAGATGCATGCATTGGGGACTCCTCGTTAGCACTGACCTCCTGTAATTGCTGGATCCATTTGTGAAATTCATAATGGAGTTGAGGCAACCTTGATCTGTGTTTTAATAAAGACTAGATTGCACGGTCCCCAGGGTTTTCTGTGAATGCTGAAATTGCTTATTTGATGAGGGTGATCTTTGTTTTCTGATATTCGGAAAATGCTGTGCTCTGGATTATGATTTAAACTTTTATTCATTTGTTGAAGTAGTGCTGTTCCTCTTTGATTGTTTAACCTTCCTCTGAAAAACAATAGTTTGCTTCTTTCAAAAGTTTCGAGTAATAGGGATTATTCAAGAAGTGAACTACTCTACGTGCATCTCATTATATTACATTTCACCAGTTATGATTGTTCCATTTTTTTTTAAATTCAATTTTACATTTTATGCTGTGTAGCTTTTTTTTCAATGTTTTAGTTACCATTCTACTATTGTGTGCTTAAATCAAAGAATGTAACAGTGTTATTGTTTTAATAAGTTAATCTTTTAGATAAAGATGTCAAATCCCATGGATAAATGACCTGGTTTTCATGAGGAACCAAATACTTTCAGTGTAAAATCTAAGAATCTTGGCGGTATCTGTAGTGTGACGAGCACCACCTAAATCACTAGTAGCAGAGGAGAGGAATGGAGGTATTTGGCCTGTTACACACTTTGAAGATCACGCCAAATATACAATGCCATGTATT
This sequence comes from Danionella cerebrum, assembly GCA_007224835.1. NCBI lineage: Eukaryota > Metazoa > Chordata > Actinopteri > Cypriniformes > Danionidae > Danionella > Danionella cerebrum. The sequence continues at coordinate 196,291 of SRMA01024014.1, forward strand.
TAATACCAACTGTTTCTCAATTCTATACATTTATCTCAGTATACTTTCCCGATAACAAATACACAAACAGTCCGTAGAGCATTTTCATTTAATGCTCTGAGCTGTGTGTACATTTTCAGAAAACAGTGATTTTGCCTTCAATTCAAATGGAACAAAAATCTACAATAAAAAACTGTATTAACTTCATATTCACTGTATTAACTGAAAATGTGCTTCTCTTTCACCATCTTAGCTAAAGCCGAATTCAGACTGCACGGTTTTCAGATTAGTCGCATCACAGATCCTTGCACACTGCACATCTGTCTTGCGGGAGGATTCAGTCCTTGCTGTGTTCACACAACTTTGTCCCATGTCCACAGACTACATCTAGTGACTTGAAATTGACGTGAGGTCACACCGGAATTTTCATCAAATGCTTTAATTCTTGGGTCCAAATCGACAGAGAAGAAGCATTTCACTCTGCCTGATTCTGAGTCGCCGACAGCTCCAGATATTAAGCATGCGATTGTCACTCATCCGATCACCGATTTGCCAACACTTTGGGCAGTTGCATGTAATATCTCAAATCCTGCTAGTGACTAAATCAGTGCTAAACTCGTAAAGTCTTAACTCGGCTTAACCGTTTTGCATAATAAAGGTGCTTGGGCGCGTAAATATGTAGGGTATTTGGTAGAGAGAGCCACCGTGCAAAAGGCATAAAATTCTATATTAAGACTCCTTGGCCCATTCACCAATGAACCTGACAGTGTCCAATGCCAACCCAGAACTAGAATTTATGTAAAATACACCCTGGGACTTAAACAAGGAACTAATATGAAAATATTATATTATAAGTCAATAATATAGGGTTTGAGAAGTGTCTGCAGTAGAGGAATTGTTGTAGTGCATTAAAAACCTTTTACCCTGTTAAATATTAGATTAAATTGGAATTTTTCAAGCATTTCTTAACTGTTTACTCTTTAATATTACTTCTTAGGTAATCACAGTGTTACTTACTTCCCACCTATTATACTGGAGGTATATCCAGTGTGTTCGGAACTCTTTTTATCCTTAAATAATGACATTTGACAACCAAATTATAAATGTTTAGATCATTGAAAGCTTGTTATCACTAATACTTTCATTGTACATTTCATCTCTGAGGCTAGAATCTAAGCTGGGTTGTGTTTGCGTAGAAGTTTTCTACTTCATCATTATTTTAGGCCAATAATTACCATTGAAACCAATCACTCAAGTGTCAAGTGTGCACAATGAAAATGAGTACTACCTTTTTTTTGTTTGCTGAGGAGAAGCAGTAATCAGTCAGCGATACCCTCTCATCATTCAATGATGTAATAGTATGCTGCTGGAGTAAAGGGTCTATAGTTGGAAGATGCTAACCATAAGTTTGTTTGTCTCCAAAGGTTGATTTCCTTCCAGGAGTTTCTGGCATTTGAGTCTGTGCTGTGTGCCCCAGATGCAGACTTTCTGGTTGCCTTTCAGTTGTTCAACAAAACTGGAGATGGATTTGTGAAGTTTGGTAAGTGTTCACTGCTTTTGCTGAGTTCAGGTTTGAATTCTTTCGGTGTGAGAGATACATAAATGGATTTTGAGTAGTTGAAGCTAAGGCTTGGCTTTAATTAACTTCCGCATTATGACATCACATAATAATCAACAGATCTACTCAATGTCAGACAGATTTGATATATTATTTTAACAAAAACTGACTATTAAATGCGAATATAACTGTAGTATTTTTAGAAAAAAACAGATACACACAAACTTTGGCTTATGAAAATTAAACTAAAGCTGCCATCTTCTGAAGCTGAGAAGCCATTTCTTAAAGATTTTTTTTCCTTTTTTCCAATGGACATGTACTTTTCTCTGCAATTTCCCTGAAATCCTTTAGCGGTTTCAGTCTGACAAGATGTGGCAGCCCGAGTCAGACCAGTTTCATTTCAAAAGACGAATTAAATACGTTGGCTTGAAAATGAATGACCCACATTAATACAATATTTTTCTAATGCAAAACTTGACTCATTTAGAGTAAAATTTTTGTAATCCCAGCTGAAAATGAAACAATATTTGTGTCATATATTTTAGGAACTTCTCTCCTTTCCAGGCTTGGTAATAAAAAATTTGATGCAAAAGTGATCCGTTACATCCAGTGAATATTATGTTATCAGTGTTTCTATCAGCACTCATTGCTCTTTTATTTATTAGATCACTTTGGAGCCAAAGTTGTTTTACCTCCAATTCACCAAATTGAAGTTGAAAGAGGAAGAAAAAAACTAGCCATTCGTCAATTAAAATCTACATTTTTCCAATCCCTTGTTAAAATAACCCTTTATAAGATGACTTGCAATGACAGGGTTTATTAAAAGGTGAAAAAGACTGTTTAATGTAGCAGCAAGAGACCTTTAATGACATTAAGAAGGTTAGAAACGGGGGTCTCCTGTTCGTTTTAACAGAGCAGCGTTTCATTTTCCAACTCTCTGTAGTGGCTCAACGCAAAGTGATTCTGACATGACCATAATCTTAGTCAGAAGCTATTTGCTATTTATGTTGACGTGGTTAAAAAACAGGTGTATGAGACAAATGCTGCCTATACCTTCTCATTACAGCGAAAGCCAGGCATGTAACTGATGATGTGACTTTTGAACAGCATTGAAACAAAATGACAGCAGAATGCATTTGAGCATTCTGAAAGAGCTGGATGAAAGGACTTTGGGTTGTGTGTTTGCAGATTTCAAGCATCTCCATCGTAAACAAAGCACAAAATCAATACGAAAATTACTTTAAACCCATTTTTTTCTTTTTCTAACACAAATCTTGGATTGAAAGAATCTTTTAGTATTTTCAGTGCATGCTATTCAAATAGTTTCCTTAAAATCTGATGATTTCTCATTTTGGAAAGGACTTGTTGCGCATCATATGAATATCAAAGTGTTGTTTTTAGCAATGCTTAGGTGTCTAGCTCTTTTGTAATGTGCATTCAATAGATTATTTTCAAATAACGGTGTTGTCGTTGGTGAGTATTGTTCCATATTTTCACTTTTGAATCATGTGACTTAATCGTAGTAAACTTAAGGAACCTTGATGCATTCTTGTTGATGTTTGTATTAAATGCCTCTTTTACATTTTGATTCTATTATACTTTAATTCAAATATGGTTTGTTTTGGATCCAAAATACTTATTGAATGCGTTTTATGGGAATAATGGGAATGATTAGAGAAACAGCAGCTAGCTTTTTTTTTTTTTTTTGCAGATACAGACTCATTATCAAATGTTCTTTAGAATTGACCACATTCTAAACTTAGAAACATTACTGATTCCGGTTCAGTTTGGGTTTTAGAACCATCTTTAAAAGCAGGCGTCTATGTGTTGGTTGCAAAATAGTGATTGAAGGATTGAGAGTAGAAGATTTGATGGTCCAAATTATTAATACGCCTTTATTTGACCTAACTCTCTGAGTAGCACTCCTGATGCCGGATTGTCTCCAATTTCAGAGGATGTGCACCGGGTCTTCACTCAGACCACAGTTCACCAGCAGATCCCCTTCGACTGGGACTCAGAGTTTGTTCGGCTTCACTTTGGTGCAGATAGGAAGAAACGACTGAATTATGTGGAGTTCTCTCAGTTTCTGCTGGTGAGCTTTATTCCTTCTGATCCCCTTATTCACCCAAGCACACTCACTTTCTTACCATCTTGTCACTCACTTTGATGCAATATTTTGTTTGCTTTATATGCTGTCTGTTCTCGTCTAGACTGACAAGAGTCACTGCTTCCTGCAGCACAACGAGACATGTTGCCCTTGTTAGACATTAATGAAACACTGGAGTTATATTTCTATTCCAGCATTTGTTCCTCATTAGATGATGTAACAGTGATTCCCTTTAAACAGGTAAAGGTTTTCTTGTACTGGTGAATTTCTTTTGTATTTGTGGTGAGCAAGACATTTTCCAATCTAACGTCTAGACCTGAAACTTGGCAGTGGGATTGTGGGGGCTCATCTGTGCCAAGTTTGCATCTACGCTCGCTGTATCTGAATGAGCTTTTTATATTAAAGCTAACCTGGTCCAGATGGGATTTTTGTGAAACACGCCAAAGTTGTGTTCAAGGCCAAGCCAGAGTTGATTTTGTTTGGGAGTTCGAATGACTCTCCAAAACGTATTTCCTGTTTTATTTTATTATGTTTTTTATGATTACTTTGAAATTCATCAGAGTCAGAAATCAGCTTCAGCGTAGGCTAATAAAGCAGCAGTGATTGGTTCAATTGCTGAGATCTATGTTTCACAGTTCAGAATGCACACATTTGACATTTATCCATTTGACAAATGCTTTTATCTCAAGCATCTTACATTTCAAAGGACGAAAATAATTTTGTTTTGCATTGCTAGCACCTTGCTCGATTGACGGAGCCCCTGGAAAGCATTACAATAAATCCATTAAAGATGGTTGGCAACGCTACTGGAAATTTCCTTTCTTTAACTTGCACCGAAAAGTAGGCTATTGTGATGAAGTTGGAGGACTGTATTAACCCTTATATTCCTTTCTTTAGCTTCCTAAAATGCATCAAAGAGTTTCTGTTTCTGAATCTTCATATAATAATAGAACAGCTTTGCCAGAATGTAAATATCTAGCAATATAGTGGATCTGTTGTAATATTTATCTTTGGAGCACTTTGCTCCTCCCGAAACTTGTTTAACAATCAACCCAGTCAAGGTATGGCTCAAGTGTTCCTAATTAATCCATTACCTTGTCCTCCTCCCTTGTTCTTCCTCCCCATTTCCTCTATACCACAGATATTATCCATATCCTGCAGCCTACCTTCTATGTTTGTACTTGCCACATTATGCGTTACTACGAGACAGGCCTTTTACAAAGGTTTATGAAATGGGTATAAAAATAAACTTGCATTGACGTACATATTACTTTTCCCTGCCATTTATCTCTACAAGTCCATGTATGCATCACATTTGGGATAAGCAACTTTTCTTTTAATTGATGTCTACACAGCCCCACAGATTCTTTTATTATTTTGTCACTATAAGCCTAAACATTAATAATCATTTTTGATTGTGTTGTGATGAATGTTGATTGCATCATTTAATATTTTCCTTTTCATTATACCAGTAGATAATCCAACAATTGTGTTGCTTTGAAACATAGGTCCATTTAAACAAGTAAATGCAGTTAAATACCTTTTCTCTTGCAAAAGAAAAAATAATGAATACATATTGAGTCGTTTTCTTTTTAGTAACCAAATCATAAAACATTTCGTTGCTCTAATAGAAAAAAAAAGTTGTATTTTATTATATTAGGCTCTTAATGTTAATAAACTACACAATACATTTTTATTTTTTGCACAATTAGTAATATAGTGCCAATCATCGTTAAATATAAGCATTCAAATATGATTTAAATCATTTTTTTTTTTAAAGCAATGTTATTATTTAAGGTTTTTGTATATAGAAACGGTCGCATAGAATAAAAACCAACAACATTTTGTTGTATTTACATTTCGATACATCTGTTCTTGGGGGTCCCTGGTGGCCATAGAGCCCTAAGCAGCCACTTATTCTGCGTATCTATAGAACCAGGCCTGTCTTCATGTAATTATCTCATAGCCTCTTAAACCTGGAGAGAGGACAACAAAATGTGCTCCTTATGAGACAGAAGATAAGGAAAGACTTAAAAACACCCTTCATCTGCGCTCCTGGATCATCTCAGCTTTACTGCTGTGTGTTCAATTTGCAAAATTTGGTTAAAATTCAGAAAGGGGTCAGGTTTTTGTTTTGCATTTGCATTTTATTTATTCAATAAATTCCAAAATGTGTCGATGCTACCGAACGGCATCAAAAACCTTTAGTAACAAAATGTAACAAAGGGTAAGAAAAATAAGACTTTTGTTTATTCAAATGGAAAAAGGTTCATTTTTTTCTCTTTTTACTGTAGAAAAGCGCAGAAAATTGTTTTTTATTCATTAATGAATGGAGGTTTTCCAGCACTGACATCATTCCTGTCTCCTACAGAAACAGATGTATTAGCATGACATAAGTGACATTTTCTGCAGTATACCATTTAAAATCAGCGTTTGCTCTAAAGGGATTTAACAAAACAGAGGTGGCTCATCAAACTTTGTTATTTGTATCCAAGGACGATTAAAAAGCACAATAAATCTCCTAGGGGTTTGAATATTGGCATTCGGAGGTTCAGCTGAAAAAAACGCAGTTGCAGTAATGTACGGTTTTTAACTGTAAACTCTATGGTTCCGCGCCTCAATTATGATGCAATTTCACATGCTTGTGGCTTGAGAGCAGGACGCGAGCCAGGAAAACTCTGCAGCTAGAGATATTTCCCTCTACGTCTGCTCTTGTTTTATTTATTTACAGCTCTACCGGCGGTTTCTTCTTTCTAAGCTTTGTTTGTATTTGTGAAGCCACGGGAGCAAGATTGCTTTTGTTTTTCCTGCATGTTTTGACATCATTTGTGGAAATTCAAGTAGCTGATCGGGGAATTATAGGTTAATATTACTGGCTACTCTATTACAACTCGACTATTTTCATGAAGATTGTGACATTTCTTTAATATCAGAAATAGGTTAGCTTAAAGGCTGACTGTAAAAGTCTTGACATTTTCTTTAATCGTGTTTTCTACTTTGATATGAAGACACATCAATTCGATCTACATTTCCAGTTGTTTGAACCAGATGCCTTATGTGGAGAGCGAGAGCGAGAGCGAGAGCGAGAGAGAGAGAGAGAGAGAGAGAGAGAGAGAGAGAGAGAGAGAGAGAGAGAGAGAGAGAGAAATCAAATCTTTTAAAAAGCCTCTCTTCAAAAGTCTCTCCTGATGCGATACGGCCTACAATACTTTCTACAAATGTAAAAAGAGTTTCATATTTGAGAATGCTGACCTTTTAAAAATGAAATGCCTTTTTCACATATATTGAAATCACATAAGCTCATGGGGTGTTTCTACGACTCTCTTCATGTTTTTCTCACGCTCATGTTGAGGGAAAGGCAAGGGCTCATCTTTCACATCTTTTCATTAGCTGTGTTCCATAAAAAATATCTTAATCAACTGAAACTCAACATTTTTATGGTATTTAATTGTCAATTTTATGTCTACCATACAGTAATTTAACACAATATTTTTTACCAACTATTGAAACTTTTTATACAACGAACCATCATTACAAAAAAATACATTTTAAGCTAGGAATTCTAGGTTATAGTTTGATTTGTATGATGGCATTTGATGCCCTCCATCCACTAGGGGACACTTGGACATTTTTTACTTTATATGATGGACAGAGATGATGTGAGTGGATGATGGTCTCGTCGTAAATATTACACTAAACAAGAATTCAAGGTAAAGAAGTTTCAGAAGTGACTACAGTCACCCCAAGAAGCAAATACACGTCAGCTCATAAACATTTTGTTTTCGATATAATGTGCCACACTATATTGTAACATTTTTTTTGTCTATGGCATTTAGCATACCTACCTAAAACCTTTGCACATTTTGGGCATGAAGCAAACTTTTAAATCTTAAAAATAGTAAAGCATTGTTGTGATCTAGACCTATTTAACTTTCTTGACTTTGTTCTGTTGAACTTACGCAGAGATATTTAGAGGAAAAAAATATATATCTTCCAAACAAACAAAAATGTTATGTTGCTAAAACACTTTTCATTATGTACACGCTTTGTCTATGCACTTAAATCATATAGTTTCATCCAGAAATCTTCAAATGCACAACAAATGACTGGCTTTTTTTCTCTGTTTCAGGAGATGCAGCTTGAACATGCCAGACAGGCTTTTGTGCAGAGAGACGAGGGCCGAACAGGAAGCATCAGCGCTCTGGATTTCAGGGATATAATGGTGACCATCAGACCCCATGTGCTCACACCCTTTGTGGAGGAACGCCTGGTTGCTGTGAGTTTGCTGATTTTTATAACAATCTCAAATTAATGTTCGGTGAAATCATTATTACATATTTTTAATATTAAAGTACTAATAATGTTCAGGAATCATAGTCTCACTTTGGGGGTGTACGCATGGTGTTCCTTAATCAATCAGATCATTCTGTATTAACTACATGGTAATAAAATTAGCGTATTCAGCTATCTATTCTGAGTTTGTGTTGTTTTAAATACGTTTAGAAGTTTTCAGTTTAATATAAACTACTGCAAGATGTTTGCTTGTGAGGCGCGTGTTTGTGCAAGCTCTTTAATGCAGACTGCGCAAGCTCTGTCATTTTCTCCATGGTTTGTGTCTCATAAACCAGAGATTCTGGAAATGTTTGGAAAACAGACTTTTGAGGTCATTAGAAATACATTAAAGACAACTCAACCAGTCTGCGATCTTAAAGTTAAATGTTTAAATTGTAAAGGTTCATGTTTTTGTGGCCAATTCTTCAGTTCAGGGATTTTACTGAAGACCTCTTGGTTAAGGAAACTTCAGAGCAGGTTTGATGTTTGTGGCTTCAGGTGAAGGCATTTCTTTAAGGCACACAGCACCATCTAGTGTCAGGCTGAACCACTACTATCTATGCATTCATATGCGTTCTTAACTTCTTAATATCTCAACATAGGTTTGATGGGTCATAACCTTGATTGTTTCTTCCCCTGGTTTGCCAAGCATTTCATCAGATGCTTTTTAAAGCTTGGTCTTTTCTGCTTTAAATCTACCTCATCTCATAAAGCAGCTTAATTAAAGATAGCCTCAAGCTCAAACCCCTCTGAAATTACCAGAGCGCATCTCTGTGAAACACATGTACTTTTTTTAGGGATCTGTGGGCTAGAAGGACTAAAGAATTCACATTGCATTGAATGAAATAAATGTCCTTTAAGTAAACATCTCTCTGTTTTTTTTTTTTTTTTTTTTTTTTGTAGGCGGCCAGTGGCAATCCAGCACATCAGGTCAGCTTTTCCTTCTTTAATGGCTTCAATTCCCTGCTGAACAACATGGAGCTCATTAGGAAAATCTACAGCGATTTGACTGAGAACCGCAGAAATGTGGAAGTTACTAAAGGTTTGGGCATTTTTAGAATTTCTTCTCTGATTAGTTTGGATTTGCACGAAATGCACAAAAATGCTGCTCATAATCTCATTATGAGGTGAGGATGTTGTATTTAATACAATTAAACTTATGTATGTTATAATAATTTCTTGATCATTTTTTGTGCTAAAGTTCACAGTTATTCAGATTTTTACTTGTTTTATTTTACACGATGTTTCAAATATTACAAAAATATAGCATAGTGTTACACATTACTGCTGATCCGAAACATTTTACATCTACAAAAGTGCTGCCAATCACATTTTCTTTTCAGTATTCCAATTCCTGTAAAATAGCAACAATTTGCAATCATTGTTCACCCCCCCCCCCTCCATAAAACAGAAAACCGTGCTTTTATTGTTGTACTTTTTTGTGTATAAATCTTAATAACTGCAAACACTTACATTTAATGTGGTTTGAAAGCATTTTTAACATAGTGCTGTGTTTAGAAAATGGTGGATTTTATTTAATTTTTTTTATTGCATTTTCCCACTTTCTTCAATTAGAAGAGCCATAACTCTATATACCTTCTTGAAATCCAAAATATAGGGGTTTCATTGCTCTACAACAAATAAAATTTGAATACTTAAAAACGGCACGACAAGAAGGCAAAACTATGTTCTGGTTGGTCATGGTGGAGAAACATTGTCTAATAAAAATGTCTGTAGCTGTTGTTTTCTTCTAAATATTAGTGTTACTGCTTGCAATATTTAACTCACTAAAAGTCACATGTGGCTATTTTAAGAACCTTAAGCTGGAAAACCTCTCTGAAACTCTCTAAGGAGTTAAATTTTTTTGAAACCTCAAAAACCTTAAGCAAACCTTTGGCCTTTTCTTCCTGAGCAGCTGCTGACCTGTGAAACACCTACCAGTCCGACTGCACACACGCACACAGCCTGTGATTCTATCGGCCCCATTCCCCACCATCATCCTCACTCATGGAGGCCAATTTCCATGTCTCCTTCTCTTGCCAACTCTCAGCTGATCGGTTCCATATGTTAGTGTTTTTTTAAGTGTAGTTTCATCATTGAAACAACCAGAGCTTCCTAACTAGGGTAGATCCGCTTACCTCACATGTAGTGAAGAGTGTGAACAATTTCACATTTTTTTACGCCTGTATAATCTTGCTTTGGTAAATGTTGGATACACCTCAAATAGCAATATTTGTCCTTTAAAATTCAGGGTAATGTCAACTGAGGTAAAAAAAAAAACACAGTAAACGTGCTAATGCCTATATTTACACCCGGAGCTTTAAAAACTTTTTCAATGTACCACTTTTGTCACCATTTGTCATCTGTCTGGTGATGACCGGATCGCATAGCTTAGCGTCATTCATTGAATCGGGTAGCATTTTTGTATAAAATGATTACAGAGGTTCTATATTAAAACTATAATTTTCCTAATTTAAACGGTATAATGTTTTATAATATTTCCAGCCGATAATAGGGTGTTGCTGTTAGGTAGACTGACATTTTTAGGAACCACACTCAATTCCAGGTAATATTCAAGGAATTCACACAAATTCTTTGTGTACGGAAATGCTATTGGTCTGGCGAGATTCAAAGATTTATGCTTCCCTGTGCTAACAGCAGATGAGAATGGCTGGTTTAAATTCCTTTTATCAGAAGATCTTTTTATTACAGTTACACTTATGACTTTAATGAAGAACAATAACAAATGTCAACAGTATTTTAAAAGATGAATTAATGATGAATGAATGCAGAAATGGGAATTAAAAGGTAGAAATACCAAAATAATCCAACTTCTAAAACTATGAAAGTTTTTGTATGGCTCTAGATTTAGTTTTCACCCTTAAATGATCTTTTGACATTTAGACATAAGCATGCAGAAATATATCTGCTCATCAAAGATGAGGGGAATGGCGATTCTGAACAGAAATAAGAATTCTATGCCTGTTTTACTATGATGGGAATGCCCTTAACTTACTGAATAAACCAGCTTTCATACAATGAAAGAAGTTTCTTTTTTTGGCAGCTCATTCCTTATTATCAGTTGGCAGTGTTTGTTTTTGGAGAGACTGATGCCCTGCATGATCTTTGAATGAGCGGTCTTCACACTTCACAGCATGTTTAAGCCCAAGGAAAGCTGAGCTGCACTGGGTTCAATAGGGCTCTGTGTAAAACACTTGCTGCCTCTTTAGAGGCAGTCACTCTACACCAGAGCAGTTCCAATCCTACTGTGTTCCTTCTGCTCATTACCACTCCACACTTAACCCTCACTACCAGCTGTTACTTAATACATGCTCAAGTTCAGTCATTGCAAACTTTGTAATGCATATTTTTGCCACTAAACACAAAGCAATGATTTTTTTTTTTGTATCTGATGCAATAACAACCATCTATGTGCATGGGTATTTATGTGAATGTAATCGTAATGATGTGCAGTAATGGCCATTTATGTACAGTAGGAAGCATTTAACTTGTGTTTTCTTTTTAATTGGTTGTTGGGTTAGTTAAGTGGTGTGATACTAAACAGTAAAGTGAAATTGTGCTTTAAAGTGTTTAATCAATACAACTTACTGTTTGATCTTTTGACACAAAAAAAAAAAATCAGAAATTGACAATAAAGCTACACAGAAATTTTCTGGACTCAAAATGTGTTTAGAGATGGCAAAGAAGTGATCCGAGTTACAGTTACGCATCACATGCAAATATTGTCCCTCTCTCAGCAGTGAAACTGTATACACACAGCTCCACCTTCACTCCTGCTAACGCCATCAGTCACACCTACCTACAAAGGAGCTGAATTAAATTTTTTAAAGATATGTGATGATGCCCCTGTGAGACCTTATCTCCAAAGACTTATTTATGGTGCTCTTCACCAATGTTTTGATCTGGTTGGGTAATGGAGGGTTGCAAAAGTATTATTGTTATTCTTTTCCTTCTGTTTGTAGGCAATTATGATTCGATATGAGATCTCTTTTAATTATTTATGATAATAGGTTATTTGCACAGCCTAGGTTTATAAACATTAACATTATTTCGCAGTAACCTGTTTTGGTTCAGTGATGACACCCCTGTGCATGGTTTAGCCCAATTAAGACTGCAGGCCCAGTTTAAATCCAGGCAGAAACCTATCAGTCAGAAGGAGGGAGGCTGGGGCCATGTACACAAGGCCAGAATCCTTTTGGCTCCTGACTGAGAGCTGCATATACTTTGGACTGCTATTAGTCTTTGTTGTAGTTAGCTAGGGAGCTAACCCAAGTGAAGCTCATGCAGGCTCTGCTCTCATGCAAATCTTTTATTTTTGTTACTTTAGAGCTCAGTGTTTTGTTAGTCGATGTGTTTTTTTTTTTATTGGTTTGTTTATTTTGCTTTTAGGGTGTCAAACCACTGGTGTTTTGCAACTCTCCGTGTGTCATCTCCTCCTACATCAACTCTAAAGCCCTTGGTTACCACACTATGACAAGATAACCGATAAGACAACAGTTCAGAGCCTATTCTGAAGAAAAAACAAGGAGTGTTTAACAAGGAGCAAGCCAGTGTTTGGAAGAACACATCTGTGTTTAATTTTACAGGAAATTCATTTAATTAAGGGTTTTGATTGTTGAACAAAACCATAAGAAAAACTGGGATTAAACTGGAATAACCCTTACAATGAATCTAATGAGCACGAAAGCTGTTCTAGATGTCAATGCTGTGTTTTTCTTTTATTAATATGTAAACTCCATTAACAAATAATGGTTGAAGCCAAACCGTTGTATTTGTTGTTTTTGAGTCTTCTGAAACGAGTGTGCTGCTGAATGGTTGTTTCAGATGCATACCGATCACTCTCGCTCTCTCTTCTTCAACCGCGCTCGTATCACACACTCACAAGCATTTAACTCATTTGTCTTTCAACTTTTAAAAATTCTATTTATAAAATAGCTTTATCCATAATTCTATTTATACTAACAACATCAGGTATGTGAAATCTTTGCTTCTTGATGAATTTCAATACACTTGTAATTGTTCCAAGTTTTGTTAAATTATTGACTTGAAAGAATAAATGTGACAGCTATCAATGAGTTTCTAGCTATTTTTCACCCTGGCTTGTCAAGGTAATGATCTAATTTAGAAAAAAGTGGCAGGGGCATATTTCATGGTGAGAGGTGTAAGTGAGCATGGTGTCCTTTACTCTTCTGAGTGTTTACTTCAAGTGCTCTGCCCTTCTGAGTGCGGAGGACATGAACGATGCTCACTTTCAAACATAATTCACTCAATTACATCATAAATCCTTGCTACAAGTTCTGAACGCTGTTGCAAAAGCTTCAAAGTAAATTCACATTGAATGAGTTTTCTTTGCAAAGGCCACTTGATTTCATTTTATCACATTTGAACTTGTTTTATTCACCCCCAAAATATGGGACGAGATTTCAGTGAAAAAGCCTTTTTAAAGTTTCCGTCTAATATCATTCAGAATGACAAAGCTGCAAAGTGTTTTGAACATTATTTATTACAAATATATCTTAATCCTTTCTCATGGGTCATCTTTGGAATGGAGAAATACATTATTTGTTAAATCAATTAAACTGTATAATCATAACTCCCTGAAAATATTTTCAGTCTATTTTATCTCCAATAAATGTTTGAAGAATACATATACAAATGTATACATTTAGACATTTTTGGTTATATTTATTTATTTTTATTTTGTAACAGAAGAGTTCATCATTGCTGCGCAGAGATTTGGCTTAATGACTCCAATGGAGGTGAACATCCTGTTCCAGCTGGCAGACCTGTCTGGAGCAAGGGGGTGAGTCGGCGGAGCCAAGTCCTCATTTCAGAACTTCTTCCAAACATCGTTACTGATTCCCAACTTTTTAAATGACCTTTTTTCCTCTAATTTTTGTTGTGGTTATCACACAATCAATGATGCTTGACTTCTTTTGAACCTACTCAATCTTGCTCTAGCTGTTCTTCAGCATGTAGAGTTTGGAAAGGGATTAAAGGAAGTTCATCTTCGCTGATGTATAGCGTTAACTTAAATTCTTTACCTCACCATTTTCCCACATTATATGATTTACCATGATTTTTTGGAACTTTTGGGCTTCCTGCCATACTTTATACTGGGTTTAACAATCCCATATGCTTAAATCGAGCTTCATAATGGTTTAATCATGCTCTGTTTTCAACGTTTTAGAAGTTTCACAACATGATTTAGGAGCAAAGTCTCACTTATTGTATTTTGTTCACACCTTACCAATGTGCCATTGAAATGGCTTTTGAATCAAGGTGATGCAGTTTGTTGCTTGTGAGGTTACATTTCCATCTGTTTAATGTAGTCCTCATTGCTTTCCAGACAGGTTCGTTTAATTGACATTGAGAAGATTGTTCCACTGGGAGTGGGAGATCATCCTGACAACCTTGCTGTTACTCAAAAATGGGTACGTTTCACTAGTCCTGACTGGAGAAATGGATTCCAATGACTTTTAAAAATCATGTAATAACTGTAAATAGCATGAGTCCCCAAAACAATGTATTTGTATTTTCAGATGCTTCTACAGTCCGTTAAAAGTGTCTTTTAAAGTGTCCGTTACCAAGTGTCTGACTTTTCCAGCGTAGCAAAAATGTAAATCAAATAGACAGAAACTAAAATACACCAACGGATGTCAACGGATGTGCATCTGTGCTCGGACCTTCCTTTCAATTTGATCAGAGCCCCGGAGAGTCGAAGAATATTCTCTTGAAGCATGAGCCTGGAACAGAGACGCCAGTCCCACCACAATGAGCTGCTTTTGAGCTGTGGTCGATCCTTATGGGAAGCAGGCCAGCTCATCCCACACCCTGCTCTCCTCAGTCAGCACGAGGGGGACGGTGGTGCCCCTGAGACTCCTGACAGGTGGTCTGGGGTGGTCTTGGCGGTCTGCACTACTGTATCTCCGGCGGGGAATGCAGTATGCTTGGATGCTCCTGGCAGGCCATGCGTCTTGTGCTCTCTAGAACAATTGAAGCATGGTTACGATTGGATCAATGTTCTTGAAGGCCTGTCTTGGTATTTGCCTTAATTTCCTTGCCTTTCCATCCTGTCCCATCCTTTCCCTTCCTTCCTTGCAATTCTGTCATGTCCCATCGCATCTTGTCTCACCACTTCCTATAATTTCCTTGCCTTGCCTTTCCATCATATCCCATTCTCCTTTCCGTTCCTTTAATTTCCTTGCCTTGTCCCATCTCATCTCGTCTCCTTTCGTTTTAATTCTGTTTAGTCATTTGCTTGCCTTGAATCTGCATCATGTCACATTCCCTCTTTCTTTTTTTTCCTTGCCTTGCCGTCATGTCCATGTTCTATTTCACCTCCTTTGCCTTTTCATCCTCTCCTGTCATTTGCTTGCCTTTTTCTTTTGTCCTGTTCCATCTCGTCACCTTTCCTTTCCATCCTGTCCCATCATTTGCTTGCCTTGCCTTTGCATCATGTCTCCTCTTGTCTATCGGTCCGATTCTGTGCAATCATTTGCTTGCCTTGCCTTTCAGTCATGTCCTTTCGCATCTCGTCTCCTTTTCTTTCCACTCTGTCCACTTCAATCACCTTTCTTTTTTATTTACTTGCCTTGCCTTTCTATCATGTTCCATCTCATATCCTTTCCATTCTGTCCTATCATTTGCTTGCCTTGCCTTTGTCATGTCCTGTTTCATCTGGTCTCCTTTCCTTTCCATCCTGTCCCGTGATTTTCTCTAATTTGCTTGCCTTGCCTTTCCGTCATGGCCCATATCCTTTCCATTACATTTAGTTGTTTTTGCTATGTTTTTTGTAAAAAATATTTTAAGAAAGATTTTCATCACATAATATTGTAATATTTCATCACATATATTTCAGAATGTAATATTGTTTTCACTCTATTTCATTTTGCATCACTTTCTGTATTTTATAAGCTGATAAAAAGAACGCTGTGGTCTTTATCTTTCTATCTGTGTATTGCAGGCATTAGGAGAAGATGCATCCCGCTCAGTTCTTCTTCAGGTGATGGAGTCTGCGTACAGGTTCACCCTGGGCTCGGTGGCTGGAGGTGAGTGAGTGTTTTTGTGATGGATCACTGCACAGACCTGCTTCACCTGAGCCTTCTGCAAACCAGACACAAAACCAGAAACAAAGCCTGCCCTATTGCCTTTGAACAGAGCCATTGCACTCGTTTAATAAGGTTACGCACCATGGGAACCTTCTGGGTGGATTCCTTTGTACCTGTGTGTGTGTGAGAGTAGGTGGTGCTTAGCCCCATGTTTGGCTCCAGACTGGCTCTCTCTGAGGAGACAAGGTAATAAGGAGGTAGCACAGGGCGACTCTTTAATTAAGCCTGTCGGTGCTCGATCCCCTTTGTGTCCACCCCAATGTCAGCAGATAAGAATAGACTGATGCGTGCTTCAGAATTATTGTGGCTTTTCTACTGGTTGGCTTTTCTGTTGATGTAATATGTTTCATGCTTTCTTATCAGGTGAACTGAATGAAGAAGCTTTCCGCGGAATGTCCTAGTACATAAAAAGATCTAAATCAAACTTTGTGAACTTCTGTGCCAATATACATGCCATTAATGCAAAACATTAAGTGTTTACAGCTTTTAGACTCTGGTGAGAATGCGTTATTATAAATAATCAAACTTACTCATCAGAAGACAAAAAACAGATCAAGGAAATTTCATAGTTTGTATTTCGTATAAAAGTTTTAGGCAAAGCTGAGGTTAAGAGACAGATTCTTGTTGTCAAGATAGAACACAGCAACTAGACACAAGGTAGTTATGCTGCATCAACAAGATCTCTCCCAGACATCCATTTCAAAGCAGACTGCGGTTTTAAGATGTGCTGTTCAAACTCTTTTGAAGAAATTGACGAAGTTGAGGATCACAGATGCAGTTGTTGGCCAAGCAAACTTTGCACCAAGCTAGTTCTGAAATCAGAAGATCTCCATCATTGCAATTAGTTCAGAACTGCAGAAGTGCCACATCCATCTACTGTTTGGAGAAATCCAACCAGAAGTGGTCTTCATGGAAGATTAGCAGCCAAAAACCCATACTTCCAATGGAAGAAGTGACTCAGTAATGCTGTAGCAGAAGACAGCTAGTTCATTGAATGGTTGGAGAGTGGTACAAATAATTAGTGTATTAAGCATGGTGGGGGTTCCTGGAACATTTGGGGCTGCGTTTTTGCAACTTGAGTTAATTTGGTTTGAATTGATGGGTTCTCCAATGAAAAAGGAATGTGTACTTTTTGACTTGGTGTTCAATCTTTTTTTTTCTGTTCAATTCAGAAATAACCCACCAATTTGGGTGTTTTCATGGGTCAATTGATGGGTGTTTTTAGTAAGCAGGGGAAAGCAATGCGTTAAAATGTAACAAATTCTTTAAAAAAGAATTATAAATGCTCAACAAGTAGCAAAAAGTGGAATATCACATTTCTTCTACTGGCAGCTGTAGGAGCCACTGCAGTGTACCCCATCGACCTGGTGAAAACACGCATGCAGAACCAGCGCTCCACTGGCTCCTTTGTGGAAGAGCTGATGTACAAGAACAGCCTGGACTGTTTCAAGAAGGTGGTGCGCTACGAGGGCTTCTTCGGCCTCTACAGAGGTCAGTGGTAACAAAAAACGTTTTCATGAAAGCCAGGGCTAGGTCATCATCCCCCTGACCCTTACCTGCTTTGAAGAGATTAGGTCTACCTTTGCTGCTCCAGGGCACAATGTGCAAAGCATGAAAGGCCACATACCAGCACAGGAACTTAACAATGAAGAACACGAATGCTCCATGCAGTCAATGGCACTCAGATAATGAGGATCTGCTCTGCTTTTAGAGATGGAACATGAGGTTTTTAAAGCATTCGCTGAGGTCACAGATTCAAATTGTGATTGCAAGGTGCAATTGGCATGTGACCCCGATTGAGAACACTAACTACTGGTATTTGTCAATCATACTGCGGACAAAAGAAGGACTGAGATCTTCATCGCCTGTGGAACTCTATCACAGGGATGATGGGAAATACACTTCTCATTTCATCAGAGAGAACTCAGGGTTTATGACCGAAAGCAGTATTATTGTTTTATATATAAATAGTTTTAGCTAAAGCAAAGAAGGTTCAGGTAAAGTGGGACGTTTTTGCAGCAGATTTAAAATGGGTTTTTAGAATTACTTTTTGTTAAATTTTCACGGTCAGATTCCAACTTTTTAGAGATCTGTGACCTTTCTTAAAACATGTGAATTGTGAACATACTCGTGAAATGTAAGCTGTCCTGCTGATTTCAATGTAACCAATGCTTTTATGTGGAAATGCAAAGCCCAATATTTCAAGAAAAATTGCAATAATAATAATAAATGCTTTAAAGGGATCAAGTAATCTTCCAATGTTTCTACCATTTAATTTTATTAATATTTTGTTATTGTTTGTTCTGTTAAAGGTTTCTACTGTTTTATTTTCATTTTAATATTTTATAATATTCATTTTTATTTAAAGTTTTTGTTTTCTATTGTTTTTTTTTTAATAAAATAATTTCTTTTTACTTTTACATGTAATGTGAATTTACACATACATTTTTAAAAACAAATTTATTTATTTTGATATTTTTTTTAATACACGATAAAAGCTGTAATGGAAAAAAATAGATTGACTCATTTGAAAGTTTGCCAGCAGGAAAAGGAAAACAGCATGCAAGCACAATAGCAGTTTACAAGAAGAAGAGGAATGAATGGTTTAGTTAAAAAATATTTTTCTTTCTTAATTATCGAGCGTGTGCATGATCACAAAAGCGCTCTGCGGCCCAAACTGCTGGTTTTCATCTTGCTGTGTGGCCTGTTTGCATACACTGTGCCCACATTTCTACGCTTGTTTGTTACAGCCGGAGGTGGGTCATTGCTTAAATCAGATTATTTAGTTTATTTTTGGCTGAGGTTGTAATTGAGAGCTGCATAAACTATGGTTGAGGATATTTTGAAAGGGGAAAAGAGCTTGTAGCACAGTTAAGCCTGCAGTGTTAAAACCCTCCACATCAATCGCGTTCATTAGCAAGAGGGTGATGGGGAATCTGAGGCAGCTTTGCTGTTATATCGAGTAGTCGTGCTTCCTTAAATCCACTTGTTTTCTAATGATAGGCCTGGTGCCGCAGCTTCTGGGCGTGGCTCCCGAGAAAGCCATAAAGCTTACAGTAAGTGCTCTGCTTTCACCACATCCAAAAACCAAATCCCTGACCTCCTCTGAAATGCACCCGTCTGTTTCACTCACCCGCCTGCTGTTTGAAGCTGAACCCCTTGAAAAAGAAGACACACTGTTTTATCTGGCTGCTCTTCTGTCACTGTGGGCTCACTTTTGCGTTTGGCGCCAGTAGGCGTTTTTACTTCTATACTTTATTAATAGAATTAGAATTACGTTCAGACTAGAGAGTCCTATTGTCAGTAAATATTGACTTCCTGGTATTTTTTTTTCCACAATTTTAACTCCATACCTCATGTATTTGACTGAATTGTATCTAAGAATGGTTATGATTGGCTATTTCTTATTCAGATTTTTGCATTTTTACCTCACTGTTAAATCAATCAACGGTAATTTGCTCTTTTTTTCAGACTAAACTGCTTACTGTATCTGATAATTGTGACTGCATTTTTCTCTCGCCACATTTAATCTCTGAATGAACATTTACATCTTTGTATCTGTGTAGCTGTAGATATACTTAATATTTGATTTCTACTGCTCCTTTAATTTCTTCTAGCCCTCTACTATGTGGTGTGCCTCAGAGGTCAATTTTAGGACCATTCATACATACATCCACTTTATGACCTTATTAGGCAACATAACATTTTACTTTAACACAGATGACGCAGCACTCTTTCTTCTCCTGAAGATTGGTGATTCCATTGTTAACTGTCAAGTGGATGTTAAAACAGACTGATATTTTTACAAACAAAAAACTAACTTGTTGTTTATGGACCGTTTGGATCTTCACATCTCAAATATTGGAACGCATTATATTTTGGACTCCCAAACAGTTTTTAACATATTCTCATACTTTTTATGGACTTTTTTAATGAATTGCTATGAACAAAGCTGTTTTTGTCACACTAAATGACATTTTTGGAAGTTTGAATAAAAACACTTAAATATATTTTCTTTAATAATATTATTTTATGTGACAATCATAAATGTGTTATTCCTCAACCACCAAAATACTTTCTTACTTTTTAAAACTAATTTATGTCAAAGTCTTCAAAATCTTTGGTTTGCATTCTGTCTACACCATCTTTGACAGCATTTATGTTTTTTGTATTTGTATATATATCGGTGTATGTAATTACATGAAAAGATATCATGCATTGGAATAGCACCCCCTACCAAAAAACACAAAATTCTGAAGCAAATTTGCCTTTCATCACCAAATTTTGCCAATTCCAAAATGTGTTTGTGTACATCAGAATAAAACATTTAACAATTCGAAATTTCTTGACTCCTTTTCAAAACCACATGTTGTCATTCAGTTACAGCTGTTCAGACAGTGTGTGTTTAGAAGTCTGCCATGCAATAAACATCTCTGATGCTTCACTGGTATTTTTGTCTGTTTCTCAGGTGAATGATTTTGTGAGGGGAAAGACCAAGCGCAGA
This sequence comes from Danionella cerebrum, assembly GCA_007224835.1. Lineage (NCBI taxonomy): Eukaryota > Metazoa > Chordata > Actinopteri > Cypriniformes > Danionidae > Danionella > Danionella cerebrum. Next base: position 216,903 of record SRMA01024014.1, read on the forward strand.
GATGGAAGCGTTCCTCTTACTGCTGAGATCTTTGCTGGTGGATGTGTGAGTAGCAAACATGTAATCCATAGATCACAGCGTAACTGTAGACTGACAAAGAGAACTTGGCTTGTGAATGTCATCTGAGCCCGAGGGAACACTTCTCTGCTTTTATGAGGTGATTGAAAAGACACTTCAGCCCAATCAGCGTTTAAAAACATGTAGACAACACTTCTCTGTCATCTCACTCCTAAATCACAGTCTGCTCCCCCACGGCTGCTGATCCTCAAACTGGCCCCACAGCAGCTTACTTTTCCTTACAACTTTAAAGGGAGGATTGACGAGTCACAATGGATTTTTTGATTGTAAAACTTATAAGGGCAAATTATGCTCAGGTTTTACATTAGCTTCCCACTCAAAACGCCATAACTCCATTTTGATGAATTTAAAGTAAAATGTGTTTTTTAGCACAGAAGTGGAAACTTTCATAAAGCACCTTAAAGTTATAACAAACTTGCAAACATACAAATGTAAAATCCAGATATTAATATTTAAAGATTTATTTGAAAATAAGTTATTTTGTCAAATTTTTCAACAAAATGCTACAAATCCAAGGCATCAATTTAAATATTTATTTTTTTAATTAAAATATGATATAGAATCCAAACGCCGATTCAAGAATAGATCGGTTAAACCGTTCCAGAACCCACACGCAGATATTGGAGTCACTGCCCTGAAGTTCTGCAGTCTCCTTTCGACTTTTGCACATCTCCGCTGGACTTTATTGACTGGGATTAGCTGGAAAATGGCCTGAAAACGATTCAAAACTTTTTCTGCAGATGATAGCCGCCAATTTTGCACCTCATCTTCTTTGCACTGTTCTTGATTAGTGGACTTTTGCCGTTTTGTGAAAAAACTTGACTGCCGTTTATAGCAGTTTGGAAAAATAATCGGTGAAACCTGGACTGTGGCAAGTATTGTGTTATTTTGGAAAATTTATGGGCTTTTCAAATTGTAAAAAATACACCAGATTTTTTTTTTAAATGGCATTTATTATGTTTTGAAATGAAACTCAAATACAAACATCCGACATCCAGCGCTTAAATGAACAGTATTTCAGTTTAACTGTCCAAATACAGAGGTGTATTAATCTCTTGATTTCAAAGATTAGAGTGCATGTGTTAATGCTGGGTGGATTGTAGGAGTGAACTATTACAGAAATACCAACTACCCTGATATGACCACTTCCTGTTGGTGCCTCGTGAGCCTTGAATGACACTGGAGGTTTGGGTCAGTGTCACAAAGTCATAAGACGATAATGTCAAGTGTCAATTATATCAACAGGAGTGCATTTAGCTTGTGACGTGTGAGTAGCAATCGACAGGGGAACATCGGCTCAGAAAAGCAGCTTGTTTTGCTTCTTCTGAGCCCTGACAGGTTCTTTCAAATCCCATCCCACGTCTTTGGCCAGACTGCTTTAGCTCTAACTGTACAGGCGACACATGTTCAAAGAGTTGTTTATTGTCTCCACAGCCATTGCAAATTAAATGTATTTATTTGGTTTGAGAGGAAGAGACCAGCCTGTTGATTTCTTTGCTGTGATTGAAACTGAGAGGGAAAATCTTGATGGTTTCTTTTTCACTATAAAGCTATGTGACTTGTGACTGTTGCCAAGAGTTTATCACTTGGTAAGTGCTGCGTGCTTGGATTGACTCTTATCAACATATTTGCTTGATTTGAAGGCTTGGTTACACAAACTACTCATTTTGCCAATGGAAAGTGTGAAGAAATACAAAAACAGAACTGCTTTGTTCAGTTGCAGTGCACAGTGTGCAATTTAAGTGTGATACTTCATTTCTTGCAATTTCTTTATAATAACAAAGCTGCCATTCACTTATGTGGTCCATTCTTTAATGATTTTTGAGCTATTGTTGAGCATGCATAGACACACATCCTTGCCTGTGTGTGCTGAAATCACATTAAAGTCCCCACATGTATAGTAAAACAAGCAGATCATGTGTGAGCATGGAGACTATTTTCTTCTTCTAAGCAAAATTTTCTCTTTGTAAACTGTTAGGAATCTACTCGAGTTTTTTTTCTTTATACAATAACTTTACTAAACCAAGAACAGCACTTTTCATTGATATTTAATGCTCTATTAAATGTATGAAACTAGTTTTACAAAGTGCTCGGTTGACGGTTAATCAGGATATCTTAAGTTTTGACATTGGAATCCGATTACAGTGGGCTGATAAGAAATAAGATGGCCATGTTTTCCATTCTTTAGAGTCCGCAAACACGCACACGTTTTTTCTGCCTTTGGGCATCATCTCGCCTTGTAATTACACTGAATTTTTGAGCTGACACCGGCTCACTCTGCACTCAAATGACTTCTTTTAATCATGTCACTGTGTATACTTCATGCTCCTTAAACTGAGAGGTGGTGAATTTTCTTTCTTTTTTTTTTTGCACTTTCTTTATTTTTGTTGTAATCTCCAAAAATAATCAGTGCTTTTTCTTTAACGGTTTATTATTTACCAAAGGGTTGAAATTGAGCTATCTATAATGTAACAGTCCACCATAGTTCCATCCGAGTTTTTGTAATTAGGGGTTTAGAAGAGAATGTGAAACATTTTTAGTCTCAAAAAAAAGTTTGTTTTGACTAGTGCGATCAAATGCATTGAATACAATTTTACTTTTAATTTTTGCAAACATACACATTTCCTATAGAGAAAACAACCTACAGAGTATAGTTTGTGCATCATCTTTTTGCAAGTAAGGTCTTGTGTATTTATGTATGAAATGAAGAAAAATAAATATAATTACTATTGTCAATTCTGAATAACTGGACAAACCGAAGATCGTATTGCTCAGATCTGCAGTCTTCAGTTTAGAACTTATTCTCAAGTGCAATATCAGAACCTGCCTAGTATTGAGAGCATGCGTGGAGGGTATGAACATCGTAGGCAAGCTGTACGGTAACGGCTCATGACTTATACCCCCAAGAGAGTTGTCGGGGCTGCTTGGACGATTGGTCAGAAAGGTTTATCTGGGCGTGCATTGATTAACGTGATCCATCTAACTTTATCTACTCTTTCTTCGAATTAGGATTAAATGGTAATCAGAATATTGTGGTTGAGCATGTTCATGCCTTGCACTGAGCATCTCTTGATTTGGTCTTGTGGGCAGATCTTTGCTTTTTGCATCCTTTATTCATAAACTAGCATTCTGAACTCAGGGAATGACTTTTTAGTCACAGAGAAGCACTTTTTGCACTTGTGCTAAAAACAAACAACAAACAAAAAAAACTTTCATGATTTGCTGATTTATAAAAAATAAATGTAACATCACCTCTTGTATATGTCAAGAGCTATAGTGCTGTTATGTGAGGTATAGTGCTGTTTACCCATGCAAAATCTCAAATAATACATTTTTTGATATAAAAATATATTGAGTGCATCTGAGGCAGGTTGGTTTGTGGAAATGCTTTCTATAGAAAAAGCCGAGACTTTCAATGCAGTACATGTCAAAGTAATCATTCTTTAAATGTTTGTGACTCTTTATTTGGCATTTACACCGTCTATCAGAAGCTGTTTTAAAAATTGACATAATTTTGGACTGGAATCATGCCATATTTTGCACAATTTTTTATGTTGTTCAGTAGGATTTAAATGCAGACTCTTGTGAAACTCGCATAATTTACTAGATTCCCGTAAGACTGTCTGCATACTAATGTGTCTATGAGAAAGAAGGAACAAATTCAAGCAAACAGCAAGGTTCTTCTGTATCGAAACGAAGGGCAAAGGGGAAGAAGCAGAAATCCATGGAAACTGATTTCCATCTAATTGCTCTGCAGTGTTGTTCTGCTTGAAGCCTCAGTAACTATGAGCAACAGCAAAGATAGGGCACGGAGGCGGTGAGCGGCCAGTTTCTGCGACCAGACAGGTTTCAGACGCTTCTGCTGCAGACTGAGATGCATTCAGGTCACAGCCTGAGCCTTTCAAAGAGCTTGCAGGAACCTGTTCCAACCTGCAAATGGTTTTTATCTGACTCACAAGTACAAGGTTGGAGACATGAGGTTGTTTTTTGAGAAGCCCCCAGGGGCCAGCGATCTGATGTTTCAGGCACCGTCTGTCTTTGGCAAGTAAAACGTCCTCCTCCTCCAAAGACTGACAATAGCATAAGCGTTCTTTTGTAACATCAATATCGTGTTACCTTCCTCTCGTCGGTTTTGGATTTTCACTTTGAGCTTATAAGAATTAGTTTGGAATGATTGTCATGTTATTTCCTCGTGGGATTGCTTGCATTCTCTTATTCTCTGTTATATTATTTTATATAGTATACTCTGTCATTTTCCAGATCTAACCATGACACTGTTAGCATAGCATAGCATAGATCATTGAATCCAATTAGTCCAGTAGCATTTTGGTATAAAATATTCCATCTTTGTACCATATTTTTCCAATGACACAAATATCTTCATTATTAAGCAAGACTGGTGTCTTAAGCAATATAGAGTTTGCAAATGAATTTCGGGAGGCAGCTAGTTAATATCAAGTTAACTAGTCCCAGCTGCGCTCACTAAACTAATCTCATAAAAGTATTCCTTTTCCTGCTCTTTGAGGAATCAAAATCTAAGTTCTTTCTCCTATATTTTGCCACAACGTCTCTCTAGCATGAGACATGATAGCTTGCGTTATATGCTAACAATTGTCACCAGACATGTATGCATATCAAGGATTTGATATCTAAGAATAATTAGCCCACAAAATGCTACTGGTTTAACCAGATTCAAACATCTGTTCAAAGAGTGTGGTGGAATTTGCCAAATAAATGTTTTGTGGAGATCTATGATAATCTTGGAGTCCTGTACATACAAAGTTGTTTTCAATACAAATAGTTTACTTTTTATATATGCTATAGTTCCACTAGTTTCTGGGTCTTATCCCAAACATTATCCTCATTATTGTGTAAATTTCCTCAAAGAGCCAATGGCAATGACGAGCAAAAGGAGCTTGCACATTTTTTTACGTGCTTATTCCATGCCGTTTTCAGTTCCCCCTAAAACAAACAGGTTTTGGGACAAGAAACTGAATATTTCCTGGATGTTTTGAGATTGAGAAACCTTCTTTTTTCAATGGTAAATTTCTAGAGTAGCAAAGATGAACATATTGATCTTTTACCATCACTGCAATCGCTACTAATGTTTTTAAAGCACCGATCAAAGGCCGTACGCATCCGTGCTTCAGTGCATCATTGGGCTTTAAATCTGTTTTGAATATTCTACTGTACCTTTAATAGCAGCTTCACTGTAGAGCGCTCCATGATGTAAATGTCAAGCACAGGATCTTGAACTTCCACTTGTTATCTGGGAACTCTCATGAGCAAAAGAGGAGGGTCCTGACCAGCATGCATGAATATGGATCAAGCTAACCCTAGATCTATGGAGTGGGCAAACCAGTTTTGCAGCTAAGCATGGACAATCTATTGTGTTAACATTGTCCACAAATTGGGTTTTTTATTTTTTCCTGTTATGTTTATGATGACTTAAAGAAAGGGGTCTGCTCTTTAATCTGGGAATATTGAACACATTCATATAATATATTGTTTTAAATGCATAATATATATGCGTATACTTAAATGTTGATTATAATCTTATTAGTATAGACATACACATTTAGGTAGATAAAGCCTTCCATTAAATAATTACTATATGCAGTGGACGTGTATATCACCCTTTTTTCCCAAACCGACTGGTTGTTTTTGTAGTTTTTACACAACAGTAGAAATTATTTTTCAGTTGATGGTTATTAATTATTAGTAACGTGTAATTAATTACAATAACCAATCTATTTACAACTTGGTCGTAGTTTGAGGACATCATTGGGGCAAAAAGGGGTCTCATCTGCAATATCAAAACTGATGTCGATAGGAATAGGAGACGCTAAGCTTTTTTTCAGTCACCCAACATAAAAATCATTCATTCATTCATTTTCACACCTCCTAACTGGAAGGCCACAGTGCTACCCACTGCGCCACTGTGCCGCCCCCAACATAAAATATATAATTTAAATAAAGCTGTTAATTCTGATTAAACAGTATGTTTAGAAATGAAAACTTAAACAGCTGTAGAAAAAGTCTTCTTTTCAATAAGCCGTCAATGCCTGAAATGTAAGGACTATTAAACTATTGAATGCATCATGCTTTTATTACGAGAGGTGTGTTTTCTCCGCTGGTGTGGATGTGCAGGCTGGAGGATCGCAGGTGATCTTCACAAACCCACTGGAGATCGTAAAGATCCGGCTGCAGGTGGCTGGAGAGATCACCACAGGGCCACGCGTCAGCGCTTTCTCCGTCATCCGTGACCTGGGCTTCCTCGGCCTCTACAAGGTATGAATGAAGGAAAGGGAACAGAAACATCGCCTGAGGGGTTAATGTGTAAATGTTTAAATATTAGTTTATGCTATTAGATACAATCTGCTGGAACACAACTGAGGTTGCACTTTTGCATGTCACACACACTGCCGTACATAAAGCATCACCCTTAAGCACCCCCCTGCATCCGCTGTATCAGCGGCACCAAGCTGTTTCCCATGAGGCTCAGCAGAGCAACAGGGGCAGATATACCCACTGGTAAATCTCCTAAGGCTTAGAGCAGTGATGCCTCTGTTTGACTGTAAACATCACTTCAGTGATATAGCCATAATGGGGATTGGGTTGTATGGATCAAAGCATAAATGCTTGTCAATCCACTGAATGGTTTTAGGTGGGAAGGTGGGAATGGTTTAGGTGGGAAGAAACGATGTGAATTTACAACAATTCATGGCACAATAAATCAGAGTGTAACTGCCGCCCCCTAGAGGCTGGTTGTTGTTACACAATGGAATATATTTCAAACTAGACCCTGGCATTCTCAGCTTTATGGAAAAATGTTCAAATCGAGTGGTGAAACTGATGGTTTGTTTGCGTGTATCGCGGATGGTGCACCGGGCGTATTTGCAAGGTTGCACAGGGCGACGCAGGTTCAAGCCCTGAGCCTGTTGTCTTTCCCATCCTACCCCTCTCTCTACCCAATTCTCTTCCTGTCATTGAACTGTCCTATCTCTTCATTTTTTCACTATATCATATCGTGGTGCGTTCCATATCATGGACATATCATCATGAGGTGTACCGTAGCATTTTAAAATTTTATTTGAATCTTTTTTTAGGCTTTTTTTGATGACGGAAATGTAGGAAGTGACAGGAAGTGAGATGGTCTGGGGCTGGGAAATTACTCAAGGTAGGGAAACAAGTCCCGTTCAAGATCCTCTGAACCAAAGGAGCACGACTAAACTTAATACTTAATAATATAAAGTAGGCGTTTGTGGAGGGCTCGTCTGAGATTGCTCTTTGTGAAGGATATTTTCAAATAAATGCAAATAGTATGAATCCAGCAGTGTTCCATACTGAAATTATAGCAACAGCATGAGTCAGAAATTCTGTTTTATTTAAATACCAGCCTCAATATATAAACACCTGGTGTTCAGTTTCTATACAGTAGAATGTATTTTGTTTATCAGCGAATCAGACGACTGTTCACTGGAAAGAGCCTGCGCTTCTGTCGTCTAGCATCGACAGGTTAGTCTCCAGGGCTCACCTGTCGGCTCGTCGTGGGAACGAAACCTTTATTTGAGAGTCATGGTCAGAGAAGGGGGGGGTCACTGTTGCACACAACAGCCTGTGTGTGTATAAGAATGTTGAATCCGGTGCCTCCCCTCCATCTGTGTCTCCTGTGCTGTGCGGACAATGTACTTTGAGTGCAGGAGACGCGCTGAAGCCTGCTTCTCTCAGACGGCCTGGCTCCTCGAGCTTCGACCTAGGCACAGTGCTGTCTTTGTCAGCCTAATTACCCCGCCTTTCCCCTTCTGCTGCTGCAGGGCCTCAGCTACAACATCCACGACTCCAACACACACACTTCACATAGCAGACACACCGGCAAGCATGTAGTATTGTAGCACAGCAGACACAGATGTGTCCATGTTTCTAGGGTAGATCAGCCTAAAATACTCTTTAAATAATCACCTCCATGTTGTTTATAATTTCGACAGTTTTTATTGAACACAAGTGAAGACCAAGTTGTAAGCTCGCACTTATCCTTGACAATCTAATAAGGCAATAACTAAAGCTGCAGTTCATCAACTGGCCACTTGATGCTACGTCAAATAAGTAAATGTTAATTGTGAATTTCTTCATTACTTTTTTGTATAATTTAAATTTACATAATTGTGCACCCAACCCTTAGAAGTCTCTGCATGCACCGATGCGTATGTCAGTCACATCGGCTGTTTTGAATCAAGAAGGAATGACGTTGACCCACCTATTGTTTAATTTTGATCTAAAAATAGACCATTTCCTTTTACAGACCCCAAATCGGTGCCATCTAGTGGTGAAAAGTAGTCATAGTCGTGGAAGTACAAGACTTGTGATATGGCTTGTATTTACTGTTTGCTTTTTTTTTACTTTTACTTCTAATCCAACTGGTTTTCTTTCTCTTCTGCATATTTTAGATATGAATAGATCTAGGCCATCTATTTGTCTGTGTGCTCTATTTTAATTTTTTTTTCTTATGTCCAAGAACAGAAGGCTATTTATAAACAACATTTTCCAAAACAATTTTGTACACACATTAAAAATGATTCCCTTTTTAACACCCCACTTGGTGGCAACATAACTCTTATAATTTAATACGGTGATCCATCAGAAGCCTCACTAAAGGGTCACTATTTGATGGCTACACAAAAATAGTGACCCCAGCATTGCTGAAAATACTTAACTGGAAATATTGGGGTTCAGTGACAAGCTACAGGCAAAGCACATAGAAAAAGTCTGTAAACAAGGACTTATCTCTCAAAAAGAGCTTTCAAATTTAAGGGATACTGTATAAACATGCACTCATACATTGTGCACTAATCTCATGTTGAACTGGATTAAAGTAGTGTTTTGAACTAAAGATTATTCTAGAAATCCACAGGACACAAGAAGGACTTTTGTTTTTTATTATTGTGGAATTTCTTAGATTTTTTTGCAGGTTGGGGAAATGACTGTTTGTGAGGGAATTTTTGTTTTTGGGTGAACTTTCTTTTAATAACCTTTGGTATGTCTGATATTACCATAGTAGATGAACTTGTCCTTTTTGGACATGAGAGATTTCAATCAGGTTTGGCCCAATGGATGACACAAAGATCGCTTGAGGAAAGAGATACCTGGACTATCTATGCTACCTGTGTACGTCCTGCAGATTAACCTTGCGAGTTTAATGAAGCCTGTCTAAAGTGCACTTCAGCTAGGCTTTAAATCGCTCTGATGAGAGGAAATCTCCCCGTTCCTTCACTCCTGGCTCTTCGCCAGTGGGCTAGAGATGAGGAAATCCAATGCCGTTAAGGTGCGGCTTTGTTTATGATTACAGATGCCGGATGGGCTCTTCGACTCATAGTTTAGTTGGAGTGACAAGTCAGAAAATGACAAAATGGAATATTTCCATGGCAGAGATTGAAGGAATTCTCCACGTTTTGGAAAGACTCATTCTCCTACTCCCTCAAAGAAAATAAGTTGCATTTTCCAGTTTAGAACTGCGTTCAATCGTTTTCTGAATTAATGAATCAGACCAGAAGCATTTTCCTTCAAAAGTTTCTATATTTTTCATCCCCTTTTAAAGTCTAAGTAAGTAAAATGGATTTCCGATGCAAAATTACAGACCCAGAACATCTTTGTAAAGCCGAAACACGACTCTTTTAGATACATTGTGTATTAAAACAAACAGAAATTTTAGGCCTAAATATATTTAAGGGACCTGAGAAATCACTGATTATGATGAAATCATCTGATTGATGTCCTAGTTAAGACCCAACCTGGAACATATGTGATGAGAAAACCCAAGCCCACTGTGCCATCCCAGTCTCCATTGCTTTAAAACCCAACAGTCAGAAATATTCTGGAATAGAATACTCGCACTCCTTCCAAAGGGTTGACCTTAACACACCATAAAACAAACTCCCTAAATACTTTACAGTCTTGCTTCACTGCTCTCCCCTGGAAGAAAAATACATTGGAAATTTCTGTTTTTAATTTGACGTAATGTGTCCATCGTTTTTGCCCCCAGGGAGCAAAAGCCTGTTTCCTGAGAGACATCCCATTCTCTGCTATATATTTCCCCTGCTATGCACACACCAAAGCGGCCCTGACAGAAGAAGACGGGCGAGTGGGGCCTGGCAGGCTGTTGTTGGCAGGGGCGCTGGCGGGTAAGCAACCACACACACTCTCCGGTAGCCGCCTGCCACCACTGGCTCCATTGTGGCCAGCCATAATGAGAGTGCTCAGCGGTTCAGGCTGTGTTTTGAAGTGTGGCGTGCCTGCCAAGGGTCGGATATTTTCCACTGTTTAATATATAAGGACTGAATGTTTGAGCTTTGAGTGTTAAAAGAGGTAAAAGATGTCTTAAAGTCCCAAAGTAGCTGTAGTGCAGGAGCAATAAACCGATCTGTGATAGTGGCAAGACCAGGCAAACACATCCAAGATCTGACTTGCAATATTTTTACAAGCTTCTCGTAGAAAATGTGATCCAGATCTGATGTTGTTTCTAATACTTTAGTCCTGTGGTTCATCTTTAAGAAAACATTGTGTAAAAGGTGGAGACTTCTCGCCAAGCCAGTATGGTTTGGAATGCTGGAGAAGAAGAATAAAAATTTATTTCTAATCCTTTTTTGATTTACTGCTTCTTGAGCTTGAGGTGAGATTGGGAAGCCATACAGGGTCAGTGGGCGCTTGCTTATCTCCCTCCAAAGTTTTATATCCATCGGGGTATTATTGGTTGGGTATGTTCTTATGGTATTCATCACTCGGTTTGCTATTCATCAGGAAATCAAGCTCGAACTGGATGTTTGGAAACTGCTTATATTGGGAATCAAAGCGGATGACTTTTATTTATTTATTCCTCAGAGATTTTATGTTCCGCTTTAGACAATGTACTATGGTCCTCTTCTAGTGTGAAGTTGGTAAGCCACGCCCCACAAGGCCAGTTGAACACCTCACAAATGTAGACATTTCTTCAATAAGGCCGTATGATATGGTTGTGATTTGGATTTGTTTAGTTTTGTGATCAAATTTGTGCTTTATTAACTTACAGAATAGATCGATAGATAATTATATATTGTTTTTTAGAAGATTTCAACATAGCGTAAGGGGTTAAACAAAACAGGATTCTAAATACTTTCTTTTATAATGTGTATAGAGTGTTGTAGATACATAATCTTTAAACCGCCTTTTAGTAGCCACATTCTGGGTTTTGTTGCGTTTAAAAAAAGTGTTTTGGCGAAAGATAATATTAATGCTTTCCAAAGTAAATCACTTCTGTGAGTTTATATCAAGCAGTATATCTACTGAACTGGTTCCTGTGTATCCAAAAACCTGGAGTTCTTTTATTCATCATAATAGTTTGGAGTCTGCTAGCACCGTCGTCAATTGGCTTTAAATTCTAGACTTGATTTGTTAAACTATGATTAACAATACAAAAGTAAATCAGTGAAATCTTACTCTGCATAACACAAAAAGTGTTGATCCTGGAGGTTGTCTTAAATGTATGCTTTCCAGTTGTCACAATGATGGCTTTTTTCAGCAGCAAACAAAATTGTGGAGTTATGTAGCTTATGGCAATGGTTTATAGCAAGACTTGCTTGTAAATGTTTTTATTTACAGTAAATTCATGCAACAATCTTTCAATCTTCTTTCACTTGTGATGTTTTCTTGCTCCTCTTTGGGGTGTCAGACTTTTTCTCAATTCTTTAAGACTATTTATTTAAATCTTGAACATTTTAGGCATGCCGGCCGCATCCCTGGTGACCCCTGCTGATGTTATCAAGACTCGGTTACAAGTGGCTGCCCGTGCAGGCCAGACCACATACAATGGACTCATTGACTGTTTCTGGAAGATTCTTCAGGAGGAGGGTCCTCGTGCTTTTTGGAAAGGGGCTGGAGGTACTGTATATCTGACCAACTTACCTGTAAATATTTGTGATAGAAAATTACTGAACTACAATTTTAAAGGTCTCCTTGTTTTTAAAGATTAATGACAAACTATGAGCTGGTTTTGTAGATCTTTGGTATGAATCTTTCTTTGCTCTAATTGGCCAGCATTTCATAAGATAAGAAACTAAATTATGTATAACTAACAAGGTTTGAGAGGAGCGCACCATAAAACAAGCATCCATTGTACCATGTCTATTCACTCAAAGCCAATCATTCAATATGATTTGTTTCTCAATGGTTTCGTAAAATAAAAACTCAACATTTTTAAAACTACTTTCGATAAAAAAAAGTTTCACTTTCAACCACTGCTCCTTTAAATGCTGAAATAAACCCAACCCTATCCTTTCAAATCTGGGTTTGAACTTCGACGTAATGGTCAAGTCTTGAAATGGTGGCCACACAATTGAGGTAAAATCTGATTACGAATCAGAAGAAAATGAAGATTTCCCTTAAATGGAAAGCATAGCGGGTCCTCGTCAGTTAGTAGGAACCACCAACACGTGTCAAACATTTCTTAGCATTGTTGTGTTAAGATCCTTTTAGTCTCCAAACTTTTTCATATGAATACATCATTGTTGGAACATTTTCTTGTTCCAATTAGTGCATATACATAACAATAATTTCCCAGTTTATAATCTGTTAAATGGATAAACGTCAGAAATATAAAGACTTTCCCATTTAATACTATGTTTTTTTGGATGCATTATTTTTATTGACAAAACTTAAAAGACTGTAAAGACACTCAAAGAAAGTCCCCCAAAAATAAATTCATATAATGGCTCATCGGCCTAAAAATAAACTATACTTGACTCAAAAGAGTAAAATTAAAATGAGATTTGTTTGAAAGCGTGTAATCTTCATTCAGAAAATGTTGGAAAATATAACGTTTATTATTTAGAAACCAAATTAATCTAAATATTCCTTTTTTTAGTCAAATATGATTTAGGAGAAACCTTTGAAATTCATGATATATTTTCCAAACAATGCTTTTATGAATCCATTTTATACCACAACCAACTAGTATTTGTAAAGAATCTAGATTTAGTATTTGCTAAATTAACATCTATGTTTTTTTTCTTCTCCTTCCTCTTCAGCACGCGTGTGTCGCTCTTCACCCCAGTTTGGAGTGACGCTGGTGACCTACGAGCTTCTCCAGAGATGGTTTCATATAGACTTCAGTGGACAGTAAGACCCTCTTACTTAATAAAGTTCTGGTCGATAAAAACTTTCTGTAGATATTTTCCATTAGGAAAAAGCTGAGGACCGTGCTGCGAATTGTGAAAAGCAGAGAAATGTCAGATGCCCTGAAATTTCATTAATGGCTGTTTATAAAGGGCCGGCTCTGTCGCGAAGACTCTTATTTCGACGAGCACTTTGTTACAGCATGGCCTACTGTAATTACTGCACAAGAAAAGCTCTGAGCACCAGGACTGAAAGCTGTTTGCTGCGGCATCTTTTATTTCTGGAAAAACAGCCTGGCTTTATGGTTTCCAAAGGCTCAGCTGACTCACTGAAGGGCTGGAGGTGACATTTCGAGAAATGCTCTTGTGTAGCCGCCCAGCTCTTTGTGTCCGAGTGATTTGATGAGGGAAAGTCGCTCTGGATGGAGTCAGTTCCTATTACATTTTTCCCTGGAATATTGTGCTTTTCTGAAACCACAGGGGTGCAGTGCAGTATATATAAAGAAAATGGTGGATCCGCAACAAACCCACCGATGTGAAGGGTTGTGTTTATACGTGAATAGTCTATAGCAGGGGTGTCAAACTAATTTTCACAGAGGGCCACATTAGCATAATGGCTGTCCTCAAAGGGCCAGGATGTAACTTATAAATGTAAAACAATGTAATCGAATGTAATGTAAAATAAATGTAACTACTCCTTAATGTTAAATAACTCATTTTATATAACTTATTCAAGTGACAATTCTTTTGTCAGCTTATGAAAACCCACATAACTTTATTAATGAAGGATCAAACTGTACAAGTGAATAAAGAAAAATAGCATTTGTGTCATTTGTTTCGCGAAAAAAACCCCCTCACAGATCACAGATAACTATTAGCTCCGCCCATTTCACATCTTGAATTTTATTTTAACGTGAGAAACCGGAGGTGTAGCGTGAGAGATCACTCAAATGCGTGAGTCTTACGTTCAATGTGTGAGAAACGGCAGCCCTGCAGTTTCACTCGTGGGTATGGATGAGGAACCTGCAACTACCGTATAAGGCATTGTGGGAAATGTAGTTTTTTTTCGCGTTTGCATTTTTTTTTTTTTTAGATACTCTAAACTTTTAAGCTCTCACGGGCCACATTAGATTACAATGGCCCGCGGGCCTTGAGTTTGACACATGTGTGACACATTGTTCAGCTGTGAGTTTGATCGTAATAAATAAATGTTGGAATATTTCCGCTTCAATTTTGTGAACAGTAAACAAACAGTTATTTTAGTAAATGTATTTTATATGGAACAGATACTGCAAGCCCAGGAACCAAAATGGATTGTATCGGTGAGGGGCCGCAAACAAAATTCCTATTCCATTCCATTTAAAAACCAGTCTTGACCTTGTATGATAAAAACAACGTGAACCACGCATGAATACAAAACTTCACTGTCTAGGTTCTAATTTGCATATTGCATATAGGAGGAAATTTGCAAATTTCAACAGTTTGACCAAATTTTTTTAGAAACAAGAGAATGTCCACCTAAGTGTCCATTATGTCAACTTTAATTCTAATATTTTTTATTTTACTGACACTTACCGTATATTCCTATTAGAACCACATGAAAATAAGACTGAATTTAAATAATAATGAAAGAAAAAATCATGGAAAAATAAGGAAAAACAATGGAAAAACAAAAAAAATAAAACTAAATAAAAACCAAAGTAATAAACAGATTAAATTACAGAAAACAATAAGAAAAATGATAATGAAATAACAGAAAAAAACTGAAAATAAAGACAAAAATTATTAAGAAATAACAGAAAAGGAGAAAAAACTAAAGTAATAAACATTGAAAACAGAAAATAAAAAGAAAAATGATAATGAAATAAGAGAAAAAAAACAGAAAATAAAGACTAAAAAGTTAAAGAAATCACAGAAAAGGAGAAAAAACAAAAGTAATAAACATTGAAAACAGAAAATAAAAAGAAAAATGATAATGAAATAAGAGGAAAAAAAAACAGAAAATAAAGACTAAAAATTTAAAGAAATCACTGAAAAGGAGAAAAAAACTAAAAGTAATAAACATTGAAAACAGAAAATAAAAAGAAAAATGATAATGAAATAATACAAAAAGAGAAAAAACTAAAGTAATAAACAGATTAAATAACAGAAAATAAAAAGAAAAATGATAATGAAATAATACAAAAAGAGAAAAAACTAAAGTAATAAACAGATTAAATAACAGAAAATAAAAAGAAAAATGATAATGAAATAATACAAAAAGAGAAAAAACTAAAGTAATAAACAGATTAAATAACAGAAAATAAAAAGAAAAATGATAATGAAATAATACAAAAAGAGAAAAAACTAAAGTAATAAACAGATTAAATAACAGAAAATAAAAAGAAAAATGATAATGAAATAATACAAAAAGAGAAAAAACTAAAGTAATAAACAGATTAAATAACAGAAAATAAAAAGAAAAATGATAATGAAATAATACAAAAAGAGAAAAAACTAAAGTAATAAACAGATTAAATAACAGAAAATAAAAAGAAAAATGATAATGAAATAATACAAAAAGAGAAAAAACTAAAGTAATAAACAGATTAAATAACAGAAAATAAAAAGAAAAATGATAATGAAATAATACAAAAAGAGAAAAAACTAAAGTAATAAACAGATTAAATAACAGAAAATAAAAAGAAAAATGATAATGAAATAATACAAAAAGAGAAAAAACTAAAGTAATAAACAGATTAAATAACAGAAAATAAAAAGAAAAATGATAATGAAATAATACAAAAAGAGGAAAAACTAAAGTAATAAACAGATTAAATAACAGAAAATAAAAAGAAAAATGATAATGAAATAACAGAAAAAGAGATTTTACTGAAAGAAATGAACAGACAATAATAAAGAAAAAATGATACAGATTCTGGTATTTTTTTTTCTAGAACGTTTCACATCTTTTAGAATCATGTGAACAGAATGTGAGTTTTCATTTTGTGCTTAAAACCCTTCCCCCCCCCTTTGACTATATCTCTCCCATGATTTCTTTTGCTTATTTTCTCTTTTATATCTCTCCCATGATGATACGTAATGGCAAAGTTGATAATGATTTCATTTTTTTTATTAGTTTGTTTTATATAATATATAAGGAAGTCTGTGCTCTGTCAAAGATGGAGACCTTTGAAAACATTTGCTGACTATTTATGTAAACTGTGTGCATTAAAGTGGAATCTTTCACTTGCTTCCTCTCCACAGAAACCTCACTGGCTTGGAATCGAGTACCAGGTCTGGGATCAGCCTTTCAGCAGCCAACCCTGACCATATTGGAGGCTTTAGTTTGGCTCTGGTTACCTTTGCTGGCATCGAGAGGAAATTTGGACTTCATCTACCACGATTCCAAGCGCCTACTGGCCCACAGACTTGAGGCAAAACCACTTATACAGAAACCTCACGGGGAACATAAAACCAGCAGGGAGTGAAATGGAAATCATGATTATTCTGGATTGTTATATTCTAGTTCAGATTTTACTGATACCTAACTTTATTCATGAACTTCAATGTTAAATGTAAGTTTTTTAACATCCTTTTGGATAATTTATAGATCTTAAGCAATTTCGCACTTAACACTGATTTTTAAAAACTGAGGATTTGCAGCTTTCAAATAAATGAAAGAACAACTCCAGGGTGCCACCATGTGACTTAGCATCTAAAGTGGCAGCCAATGGCTCAAGAGCTATATTGTCTTAACCAAATCGAGCGGTGAAAAAGCTGTGGTATGCATGCCACGCCAGTAGATGGCGAGGTCACATTATTCGGAAGCATTATGTGCTTTATGGGACTAATCCATAATGCTTTTTCTTCTGTGTTTCTGCATGAAGAAAACTAACAAATACATGTACTAAATAATTTGTATCATTCACAGATTTTTTTGCAAAGCTATTAAAATGATATCTTTTTAGCTCAAAATGAAAATAAAAAACATATACCAAAAGGGACAAAGACAAAACAGGGAAACATTGTTACTTAATTACCACATGTGGATAGAGCTAAATGTAGATATAAGAAACCCTTGTTTATAGCACCTCCACTGGCTGTTGAGTAAACTGCAGCCAAAAACTTACATTTTTGCAATTAATTTACAATTATTATACAAAAATATTTAGTAATCGATGCCACATAATCATGACAAACATCCACATGGCATTTGACCATAAAAGATGTATGTAGCTCCTAAAAATAGGAAATCCATGAAACAAATCAAGCCCCTGTTTAATACATATATTATTAAAGCAGTTTTACTACAGTATTCAGAGAAATGTTTGTTTTAATGATTGTTCAGCTGTTAACGCCTTGTAATTACAGGTGATTTTAATATTAGTTTTAAGAATGTTATTTATAATGAAGTTTGTTTAATGATCAGCGCGGTGCTTTCTTAAAACCAATCATGTGAAGACACCAAACTGAACTGTACTTCAGGGACACCACACTGATGAACAAAAGTTGTAATAAAAGGAGATCAGTGTGAAACTGGTTTGCTTAAGGATGTTTTATTTGTTAATTCCCACAATTAACATACATGTAAAGGGTGAATCTCATGAAAACAGCTAAAAGATCCTAAAATATATTTACCACACCATTCGAACTTCAGTGGCTGCTTAGTAATGGATGCTTTTTTTTTTAAAAAAAATAAATAAAATGTATAAAAAAAAATTTCATCACCGTCATGCTAAATTATTAAGTGAATCCACACATAAATATCTCATTTCAATATATTTTTTTTTTACATCAAAAACACATTTAAGGAACTAAACGGTCCATGAAGATTAAAAAATGCATGGATTAATTTACTTAAAATGAAGTAATTCCTCTCCTTTATTCAAAATTCTGTAATTTTCATTACCAATGCACAACATATAACGTGGATTTTAAAGGATTAAATGTTTTCATAATCACAAAAGTGTTGAGAAAAATATTTGTGAACTACATTTAAGAATAATATTGTGAGAGAAAAAGACAAATAGTTCTTGAAATATTGCAAAGACTGGTGATTTCCTATTAACTGAAAATCCCATTATGGAGATGTGAATTTGTATTACACAATGACATTTAAAATTATTCTACTCCTTGTGACTAGGTGGAAGCAAGTAATAATAAATAACTTTTAATGAGGATCAGTATCACATAATGGTAATGACAATTTACTGGGAATTTTGTTGTAAATTTTCTAAAAACACGCTAATTTGATACAACGTTACGAACACAGATCTTTAATAAGTCTTCACGAGAATCACCCAATGTTGCACTGAAGAGAAATTCAGCATGAACAATGCCTAGACAACACCTACTTTATGCAGCCCATGACTCCATTTAACACGCAGGACACCAAGTACCAAAATATACAAACACTGTTTAAGTACTGCATGTTTCAAATAATCACAAATCAATGTAAATAATACGTTACTAGCAGCAACTTTTTCACATTTGATGTACAGATCTCACACATAATACCACAATGAACCAATCTGCGTGCAAAAACAACCCCCCCCCATAGGTATAGCTTGTCTACAACTGATTCATTTCATTGAGCTTCGTAAGTTTTATTCAGATGTCATTCACAAACGCAACTTTTTACAATAGCTTTTCATTGAACCGGAAAGAAAGAAATTAAAAATAACCACATTTTTTACAGCAAAAGCCAAAGCACTATTTCATTCATCTTGAACAGAAACGCGGATTTAAAATGATCATTTAAGCTTTCAAATCAGAAGTGACTAATCATGTGAGTGAAACAAACATCTCTTTGGCTCACTAAACAGTAGGGGTGTAACGGTACGCTAAAATCGTATTCGGTTCGGTACAGTGTCTTGGAGAGTTCGGTTCGGTACAAAAAAATAAGAACTTACATAATCTTTATTTTGAAAAGCTGCCAATACACAATAGAATTCTTGCATAAAATAAATAAAAGTGACACATTTGGGTGATATTTTAAATAAATTGCACTCTTTATAAAGAAAAACACATTTTTTTAAATAAAAAATGAAAAAATGAAATACTGCAACTAGTTAGGACCTGAAAACTTTTAACACTAGCAACAGCTTCAGCTTGTATATCAACAAAACTAACTATTCAAGTTTTAGGCTAAAAAGATTAACCTATCCACATTTTCTGAAGAGAGCACAGATCTGGTTGCAGTGACAATATCTCCAGCAGTAGAAAATGTTAGATGTGTTGCCTGCCCGATCTCCGTGGAACAATGTCGGCATACAACTTTAAATTTATCCACTCGTCTATCCCTGTTATGTATTTTAACAGAGAAGCCAAAGGCGAGTTTCCGCACGGACGCTATTGAGTGTCGCACAGTAGAGCTGCACGTCACTCAATAGCGTCCGTGCGGAAACTCGCCTAGGAACATGGTTCCGCTGCGCTTAATATCGCGCTAATAATACATTTATATTATTTAATACAAATACCGAATACCGAAACGGTACGCAAGTGTACCGAACCGAACAGGCCGTACCGAAACGGTTCAATACATACCGTGAAACGTTACACCCCTACTAAACAGGGTTTCCTCTGAGTCTTAAAAGGTTTAAAAAGCCTTAAACTCGCTGTAATTTTTCAAAGGCCTTATTTTTCCCATGTTCTTAAAAAGCTCTTTTGAATTGTGTTTTTGTTTTTGCTTTTGTGTCCACACGTGTCAAACGGAGTCCACCGGAGCCCTGCAGAGTTTACTTCCAACACTGCTCAGAGAAACCCAGACCTGAAGCTTAAAAAACAGCCTGAAGGACCCAACGACCTGCATCAGGTTTGTTTAGTTGAGGTTGGAGCTAAACTGTGCAGGACTGTGCCCCTCCGGGAACTGAGTTTGACAACCCTGCTCAGGTCCAAAGATAATTCTCCATATTACAACTGCAAATGAGACCAATCAGCTTTCAGTTATTGGCGCAGGTTTCTCCAGGAATGGAAGTTCTGGGGAAGTCCAGATTTAGCAATACTAAAAAACTGAATATAGGGCATGATTGAGACCAGTTTTTGAAGCATACTGTTCAAACGCAATAGATTCATTACCGCATTACATGCATTTGTGGTTTTAATGACGTTATAAAACCTGCAGAAACCCGGAATATCTTGAGATTCTCACTCACAACCATCTTTAGGATTTACGGAAAGATTTCTAGAGATGATAGAAAGGCAACACGTATTCAAATACCAGCAAGATGTACTTAATACAGTGGCCAGTGTGTGAAGATCACGTATGTAATATTTGAGAAGAAAATGTGTAACTAGTAATATCGGCTATAGGCTAAATTAAAACAACGTGTATTGGGGTTTGGTGATGTTATGGATGGATTTTCAAGCACTTCTTTAACGTATACAACGTTTTTTTAAAGCGAATGTACACATTTCATCAGTTCATACGGAAATGCGTTTCAGTTATACTAAACGATAACGTTTGAGTGAAGCAAAGGCCACAAGATCCAATTAAAATAATTAGTGATTCTTTTAAATTAACTTTCAATCACTTGATTTTATCAATGTTTGGGAGGCGAAGTGGAAAACTCCTGAAACTTGAGTAACGATGTGTGAAGCCAAAGTTTGTTAGCAGAGTGGTCAGCGTAGTGCAGCAGGACATGCATCTGTGTGTGTTTACGTGGCAAGCTCCACCGGGCCTTCGTCCTCACCATCTCCATGGTTGGCACGGATCTCCATCAGTGTGTGCCCGAAGCATGCCCAGTCCTCGGTGTGTGGCACTGCCAGCTGCAAGAGATCAGAGATTCAGAAACACAGCGCCCCCAGATCCACCCCTCATGCACCCCATCCAGAGCTAAAGACAGATGAGCGATCCACACACACACCGTGAGTCACGGCAGAACAATAGAGCTGCTCATCTGGCCTCTGAGCGCTGAATATTTATCATGTCAGTCCACAGGAAGAGGAAGATGAGGAAGATGGAGACAGGGTGGGAGGGACAGGGTATAATTAACCAGGAGCAGAGAGGTGGGAGGAGATGACAGCACCACACCAAAGACCAAACCAAGCTCTGGCTTTGGACAGCAGGGGTGCGTATGAGGAGAAACGACCCTTACTTTTGATATCATCCAGAAGAAACGTTTGTTAATATTTTATGAAAAATTTTAATATAGAAAATCTAAATGTACAATATATGCTAATCAGGCGATCCAATGTAAAGGCTTGATTATGCAAAAATGGAGTCTTATGCAGTAATTTGTGCAGTAACATTTGTCTATCTTTAAAAAAAAAACTTTTTTACAAACAAACAATAAATAAATAAGACACTATTTTGCTCAAATCAAAAATGGTAAAAATAAACACATACCTTGCCTCTAAATGAATTTACATACTAAAATTAAATATTGGTTATTTTTGTTTAATTATAATATAATAATTTTAAAGTTAAAAAAAGCTGCATTTCTATAAACAAAAGGTTTTATGAGGCCGTCCTGAACTTTTATTGAAATAATTATCATACCCATTACAGAAGACTCTGGAAGCAAGGTTTAAGAAGATGCCGCTTTATTTACATTAAAGAAGATTGGATGAGGGGGGAAGTGAAGACCCTGAGAGAGCAGCTGTGGGTCTCACAGGGTGTCCAAAGCCAAATTGTAACTAATTACCTGTTGTGATGTAACTTCCTGTTCTATCTGAGACAATACGATTCGGAATGCTTTTGTGATAAGTGATCCGTTTGGTGCTTTAGGCTCCTATGGCTAACAAGAAATCCAGAAGTTTAGATGTTATATCGTAAGAATAAACAACAGTGATTTATTGTTTACCTGAAAACGTACAAAATAGAATTTAATACTTAATTAAACCTGGTTTTGCTGTAAGAAAACTGAGAATATTACCTTATAATATTAAGTAAAGTTTATTTATTCGTCAACTGATCCTATGCCCCTACAAAAACACATTTTTCAAACTAAATGAAGGCTTACAATTTTCAATGTGTAATCTAAACATGAAATTCCATTAAGAAATTTCCCATAAGCCTCCAGTCTTTTATTAAGTGTAAAACATTTTTTAATTTCAGATGTAAGAACAATAAGGCTAGTCTGCCATCCTGCTGCCACAAATACATTTTTGGCCATTTATTACATCAAATAATGTGCAAATCAAAAATCTCTAACCATTTGTGAAGTTGTGCTTTTTTAAAGGTTGAACATTTTGGAGCTAATCATAACAGTTGTTCAAAAATAACGAACTAATTACCTCTCCAGTGTCGTAGATCCAGACTCGACCCTCCGAGTCTCCCACTGCCACCTCTCGGCCCCCGCTGGACCAGCGCACACGGTTCAGAGCTGGTGAGCCCTCCACTGTCACACTGGCACTGGGCACCTGGACATCAGACAGAACACTGGTAATGAATGCTTTAAAAGTGTTTTCTGTGTCACAGATAAGGGCTGTGCTTTTACAAAACCTTTCCAAACACACCGTATACCATTAGAAAAGAAAACTTAAAGCAGAACAATTGGGGTGTTGAGGGTAAAATTGCATAAACTCCACAGTGCCATGCAAAAATCTGTTATCAACATGCTAAATACAAGATATAGAGTGGGAGGAGCGCCATCGGTGCCATGGTTACACATTCAACAGAGCGACTCCTGCCTATTTTATTAGTGATAGATGTTAATGTGTATTTTAAGTATTTTGTAAATATTTCATCCCAAAACAATTTAAATGTGACTCCTGGTGGAAACTAAGAATACAAACAAAATGGCCGCTGAATGTGACCTCCTCCTACTCTATTGACTCATTATTTAACATTCTTAAAATAAGGTTTTACCAGAGTTGAGTCCAATAAAAGCAGATTTTATAGAGTTTAAGCAAACAAAGTTTTTTTTTGTTCCATCAGCTCACGTTTCAAATATTCATTTTTAATTTTCTCCTTAAAAAAACTAAAAATTAAATTCAAAAGACACTAGAAATTGCTTGATAAATCAATAAAACTGCGTGCAAAGCTTTCAAAGCTTTCTCTTTTTATGCAAAGATTTAATCTGACCTTGGCTTATATTTCTCATCAAAATTCGGATTAAAACCTCAATTATGTTTAATTTGCCTCCATCTCTTACTGGTCATTTTAAAGTATTCAAATTCAAAGATGGAGAGCCCTTGGGACTCAATTATGTTGTCAAGACGGAAACTCAGAGGAAGCCACGTGCTGGCTAATACAAAAGCTTCGTCCCCTGCTAGCATGCTAACCACACGCTGCAAACGATTAGCATCTGCTTCCTACAGGAGTAACATGTTCAGAGGTTCAATCAGCCAAGAGCTTCTCCTCGTGTAAATTGGAAGCAGGCAAATGCTGTTTAGGCTGAATTTCTTTCGGAGCGGACAATGGAGAACTGTTGTGCTGAACTCTGGCACCAGATCTTCAGCTGGTACTGCATGGGTTGGTGTGCGTCAACAAGCGTGTTGCTGAGCTGTTTAGATGTTCAATGTGTCCGTGGAAACGTTGAGTCAGTCGTTGAAAACACTTCATAGATAGAGATGGTTAGTGTAGTAGTAGCAGAAACAAGAGATATAGATATTAAAGTCACAAAGAATGAAACCGTATCTTATTATTTTAGACCACAAGGTCCTCTGGAACTGGTTCGCGAGGCATTTGATATCCAAGTAATTTATATAATTTCTGTTGATTTTTTTTTTAAAAATTCCAGTAAAATGTTCAAGACTATTATGTTTCTCATACAAAACCCTTGCAGTAAAATACACCCCTTTGCAATTTCAATAGCAAACAAATTTTTGGATTTTTTAAATTAAAATTCCTCTAATTAAATTCTTCTACTGTGACATACTATACTAGCAAAAATCCTAATTCTAGTCAATATTTCATAAAAATGTAAAGCCATTTTCACTGTCCTAAGCAAAAAAAAAAAACACAAACTAAGATGTTGGCTTATAAATGTACCATTCTAAACTAGTTTTAAAATTGTGCCCATAGTGACCACAAGTGTTATAAACTTTACCACATTAATAAATTATTTTTCTAACCTGAGCTATAGACCTTTTCATAAGTTGCTAGGGTAAACAATCTGGTTGTTATGGGGGAATCAATGATGTGACAGTGACATAATAGAAAGTTCCCCATGTCTATATTTTTTCCTAAGCTGAGAGAGTTCTAAAAATTTGGTTGTTAGGTAAACAGTTTGGTTGCTAGGGAGTGGTCTGTTATTTTTAGGTTGCTATGATTTGACAAGACAAAATATTACGGGCTATATTAAAACAGTACAAGATGCAACCACTGGTAGCGCACCACTGTTTTAGGACAACTGGACTTTTAACAATCTGAACTGTTGCAGAGTATTGCAATCTCATCTGAATATATCCAGTTATACCCAGTACTGATTTTGGCATTGCATCAGCTTCAAACAAATTTAGAATATCAACTCTGTTCATTCAGTGATTTTTGAATTGTTTCAAAGAAATCCTAAAGAGCTAAGATAGCCAAACTTTGTTAAACATTAGCATCTTTAAAGCTGTGGTCCTTTTTTTAAATTACATCTAGAATGTTGTTTAGATTTAGAGTCATTCATGTCATTTACAACAGGCTGAGACGGTCAAAAAGGTGATGCGTCATATGCCCAAAACGGGGAACTGTATTTGAAAATATCTCTGGATATAAAAATCATCATGAAAGTTACAAATTGTACCAAAACAAATAAATGCTAAGTATATGTCTATTTTTAAATTAGTCTACTCTTGACTAAAAGTCACTGGTGGAGCACATGAGGAACTCACATTTCAGGATGAAGAAGAATTTTTTCATCTTAAGGCTTACAGAATATGTTTGCCCGTGTCAAAAAACTGATTTAAGGTTTTCCTGTGGAAAGACGCCCACCCAGTGAGGAACATGTTGATGTTTTGAAGCATCTATGGTTTGGCAAGAACTGAAGCATCTCTGGAAAATTGCTGGGTTACACTGTGCGCCCCTTGATTTGTCCCAAATTGTTGAATTTCACTCTGTCTGTGATTTTCTTGCATCTTTACATCCCATGAAGTTCCAGTGGAGCCATAACATCAAAATTCATGTGCTAGGTGATTGAGTTTAATAATACTATTCAATCCAAACCGTGCCCAGGTGCATTTGACCCCCAGAGCGTGGTGTGTTTGACTGCTGTGAGTGCTCCATGTGGATCACAGGCGGCATGACCACCATCTATAGAAGAGTTTAGAACGAGAAGCATGACGTCATTTAAGTGACTCTCATTTTCAAAAGTGTTTGATTTTATTAAAAAATAAAAATGAGAAACCGTAATTGCTGAAAAACAGGGATCTGGAAGGGAACCAGACTTGGGCTGGTTCACGGGAACTGTACCTAGTGTGGGTCCCCCCTAATTTTGATAATTTGGAGATGCTCCAAGTATGGAACTAAAGCATCATGCAAGTTATTTGGTGAGAGGTTGTAAGCGGATAAAAAAGTGTGACTGGAACAAACTCAGTTTTTGTGTAAGCAGTTTGTGAGGGCTCTCTCAAACCAATCAATGCTCATGTACATCATGCTTGCTCGGCCAATCAAGAGAATGGTGTTGGTTCTTGAACCTCATCCAAGCGAGTTCCACAAATGGTGTTAGTTCCATAGCCACAACGCAGTGGAAAAGCCGTTAAATCTGCGCTGAACTGAACTGTACCGTTTAGTCGAGTGGAAAAGCTCCATAAGTATCACTAAGCTCTAACTCACTTAAGTGCTCAAGATTGAGTAGATTTAGTTAAAAGAAAAGCAATCCACCCTACAAATGACTAAATTAAAGTATTATGCTCCTAAAATGTTTGTCACATTATGATAACAGAATAAAAAAAAATGTTCAAAAAATTCTTTAAGCATTTTAAGCTCAGTACGTTGCTTTTGAACGTATGTGATTATATGCCACACTAACTGAATTAAAAAAAAAAAAACACATCGACAATAATGCCACAGGTAAAAATGTGATATTTACACAGAAATATGGTACACTTAAAGTTTTTTGTTAATTTTTTTTCTGAACAGTGCCTGTAACATGGCAGTAAAGGCCAATACTCACAACCTGAATTTTCAGTGCAAAGGTTCATGCGACAACTCGCCAAAAAAAAAAAAAAAACTTTCAGAATTCTTCTGTTTGGAATTCTTTTTTTGCAAGAAGAACGACCAATGAAAGCTGGCTCTTTTGATGACTTGAGTAGGACGAAAAAGAGCTGCTTGGTGGCGCTCATCCCAAATTTTCATAGCGTCTTCATACAAGAAAAAAATAGTGCACCACAAATCCTCTTTTCTATGGCATAAACTGGTTGATTTCCATTATTTTTCTGTGTTCTTAGATTTCTTCTCTATCTTCTTCCTGCTCTTTTTCTTTCCTGTTTCCCCGTGTGACTCGGACTGCATCTAATGTACAAATGCCATCTTCAGGCAAGGAGCATCATTGCACCAATACTTCCCCGACGCAGATTTGTGCAAGTCTCAATTCATCCTTAACACAGTTGCCTGCCTGAAGCATCATTAATCTTAGTCTTCCTCTTCCTCCTTTGCGATAAAACCCCTGAACACCTTTAGAATAACTTCTCTAGTCACTGAGCATCTCTGTCGTTTTTGATCTCAATGTCACAATCGTCTTGAGGAGGTTTTGCCATCTTCATCACAGCAGTTCAGAGTTTCCAAACTAGATTTCCAAACTAGTTATAGTAAATAATTTTGGTAAATTATGTCTCACGCTGTTTATCCAAACCCTGCACATTGATGTTCAGTCGGGATACTTCGGCCTCCAGCTAGCTTTCAGGTTCACTGGTGAATGTAAACTCGCCTTAGAAGTGAACGCGGGAGTGAATGATGGACCAGTGAAATCTTCAGGGTGGAATAAGGAAGTACAGGAATGGATGGATTAAGAGTATCCAGTGTCCATGGTTACCTGTTATTGTACATATTTACCTTTTAAAACAGTGTTTATTTCACATATTTTTGTTTTCTTCAAATTGATTCACATTTCCATGCAACTAGCCCATACCATCTTTATTTAACTTTATGCAGTTACTGAAGTTCCTCTGATGTCCATGGGCCTCTGGTGCATTAGAGCACATAACTCACGGCTGTAAGTCTTCTTTTCTGACAACATGAAGGGCATTCAAAAGCTCTTGCTACATCTTGCTTTTGATCTCATATCACCAATGCTTCCAACTCTCTCTCTCTCTCTCTGGATTCATTTCAGGAAGTGCAGTTTGGTCCGAAAAAGAAAAAACAACTTTTACCTCTGTGTCATTGTTGAGGTTCCAGAGGTCCAAGCGGCCCATTCCATCTACTGCTGCAAAGAGCGAGGGATGCACAGGTGACCACATCACATCGTACACATAATCAGCATTGTCCTCAAAGGAGTACAGGGGCTTGTTTTGCTGAACGGGACACAAAAGTCAGAGAACAAGAATTACTAATGGAGAGTGGGAGTCGTGTTTGCAGATGGGACCACTTTTTTATCGTGTTTGCTTCCTTTTTGTCACATTTAAAAGGGAAACGTGAACTGTACTCCAGATAACTTGCAGGATTCCACTGCCAGAGGTTCCAATCCTTTTAAGAATATGTCTTTTGTTTGTAGATATTTTGAGATTGGTGACAAAACTCCAAATATTGAACAAATTGAGAGTTTTTAGGGTAAAGTAGTAATGTTTACCAGTTTAAAAAGTACCATAGAGGGCTGACAGGATGAGGTAGAGGGTGAGAGCCTGCGAAGACACAGACTGAGAGAGTGGCATAGGCAGTAGACAGAGTGGCGCTGCTCCAGCCCTGGGGCCCGTCTGGGACAGGCCTAATTAAAACCCTTGCACATTCAAGCAGTGTCATAAAAACACACACGGGATGAAAGTTTCTCCAAGGTGTACTGTAACCCAAGTCGAACAGCTGTCTGTGGTGAGGAAGAAAGGAGAATAAAAGAGAAAGAGAGGAAGGATTGCTGGATGCATTCTGGACAGGTGTGACGGGTCAGCGATGCCAGGTACGCTAGTGATACACGGCCAACGGAAACAAAGGAAAGAGAACAGAAAGCGATCCCTGCTTTGTTTATAGAATGCCCTAATACCTTTCTTTTTTTCAGATCATTACAAATGTACACTTGAACATAATGGATTTTAAATAAGAATTGGCCCAACATTTCTTAGTCACTCTTGTTTACTTGCATCATAAACCTTGCTAGTATACAGCTTTTTTCTGAAAGACCGGATAACGCTCGGTACATTCAAACACTATATGTTGAATAAATGGTACTTTTTTTAACTTTTTTGGTCCCCAATCTGATAAACCTGCATCTTTAGTTGACTTTACACATTCTGTTGACCGATTACTTTGCGATAGTTATAATAAAACCACACGCCAATCCAGGATGAGTGCGTTCTCACTAACCAACGATTTAAACATGTCTTTACTCGAGGGTTTGTGCACTGTTCAACGTGACAAAACAAATATAATACCAATGTCTTTTTGCAACTTTGTAAATGCCAAGTTCTTAGTATTCACGATGTATTTGCCTATATCAATATGGATTAGCCTAATTCTTGTGGCTGCCATTTTAAGAATGAAAGTGAGGCTCCAGTGGGAAGAAACCTGGAAGTAGAGGTGAACAACCACATCATGAAAGATAAATACTGCCAGTATAGTTTACGTTGAAAATGGGCCTTTTGAAACTGGCTACATCACCAGTACAGAAATCACGGACTACAACAGGAACTTAGTGGTAGGAACTTAATTTTCTTCATACTATTTCTGAGTTCCTTTGCAACCGTCACTTTTACTAAAAGGAAGTCAGCGAATAGCTGGAAATGTTATATTTTTGTAAACTTCACACCTTTTTAAAAATATTACTGAATTTATGAAAAAAAAGAATGCTATGCCTTTTCAGACTAACAACGTAAATGTCAAGGGAAAAAAAGAGATTTGAATGTTTTAAATGACCAGAAAGAAAATTTGTGGAGAGACAGAGAGAGAGAGAGAGAGAGAGAGAGAGAGAGAGAGAGACCAGCCCACATTCCTGTGGCTGTCCTCAAAGGAAAAGGAATTCCCCAGTCCTTAAAAACTGACACACACAAACACATCCATAACATCCCAGGAATGTTTTACTCTCTGTCAAAATATGCAAGATTTGTTGACAAACTCAAAGTGACAATATAATATTTTGTGGTTTCAGAAGCTCGGCTCTGTTTCTTCTGATCATATAATAGACATTGATGCAGTTTAAAACATTTTGCGCCCGGTGTTCTTCAGCATACGTTCCATGGCAGATGTGGCTCACAACCATGCAGTTACAAAGGTAGACCCTGAGGCGTTCGATGACCTGTGTTCATCTTCTTCACTATGTTTACAGTTGTGCTCATAAGTTTACATACATTTTGCAGAAAATACAACACAATGCAATTTTTCCACTCTTGTTTAGTTGTTGAGTGAAGCCATTTATCGTAAGCCACAATGACCCTGATCAAAGGTTTACAAAAGTTTATTTTGGCCTGATGACATGCACAAAAAACTGACAACAAGGGGTTTGAGTGGCTGGTAAAGGTAACCATCCTCATCTGCAACCTGTTTGCCTTTGATTAATGTCTGTGCATTAAAAAAGATTTCAGAGTTTCTGCTCGATGATGCTACATACAACTGTGAAACACGGAGGCGGGTCGCTGATGTTTTGGGGATGTGTGAGCTGCAAAGATTAATGCAGCGTTTATTAGTAAAATTTAGCCCAGAAGCTGCCTATGGGATGTTACAACACGACAAGGACCCAAGACACAAGGCAAAGTTCACTTGACATTGATTACATCAGAACAAAGTGAAGGTACTGGAGTGGCCATCTCAGTCTCCTGACCTCAACAACTAACCTCTTCAACAACTCCCCCAAAAGTCTTTAGGCTAATGTAAGGGTCTGTACTTTTTCAATCAGGGTCTTTATGATTCCAAAAGAGTGAACCGTTGTTTGACAATAAATGGCTTAACCCATATGTTTTCATTCAAATTTTCCAGAAAATTTTTAATTTTGCCAGCGTGTGTAAACTTTTGAGGCCAACTATAGTTCTTACTTCCTTTACAACTTAAAAAAAAAAGAAAAAAGTACTCACAAAAATAACAAAACCATTCAATCGTTATGGTTCTGTAAAGGGTTTTATGTTCTATTGTTATCGAAAGTACTTGTATTTGTTGAAAAACAAGTAAAATGTTATTTCCTACTACGGTTACGACCAATTTTTATGCACATAAATGCAAAAGTTTAATGCGAAAAATCCACAGCACAATCATTTGGTAGAAGAAAGTTTTGATAAATGTATGCAAATAAAAGTTTGTAATCTGTAATATTACCAGTAATGTGAGCTCAAAATAAGAATTAAACTTAAATGTAACATACACAATGTTTCTGTGTAATGTTATTTTTGTTTTTAAGAGGCTAACACACTTTGCAGAGTTCAACATTGATTCCTTGTAATAAAGTTGTTCCACTTTTCCAGTTTTTTTCTTCTAAGATTCCATCCATCTTTTGTTGATGTCTGGCCTTCCAGCTTTGCTCAGTCAGTGGTTAACGTGATCTGAGCCAGTATCTCTAGACACAGATAGATTGCAGAATCTGCTGCCATTAAACCTTGCTCTTTCTCAGTCTTTTCTCCATGTGGTTTGAACGCAAATCAAGAAACTCAATCTTTCTCTGTGCAGTTGAATTATTGCAGTTAGACCTTTACACGTGGTCAGAACTGAACAGGAAACGAGGCACAAATTCAGCCAAAACGAACACGAAGCAAAACTGGTCACTGCACAATTTATAGCTACTTCATGGAATGTTTAGAAGTTCAGTAATCGGAACACAGCATTCCATTTCTACACGTTTTCTGCTTGTAATAAAAGACAAACACTTTTACCAGATTTGCATCAACAGCTCTAAACCTATGTTTGCTACATGTGAAACCAGCCATCTTCAACACATTTCATAAATAAACACATAATAAAAGTTTGGTTTGAGATGATGTTTATGTATCTTTTAAGCTTCCATTGCTTTTTGGGCACTCTGTAGGAAGATTAGGAAACTTCTACATGTATGACTTCATCAGCATTCATTTCAGACTAATTAGATAATAATGTTGTAAACGAATAGAACACTAAACAATTTCATTTCCATGGTGACAATTAAGTCTTAACCAAGAAAGAAGACTCTGAATTCAAGGTTTAAGGTGATTTAACAGAAAACACGGCTTTGTTTAGCTTAAACATTAGAGCTGCTATCAGCTAAACGCTTTGAGGAAAGAGATAGAGCATGTTAAGGTCTTTTAGTCACTTCAAACTAATACTCACTGATAAAACGGATACATTTTGTAGTACTGTATTATGTTAACCATGAATTTCCTGTATAATTAAATAATGAAAAACACCTTCTACAATGATGATGGCTAAAAGAAAGAATTTCACCAAGATCAAAGAGTAGTGTTCACTTTCTAACACAAGGTTCTTCTAACTCTATGTAAATTAGCCAGGTAGAGTTGATTTTCTTGTAATTGTTGAGTTATGCCTCAACTTTTGTAGATTTCTATGTAGATTTCCCATAACATTTTAAACAGAGTCTAGGTCCAGCCAAGTGGTGTAGTGGACGGTGCACCGGACATGTTCCCGCAATTGTGACATTTGTTCGAATCTCAAACCTTCACCATTTCCCAGTCACAATTCTCTCCTGTCTGTTCAAAATAAAAGGCCTCAAAAGTAATCTTTAAATTAAAAAAATCTCTTTCTGTTATGCATTGTCTGACTTAGACACTTCAGTGCTACTGCCCTCTAACAGATCAGAGTTTTTTTCTTCCAATAATGATGCAGTAGTGTATGCTTTCTGCCCCAAACTATTTTGCAGATGTATTACCATCTTTACTATTGCTTCGAATCTATAAAAATGATGCCATGTATGGACTATTCAATTTAGATTCCTGAAGGCCATGGTTAAATATTCACATATACTTAATATCAAACACTGAAGAGATGCATGTTCATTTTTATACAAATATTTCCCAGTGAGGAAGGTTTCAAAGAGAATGAGGTGACAACTTCTTACCTTAGTGCTCCAAAGTTTGACCGTCCAGTCAAAAGAGGACGTGACGAAGAGGTGAGAGAAATCAACAGGACCAACAGCACTGTGACAGCTGATCCCAGTCACTGGCCCCTGATGGCCCTCAAACATCTCACAGATGCCAGCTTTACTGTAGAGCAGCACACAGATGGTAGAAAAAAATATTAGATTTAAGTCTCTTTATTGACTCAACAAGGGAGGCGCCCATGAACTTCCCATGAGAATAACCCATAGTTCTAGTTGTTAACGGCAGCGATTTGCATTAACAACAGCATTACTTCAATAAAATTTTATCCTTATACCGTATTTTTCGGCTCATAAGACGCACTGGCACATAAGACGCACCCAATTTTAAATGAGGAAGATCTAGAAAAAAAAAGATTCTGAACCAAATACTTTTTAATGTAAAATAAATGTAACTACTCCTTAATGTAAGTGGAACGTCCACTGCTAGGTCTATGTACCACATTGTATTTGTATGTATGTTGCCCTTTAAGAGCTGCGCATGTGCGAGGATACTATATGGAGGATATAGTATAGTGGTAATGCTGCTGTACTTCACAAGGGAGACCGGGGTTCAAATCTTTGTTGGGGCATATGACAACACGAATGCTATGGAAAGCATTTTATTGTTGCTTAAAATGGTCATACATATACGTATAGTGGTAATATATGTATAGTATGGTGTATATGTATATAATATGGTATAGTGGTAGCGCTGCCGTCCTTCACATGGGAATGATTGGCTGGATTAGTTATATGCATCCTCAATGTTGCTATGACTCTCCATTGTGAACCAGTTAAAGCTCTTTTACAATAGGATCATATGGGAATCAATTGCCCCATTGAAATGAATGGAAGCAATGCATCTCTATGGCCCATTGGCTACGCCAATCAAATTTCGTTATTCAAATTAGGTAATTAAGCAGCTGCCTCCAACTGCCACTTTTTGAATCGAGGAGACATTTCTCAGTTTTGACTATGCCTAAACAATCAAACATTATAGAAGAACCGTAAGACATATCGAGATGATTCTTTCTTTGTGAGAAGCAGAAGACCTCAATAAAGATTTTGATGTAATTTTTTTAACGATACGTGGAAAATTCTAGGAGTTATGGCGAGTTAGAAAAAGCCTTAATTTAAAACTTTGAAGCATCATTTTCTGGGTGAAATGCATTGATCTTAATGGAGCAATTTGCTTCCCTCGTTAAGGTTTAGCCCTCCTAGTTTAAAAACCATAGGTCATATGAAAGGAACAACTGCATCTTTGGAAAGAGGACAAATTTCTCTACTACTTTATTATACATTTTGTCATTCATTTGATTCTGTGCAACTGCTCATTTCTGAGAAATCCATACCTCCAAACAAATAAGGATTACGAAAGAAGGACAAGACACATTAAAATATTTCCTTTACTGTTAGAATCACAAGATTTTAAGGAAGAGAATGGTGTAAATTTTGTGAAGCTGTGATAAAGTTTGAATGATTTATTGCGAGTTAGAAATAGCCTGCCATTGAGATTTTAAACAGAGTCCACCAGAATTTTTGAATGGAGGTGAATGGAGCAATCAGTGTTTCCCTTACCATTATATTAGGGGGGCGCCCCGCCCCCCCAACGGCACCCCCCGCCCCCCTTGAAGGTCAAGTTCATTTTATTTTAGTCGAATAACGACAGAAGTAATTTATATATAACAGGTCTTTGCTTTTTTCTTTTATTAAACTAAATAGCATTATGTTATTTATACGATGGCATGTAATTTCTGTCTCAACGTTTGCGCGTTTACAATTGTCCTCCGTATCGCGCACGGCGGAGTTCCGCTCCGATGCGCGCACACACACACACACACACACACCCATCAGATTCAGCGGACAGAGACCGCGCGTCGGAGAGTATGTCGCAGCAGGCAAAAATATCCGCGTTTTTAAACGCTCCCAAGGTGGTGACGATGACAGCACGTGTTCTGCTGCGAGCAGCAGCCGGTGTAGCTTTCCTACTCCGAAACAAAGTACAGAAAAGAGCCCAAGTGCTGCATGTCCTGCCCCTGACAAGCAGCAAAAGTCTAGCCACCACAGAACGACAGGTTTTGACCCAGCTTGGCTGTCAGAGGGGAAATACTCCCCCTGGCTGCACAAGACTGATCTTAGTAAGTAAGTAAATACACACATGCATGAATGAACGAATTGATAAATAAATTGCTTAATTAATAGCTAGCTAGTTAGTTATACAATGGCATTTCCTGCTTTAAACTATCACTATGTTAAGTTGATTTTTACTGTTGTTACTATCAGTTATCACTTTTAAAGCCTAACAGTTCATGTATTTACAGGTCAAAACAGACATTCGCAATAGGCTGCAATCTCAATAAATGGGCCAGAAGTTTCAGAAAATCCATACCAAGATGCTCTGGAAATGTTCTTTCAGAAGCCCAGAAAGATACACTGCAGTGACAAAAGCTGCACACTTTGTGAATAATTAACATATTAAAATAAATCTGATGTTTAGTGTTTAGTTCAGTGTACAATTGTTTAGTTATTGTACAGTAATTGTTCAGACATTATAATATATTGGTATACTGCAATTAAAAGAAACATATAAACACTATTAAGTGTTTGTGTGAGTGTTTTGCCGCACCACCCATAACACCACACCCCCCCCCCCCTCCCAAGGCCATGATCCTAGGGGAAACACTGGAGAGCGAGAGACGAATGTGCGCGCTGCTCTTCCCCTGGGACCGCTACCCTGTTGTATATTGTTTACTTTTGTTTTGTGACGCTGAAGGAGGCTAAAAATAAAAGTTTGAGTTTGGGACGATGTGCTCGTCTTGAAGCTCCTTCTTTTTCCACTGGCTATCCGGCACAAGAGTCACATCAGGCTCAAGAAACATCGCAGATAAACTGTTAGCTGTGCCCATTTCACATCTTGAAATGTATTTTAGCGTGAGAAATCGGGTTTGTAGCGTGAGAGATCACTCAAATGCGAGAGTCTTTCGTTCAATGTGTGAGAAACGGCAGCTGAGCTCTGTAGTTTTGCTCGTGAGTATGGATGCGGAAGCCAAAGGCATTGTGGGAAATGTAGTTTTTTTCCCGTTTTCGTTACGACCGCGCTATGGCAGAGATGGGCAATGACGTCAGCGCGCAGCGCCGGCTGAACAAATATGGCCACGGCTTCGGCCTAGCACCGGAGCTCTTACGCCTCTCATACGGCCGTGACAGGACTTCGCGGCGCTCTGCATTCGCTCGATAAGACGCACCAACTTTTCCCCCTCAGTTTTGGGGAAGAAAAAGTGCGTCTTATGAGCCGAAAAATACGGTAATTTACGATATCTTGTTCCTCACTTATAACTATAAACTTGAGCTGAATTTGCGCAAAAGGAAACTGAAAAGAGGCCTAATGCTAAGAAAAGTGTGAAGGTTTCCTGTAAATCAATGCAGGGAGGTGTGAGCTGACTAACCTGCCGTGTCTTGAAGCTGTATACACTGTCCCCTCCTCGCTACCAACAATATAATTATTAACGTCTCCAGTTGGGAAGGCCATGCCAGTCACAGCAACTGGTTTAGACTTGTTATAAACCAGCTCCATGCTCTCCTACAACAGACACAAAACGATTGGGCATCTTAGAGCTTGGCGCGGTAAAACAGATGCTTGTTTTGTGATAAAACTGACCTGAGGCTGTGAGAGCATATCCAGACTCCAGGAGCACATTCGGCCGTCTGTAGACACGGTGATGAGGTTGTTGGCATTCTGGGTACCAACTACATTGACGCAGTATACGGGGTGCTTAATAGAAAAATATGCAAATAAGTGTGCGAACTCAGTTGAAAAGGTTGAACTACATAAAATTGTTCTAGAAATGTAATAATCGATGGATAAATTGTAATGTCCTCCAGAATAAAGTGTGAGTGATAATCAAACGCCTCCCACATTCTGCTGTGAAATCCTTGATGATGCCGTATTCGATGCTGTCTTCAATTTTGCCATGACGAGAAACAGTTTTTCTCAATCTCACCATTTTAAGCCTCCTACACAGCTGTTTCTGTTTCAGTTCATGACTGGGACCTACGTGCAACATTGATGATAATTATAACCTGTTTTGTATAATAGGTGATGTTACACCTTACTACAATCCTACAAAATCACAGACTGGTTTGAAAGTAAAACATCAACAAATATTGCTTTGGTGTTGATTTTTCTTTCATTTGCTCACTTTGCATTTTGTACATTAACAAAAATAGTGGATTGTTCGTTATATTTATAGGATATTTATCTGTAGATTATCACACACACCTAAAACGTTTGCACAGTAATACATGTATAACACTTTATATCTTATATAACACTTTTATACATGCAACTTTGACTTGAGGTAAATATTTATAAACATTAAACTGCAAACGGTAACAAATTCTAGCAATGTCTTAATTGTTGAACTCAACACCATGATAATATCTTTACCTTTTGTGTAAATAATTATTATTCAATTAAAACCCCTGCATGGATATTTATCCTCTAATAAAATGGAACTTGACTAGAATAATCATTAACTATGAGATAATAAACTACAAAAATACTAAAAGTAATATCCCCAACAAATTCATTCAAGTCCATGATGCCGGTGGTTGAATTTTTTTAGTCTGAAGTGTGGCTATAATTGTGGTGTACTCACTTTTGCAAGTCTAATGATATATTTAAAAGGTGTCCAGCAGACAGGTGACTATAACAGGGCATTAAAACAGGGAAAAGAACCCCCTTCCAATTTCCAGCTTAAAGCAATGGCTCCCCATGGAAGAAAAATGTCACAAAATCTGAAAAATTAAATAATTTCTAACACAAAAAAGGTGAGTATTGTAAAAACTGCAAAATTGTTTCTTTTGTTCATTGAGCAACTAATTAAATGTATACTTTTTAAAGGTGGCGTTCTCATTTATGCTGAGCACTGTAACTAACCTACAACACATCAACAAATACAGTGAATTGTGCGAATCCATTAAGTCGTTATTGCCATCAATTTGATTTTTGTTTTTGGGCAACAATAAGCTCTTTGAGATGGTCCTCGGGACACAGACGTTCATTATTGAGGGCACGGGAGTTTAAACCTTCAGCATGTATGGCATTCAGGGGCCGTGTGTGTGGCAGCAGAGAACAATGAGGGTCTATAGAGGTCCTTTTCCTCGGCTCTACTGTCTTTATTGCATGACAAGGAGTTAGACGGGCCTCATTGAACCTGACAGTGCTGACAGACCGAGTCTAGATGGGAGGAGTACTGTGAAGAAAAAGCCAGGAAAATGCTGAGGAGTCACTGTGACTAAAGTTACTGTACACGTTACACTCAGGTGCAATTTAACCTGCAGAAAAACGGTTTAGTGGTGTAAAATCTGATGATAATTATTGGGTTGCCATTAAAAACCATTCTGTGAAACTGTTTTTAACTAATCTTTGGAAAAGATTGACTTGGCAACCTTTAGTTGGCCACAAAACATCCGAGTTCCTTTGCTTTGACAGTTTCGTGTGATCTGGTATAACAGCAGATTCATAAAGATAATTCTACATTATCCGCTGCTCTTACTGTGTGAGCGGCAGCCGAGAGCGGCGTCCTCTGAACTGGTGTTCGTCTGTGGCTTCGATTATCCCAGAGCACAATCTGCCCTGAATATGTGCCTCCCACCAAGAGATTCGGATGAAACCGAGCGAAGCCCACGGAGACCACTGGAGACTGGAAAATAGAGGAAACGACAACATCAGCAAGAAAACAGCGGAGAATCAAATCATACAAAACTATTAGAATTCACAAATATAACCCAAGTTAACAATTGTTGATTATAAGTCTATACCCCTGGCTCCTGACAACGTATTGGTACATTTAGAAAATTAAACACATCTTTAGAAGAAAGCAAATGTTTTTACTTCTTCAATGGCCCCTTGAATTAAAGACTAAGTCGGTTTACACCAAATTTTCACTATCCTTTATGCTTCGTTGGGGCAGCAGTTTTTATTGCAGCATCATAAACATTGTGCACTAGAGCGAAAAGCACGGGTTTTGGTTATGACAGACTTGGCCTTGAACTTTCGCTCCATTTCCACTTTTATTGAGTTTTCTGTTCCTCTTCAGTGCCGGTCACATGGAGGGAGCCCTCACGCTTACATATTTTCACACAAAGGCTCCAGCTCAGCACTTTTGTTTCTCTCTCAAGAGAGCACTTAACCACTGATGGGCAGTGCTATATATAAACAGGGGATGGACAGTAAGTTTAATATGTAAGCAACCTGGGGCCTGTACCATTTTAGGTACAAGTTTAGGATTAGTTTGCACCAATGCTGGGTTTTAGGTACCATGAAAGAAACTCGGCTTCAGTTGGTGTTCATTGCCATGGTAACTTGCGCTGCACGGCTAACCTGCTCCAGGGCAGGTTAAGTTCTGGATTCAAGATCTCAAAACGAAATTTGACCAATCAGTAGAGAACATTTAAGTGACGCAACTAATTTCTAGTGTCTGTTGCAATGGCTTGTCCTTTTCTGAGAAATCCCGTGGACATTTCCGCGCAAATTGTTCGAAGAGCGCTTCGCAGAGAAAGAGTTTTTAGGGACAGACAAAATCCCATTGCCTTCCCTGATAGTTACTTGTATGAAAGATACAGATTTTAAAAATAATTAAAAATTATTTTAACTGTTAACAGTAGTTCAGCAGTGAAAGCATATTGAAATCCAGTAATTGAAAAGTAGTTAGTAACACGACAACTTTAGTGATCATTCTTCATTTGTCCGGTCGAATGCTTTTAACAATTACACTGTTATTGTAAAGTGTTAGCATAATTTTTACGGGCGTGCAAATACAAAAACAAACATTACATATACATAATTCGACCTTGATGTAAAAAAATATGTATTTAATTTACGCATTAACGCTATCCGCAATCTTTCTCCAACAGTCTTCTCTCGCTTTGGCAGCAGACACGGTATTACTGCGCGCTTGTAAAACGTGCTTAAATTCATTGTATTTCCGCATTATAATAGTTTGCTCCTCAGCGGAGAAATATAAGGACCTCCCTCTCTCCATGTCAAACGCAATTAGTTGTTCGGTGGTACGTCACTCTTTTATGTGCACGCGCGCGCCTCAAGTAATCATGCTTAAGGATCAAAGCCTGGGTTAACAAAGAAAGTTGATGAGCTTCATCGTGGTACCATTAATGCCTGATTGCATCGGTTTGGATTTGTCAACCCAAAACTAATCCTGTAACTCTGAGTTTGTTCATCTACGTTCATGGTACAGGCCCCTGAGCTTCATCGAGTGCAAAGGATGAACTCAAAAAGTTACCAGTGCACAAATGTTTCTTTAAAAGTAAACAGTGCTCAAACAGGAAATGAGTGCTGTGAACTTGGGGTTCACACATCGTACATAAGAAACGCTCATGAACCAATTACCTTTCATTTGGCAAAACATTTGAGTTGACAAAGCAAACATTACACTTACACTGTTGTTAAGTACATGGTGGGTGTGAATGTTAGACCAATTGTGCAGGGTGACTAGAGTTTGCATGTTAACAACAGTGTAGCTGGATGGATCTTTATTCGTCATTAGCCATGTATCCATCCAAAGATGGAAATTCAATTTACACGTAAAACTGTAATATCGCATAAAATATTTATGAATAAAACACCATTTCCATCCAACGAGTCCAAGAGAACAAAAATGTCACTTTTTGTGACAAATATTTGAAATAAAACTGAAAGTTGCTGCGTTAGGAGAAGCTGCCTACTAGCATCTTAGAACATGTAGACCAAATGCAATGTGTGCAGTCATGTCATCCTGCTTTTGGAGGCGGTAGACTGCTCTTTGGAAATGCAGCTGGTCAAGTCAGTTCTGGAAGGTGATGATCCCGAACCACTTTGGCTTAAAATTTCAGATGACGGACAGCAAAACGCATTGCATTGAGATTTATTCAATTCCAAAGTTTTTTGGCCATTATTTCTTATCATATAAAAGGGTTATCCTACTCATTTGGCAGACGCTTTTATCCAAAGCGACTTATATTTTGAATGAATGAACACATATTTCAGTCAGTTCTTCCCAACTCAGTTGTGCACATTTTTTTTTAATTGACATTTTCAAAATTCATCTGCATCTTGGTGTTTTTTATCAGACATTCCAAAATGCGCATTCAAAAAGGTGGCTGGAAATGCAGCTATTGTCAATTTGAAGTGCTCTCAAGTCAGTGCAGAATTAGCAAGTTTAAACAAAGTAAAAAAGTTTTTACATCTTCCTGTGGTCCTTGCTGTGCAGTCAGACCCCTTCAAGTAAAACAGAACTCAGCAGCCCAACCAATCTTCATGCAACCTTGAAGAACCCACGAGCCTCCTCTCTTCATCTCTCTTCACTGGCTCCCCATTGCAGCCCATGTCAAGATCAAAACACTAATGCTTACATATAGAACAGTCACAGCACCGTCACACCTTCACAAACTCATGCCAACCTACATCCCATTCTGATGCCAGCGTTGAGAAAATGAACAAGGGTCTAGTGTTTCCATCTCACCAGAACTTTCTCATCCACAGTTCCTGGTTGGTGGAATTCTCTTCTATTCCCAAACCTCACAACTAAGACTCTTGTTTTCCAAGAGCACAACCCTAATTGTAAATCAGCTGGAATCTCTTCTGCAAGAAAGTCTTCTGATAAACCAGCCTTGTTAAAAAAATATCAAGACTGATGAACACAAGGATCGTATTCGATGAAAGCCTATTTTGCAGCAGGTTGCAAATGGCCATGAGTTCCATTTTAAACGGAATGAGAAAAAGATAGTAGAAACATGAAAGAGAAGGTGGAGGACTAAAACTGTGGAAGAAATATAAAAATAACTGGTGAAGGAGTTGTGCCAATTCTAGTCATAGCTGTGTGAAAGTAGCAAAACAGAAGATTAAAAAGAGCATTTTGTGCTTCACACGCCGTGCGCTCAGACATCTGCAGCCTCCTCGTCATGCACCCCGAGTTCATTTTAAAGTGACTGGAAAACAAACCAGAGAAAAAGAAAACATGCTTCTCTTTTCTTTCATTCGGCCTCCCCTCTTAAAAAAATAAGAGCTTCTG
This sequence comes from Danionella cerebrum, assembly GCA_007224835.1. Lineage (NCBI taxonomy): Eukaryota > Metazoa > Chordata > Actinopteri > Cypriniformes > Danionidae > Danionella > Danionella cerebrum. The sequence continues at coordinate 258,243 of SRMA01024014.1, forward strand.
AGAGGTTTCTGGGGCTGCTTCACATGTGAGGTGGTTTTTTTGAAAGGACTTAAAATAAACTATGATGGAGGGGTTAAAAGAAAGGCAGGCTCAGTTTATTTGGATTAAGAACACACAGGTCAATCTAGCTTTAAGTTTAAATACATTAAAACAAAGCTTTGATGGTTAGACTGGGGAAATTTTCTTAAAGATTTTGAAATACATAGTATAGAAAAACTGAAAAAAAAAAGGTTTTTAGTCAAACCTCCATCCATCTATATGTTTGTTTTTGATACCCACTGGTGAGGGTTGTGGGGTTCTGCTCACATAGTGAGGTCACTTGTACATGGAGTCTTCAGTTCACGATTTTCTTTAAAACTTTAAAGTTATATTAACATTTAACTGAGTAGGTTGACTGCAGTTCAAACTGTATCTAAATTCACACCAAAAGTGACTTTTTTTGATAGTGATAGTTTTTTGTCTGGTAGATTGTTTTGCAGTTGGTGTTTCACAAGTTAAAACAATGGAATTAATATAGTAAGCAATTACGTGAATAAAGCTTCTGTATAGTTTGATTCTCTAGAGAAAATGGCATCTCTTATCAATAAAGAACCAATCTCATTGACTGAACACGCCAAAATGGCCCAAAAAAATCCACAGAAGCCGGACATGGGCAAAGTAACCATACACACACACATACACACGCATGCACACAATAGTCTAAAACACACACAAAAAAGAAACAACCAACAACAGTAAAAAAAAAAAAAAAAAAGTTAGCGGAGTTCATCAGATGAAATTAGTTGGAATGAAACAACACGTGATGAGACGAGCTGAGCCCCCCCTCGCTTTCTCTCTGTTGGCAGAAAGCATTGCTCTATTTAAGACAAATTGTGTAACTACAAATTTAGCCAAAAATTCACTACAGAACAGCTAGTCTATTTTACCTGATTCTTTAAAAAAAAAAACGTTATCTTAATTTCTAAATATAAAATTGGTTACAAATGTATAGCACTTGTATTATACATAGAGTAGAAATAAATTCTTACTAGTGCCATCAAAGCTTTAAAAAAATACAGAAGAGAAAGCAATCAGAGTAAATAGGTGTGACACGAGGTGGGGCATCGCAAGAGGTTACTGTGGCCATGGAAAGGCAAACCAAGAGGTCAAAAAGGCTTGTGAGCAGGTCGGGGTTAGGGTTGGTGTGGCCACTTAGCTACTGTTAACTCCATCCTGGAGCTAATTCAAAGACTCAAAGTTCACCAAATTCACCAAAAGCACAGCACACAAAACTAAAATATTACTGGCCCTTTCAACAGAAAAACTCTTCTTTTTTTTTTACAAAAACAGAAAAACCAACAGGTTAATGTAGTCGCCTGGTACTTAGTTACTGGTGGCTATGATCACTTGTGGCAGACCCCTCTCGTTGCCCCTGTAACCTAGGACCCTTACACAGAGAGCCAATCACAATAGCTGGTAACATTTTTAACAAGGAAATACCATACATCATGTGATTAACTCTAACCATGTGTAAAATTTGCCTTTTGGGGACATTCAAAGGCTTTAAAAATTGAGTGGCTTACAAGGCCCCAACTCTTCACCAAGTTTTCTTGTATTTCGTAAAATGCAGCTCATTTTCAGAGCTAATCCCCAACACTAATGACAAAACTGTAATGTTTCATTTGGAGATATCTGAAAGAACTGGAAGTATTCTGTCTAAACATGCAAACCTAACGAGCTTCCTAGTGATAAAAGCGACATGCTTCAAAGCAAATGAACGATTACAGATTTCTTTCTAAATGCACATTATGCAACAATCTGGTTGAGTAACAAGATCCAAAACAACAGTGTTATTGATTGTAGAAAACGAAATGTAAAGCAGACACTTGCACGGTACTTCAGCGGCTGCAATAAAACAGTCATCAACATCAAAAGCCAACATTTCACTTAATAAATTGATTAGCATCCTTTCAGAGGTTGAAAAGTTGGACTCAAGTCTTTGATTAGTCTGATTACCAGTATGGCTGGAGAGGGATCTTTATGAAGTGATTAATGATCAGTCGCTCCTGAACACTAAAACACAGACAGAGGAACATTTCTGCTTAAATACACCGCCATTTCAATCACAACCTCAAGTCGACCTCTGCACCAGCTCTCTTTCTCTCTCCAGGACCAGTGCTTCATTACTCGACTAATGAACATGAGCTGGGGTCACCACAACAAGAGGGTAATAACTCCAGTATGAAGCCATTAATCAGAGACTTAATGAAGAATGGTAACCTGAGATTTCAGCTCAAGAGAGCGTCTCTGGCCTCTGCTTCGTCTGCTTTGCTAAAGTATCATCCCTGTGTCCTACAGAATGTCTCAATACTCTTTAAAGAAACCACTGAAAAATCCCAAGTATACGTTATCAGTTTATACATTTTACAATTAACTCGATGGCTAAAGGTTGTACACAAACTTTGATGTTGGCTTGTAAAAGTGACCTTTAAAAGTATTTTTTTCCAAATGTTCCCATTGTCACTATTAGTAATATAAATCAATACCCATTTATTGGGTCCAAATAAACTCTTTTGAACTGAAACCACTGTTTATATTGCAGTCTATGCCTTTGTATTCACATTGCCCTTCATGTGGCTCTCTCATTGGCTGCAGATAATCACAGACGTAATTTCAGTCAGAACACACTGCACGATTGCGCCTTGCCGACACACACAGATTTTTTAGAAGCATCTTGCTAGCCTGTAACTCTCGCAGAGCGGGTCATTAGTACTTCGTGATTGTCACACGCATGCATGAGCTCGTACCTGCATGCGATTCTGGGAATAAACTCAAAATCTGGGCTAAAATCGTGCGTCTGAAACTGGCTTTAAAGAGAAGTGGTTTGTTTTCCTGCAAACTGTAAGGGAAATGATAAAATATTCAAGAATATGTTCCTAAAAAAGCAACTAGTGGCATATAAAACAGCATGTCTCATAATCAATCTTAGTAATACAGTATTAATCTGTTTCTCTTTTAGGTTCGTCAGTGTGGATAATTTTTTAGTCAGTACTAGGCATGTGAATCATTTGCTTAAATACTTTTCGGTAGAAGTTAAGAGAGCGAGACGTAACACACATATTATTCTATTAACTTATGTCCTTATGAGCAGGTCCACTCCTCCGAACCCACTTTTCAATCCAACCTTCCTCCCCTTCTCCACACCTGAGAGGGGTGAACTTGATGCAACCCATCAGGACAGCTAGCCTCACATACGTACTCACTACCCTGCTCACAAACATAAGGCAGGCCTAAATAACAAACTCCTGAAGCCTCTACTGGTATATTGTGGATTAGGAGACGTAAAAGTACTCTTGAACAGTTTCTTATCCAAATATCACTTTTTCAGAAAGCCCACTAGCTGTGAAAAAGTGAGGCATGTACTCTGAAGTAAAAAAAAAAAAAAAATCTGTTATGCAGGGCATAAAACACATGCACACTGAAATAAACAATCCCACATGGAAGGACGTCGTCAAATTTTAAATATGAACAGGGACACTAGCTGAAATCTAATTAGATGATCGATCATTTCCAGGGGAAAGGTATATTGTTATTTAAAACCAATAATTTGTTTCTAGGTGGAAAATGCAGACGTTTGTTTATTTTTTAACCAGTTTTTATCCCATAGATTTGAATACCGGGACAATACAATGTACCATGAAAAAGTGATGCTGGCACATGCCCCTTCTGGAAATTGAGATGGACATAGAAGTCTAATTGGTTGACTCACATCTGACTTTTAAAAATCAGATAAAAAAGGATGTGTTTTATATTAAACATAGTATGGAAGCGTGGGATTCAGCTATTTTTGTTGTTTAAATAAGAGAAAAGAAGAAATAAGTCACAAGATGAGTGTGTAACTGAAAGTACACTGACTGCTGCCTCTTTCTCAAACGCTACAATCATGGGTCTTATCAACTCCAGATGCTCTCCTCCTCTGTCTTCCACCAGCATCCCTCGCTTTCTTTCTACCCCAAACCTCTGCAGATTTTGTCACTCTGTGGTCACTCCGTGTAATCTGAGACCATCCTAGAAAACAACGCTGGAGAAGGAGAGCAGTTTAATCTCTTTCTGTCATAGAACAAACTTTTAATAGTGAATATGTCTTTAAGTCATAAATAGAGGAGAGAACTACAATCAATTTGTCAGCTTAATTGATAATTAATAACACAGTATATACGATATTTCGCTCACATACTGATTTATTCCATTAGCTTTGAAATCACAGTGCATAGATTCAATTTTTAGTAAATCTTGATATTGATCTCTGGTATAAGTGTGGATGTCAATGTCTTTGGAAAGTCTACATCTAACAAAAGTAGCTTCAATTCTATTTTAAAACAAGAAAATTAACATTTCAGTTATCTTTTATAAAGCAGTGTTGGATGTGGAACCACAAAACATTTTTTGGTAAGTGAGATGTCATTTAATAAGGAAACCATGCAAAAAAATGTTTATCTGCCTGGCCCCAGCCAAAAAAAGCTGCAAGGTTTGGGTGTAAAACAGATGCTGTATCGCATTTGAAGCTAATTATAAAAGTTTATTATCTGTGAGGCGACAGTGAGCGATATTACAGAGACACTACTGTAATAAAAAGACGTGGTTTACCACTTCCTAATCCTGCCAGCCACATATGTGTGCCCACCCACACGACATGAGCAGAACTGCCCTTTTATCCTTACATAGAGAGTTCTACAACAAAATGACATACCATCTATGCATCTGCGATCAGAGTTTGATTCTGACCCAAGGCCATTTGCTGATCCTTCAATCAACACATAAAGAAAAAAAGGTAAAAGATGAAAAAGTTGAGTCACCTTGAAAGTTTAAAGCAACAAAGCTTTTTGAGCTTACTGGATGACTATGATTTTTACAGTTCCCTCCACTGCACTCATAACGTCTTAAATCACTTTTTAAAAACTAATTATTTTGTTTTCTTTAACCTTTATTGATAGGAAAGGACAGGATATGAATTTGAAGAGAGAGCGGGGTGGCTGGGTAATGACCACAGGTTGTTAATCGAACCCGGGTCCCGTTTCGTGCTTACTGCCTCTATACCGCAGGAGCTGTCAATCATAAGTGAGAATATGATTGTTCTATTGATGCATACATCTAAAACTGTGTGTATGATTAATTGGTTTCTTATTAAACGAAGGCCTAAATAAGAGTTTACATTTTTTGGTTGGTGACATGACATGATTCAGACTCATTTACTTTCTTCTCTTTGTCTGTTACCTAGAAGTCTATGGATCTCCTGTCCCTTCTTTTAGACATTTTAGGTCTAATCTGTCTGAGGTAAACGTTGGAGGTGCGAGGTGTCCTAGACTGGGGTCCACAAGGGTCAGTTATTGGTCCTTTCCCACTTCCCTGAGTCCCAATATCCACAGATATTGCTTCGCTTACCACAACAATCAAACTCAATCACCAAGACCTTCAGTATGATGGAGGGCTATCAGTAGAGAGATGGAGAAATGTTCAGTGCTTTCACCTGACAGTGGTAGATGTACTCAGGTGTGCTCTTCTTAAACTTCATGTTCCAGACCAGAGCCACTCCGTCTGGCTCATGAGGGGCATCTTCATTGTTGTTGTAGGACGCCACCAAAAGCTCAGGGTACTGCAGACATGCAGAAAAGATAAGAGGTATGAGCGAGAGAGGCTGATGGAGCAGACTGAGATGAGCAGGCGCTGACAGCTTCGGGGAAGAGGTCAGTGTACCTGAGGAGACCAGTCCAGGCAGGTGATGACCCGATGCTTTGACCAGCGCTCATCATAGAAGAGTCGACTGAGGGACAAACTCGATCCTCCCTGCATGTCTCTGTGAGAGAGAGAGAGAGAGAGACATGGCTTGCAGGTTTTTAAAGGAATTTAATTTTTTAAAAAGTGTATTGGCAACTTTTTTAGTGTCAATTTCTTCTAATAGATGCCTGAAAACAACCATATATAGCAAGTGTTGGTAATTCATTTAGAAATAAAGGACAAATAAAAATATAGATACAGCTTTTAGATGGCTTGGCATAACAGTAAAACGATATTTTGATGACTCAACAATTTAACATAGCTTGCCTTGGAGTTAAATAAATATTTAGTCCATTTATATAAGAGTATAATGTTTTGATATTAATCACAATGTAGTAAAATCTGAACATTTTAATTGAAGATATCCATTTTAGAACACATTTTAGAAGATATTGTTCATTTACATCACAGGAAGTTTATCATGCTTTGAATGATTGCTTATGGATTGCTCAAAATAGAGGACTCTTATCAGGATACATTTAATACCAAGGACATTTAGTAAAAACCCATTAATTGTTACCAAAATATGAGATATTACTAGTTGTTTAAATCTAGTACATTTGAAAAATCTTGAAAAAGAAGACGAGCTGCACTCAAAAAAAGAACGTTTTGTATTTGCTACAACAAAATGAGCGCTTGGTAACGGCATCACTTTTGCTGATTCCTTTGAACAATGGATACAGTCTCTCTCTCTCTCTCTCTCTCTCCCTCCCTCCCTCACTCACCCATCCTTGTCATGCAAGTCTCGTCCACTATAGTCAAAGAAAATGTTGCCGTCTTCAGCTAACGCTCTCTCCATCACCCTAATGCTGCGGTCGAAGAAGATGAGGAAATCTTCAGAGTGTAAAACCTGCTGCTTCTCTTCCTCTGTCAGCTCCTGCGGGACGCCTGAGATGCCAGACAAAACACCAATAAACACAGCTGCTGAATCAATAAACACACAACAGCTTGAATGTTTGATATACACACTTACAAAAGCCCTGGGATTTTTATGCCTATCATTTATATACGATAACACACTAACAAATGGATGGAACCAGGGGAAAAACACCAGCATCTTTTTTCCGTGTCGCTACTGCTAAAAATTTAACAGCGAAATACCACATAAATGCAAAATATGTTATAACCATAGAATTTACAATGAAAAAAAAGTAATACGTTTCACAGAGCGAGACCATAAATCCAACAGTTACCAAAACAGTTATGAAAATACGGTTGATTGTCGTAAAATTAAGAAATTGTACTGTTTGTAAGTAACAAATGTTTAATGTGGATTTATTGTGTAATTACAACTACAAAAAAACGAAATAAAGAACTATATTGTAATTTTTTTGTATTATTTTTATCTACATCAGCTAATATTTGTCTACATCAGATGACTATATTAAAACTGTCATACATTATTATAATATCAATATTATAAGAATACTAATAAGCATTATTATATCTTTATTATATCTACTTAAAAGTGTATTAGTTAAGTATTAGACACCTTTCTTATAATCATATTACAATACATAAAATCATTTACATTTTTAAGAAAATACCATATTATGCTCTAAAGATAAGCTAGTTTTGAATAAATTATTACATATTTGAAATTATGATACAAGGAAATAAAAAAGAAATTGACAAAGATATGCATATAAATAAATACAAATTATACATTATTTTAAAATGAATTACAATTCAAAATAATCCAACCGAATCTAAACAATAGTTTGTTCTTTCTAATTGTAAATAAATGTAAACATTAATAATGTATTAAATATTCATAAATAATTTTTCATATATTCAATTTAAAGGTTATTAATATTTTTATACGATGACCATATTGCATAACGATGGCCAGCAATGACTCGAGCTTTGAGCTAAACCAATTAGCAGAGAGATATGAGTGTAAAAGCAACAAACAAACAAGAAAATGAAGAAGCAAATACACACTCAGACACATACTACGCCTCTTCGTATCCACACCCCGCCCTCCTCGTTTGAAGTTATTGCGTTCTTCCATTTTCTCCCAGACTATTAGGGGCCACGGCTTTGATCTGAGTGCACTTGATTTGCGTGCCTCTCTTTTTTTGTGTGTGATGACTCATGAGGAAGACAAAGCCTGATCAAAGTCAAAGCTCTCTCTGTCCGGCCTCTTGCAGTTATTTACCCTGCACACTTGCTCAAAGAATGCACTCTCCGCTGGCTTTGAAGTGCACTTGCTGGGGTCTAGTGACATTAGAGTTCGATCAGGCCTGACCCAGAATGCCACGGGGCGATAAGGCAATGCCATCTGATATGACAGCAGGGGTCACACGCGACTGCCTGCCGATCCTGTTTAGTGACTGTGGGGATTTTTCACAAGTGGGAGGCCCAAACATGACACAGGATTATTAACACTCTACTGAATTAAAAACAGACGATCAAGTGTTTGGATCATGACAGAAAACTGATCTGAGTTGAGTTAAAAATGTAAAAATTTGTCATTTATTGTTTCTTGTATTCTAGAATGGACGGGTGTTCTTTCCCATTTCTGTTCCCTTTTCACCCTATGCAAGCTCGAGAAAGGCACCAGTGTAACCCTGTACCCTGACACGGAACAATAAACGGATGAATTATTAATAATAAATTTAGTATATCTACACCCCAGTCTATTTTCCACACCTCTGGCCCTTTTTAACCTTTAAATGTTCATTTTCAGCAAAAATATCTGATTTAACAATCTAAAAATGTATCAGTTTAAATTTTTTTTTTTTACGTGAATCTCTTTTTCTACCTCAGCTCTAATCAAAACTACTGCGTTCTTCCATTGCCAAGACCTTACAAAAACAAAATGCCTTATTTTCAATATAAAAAAAAAATATTTTGGCCTTTTATCACAGTCTTGGACATGTCAAAAAATTAGCAATAAAATTGACTGATGGATTTTTGGAGTTTGCCATAAATAACCTTTTTTGATGGCCCCCAAATATTTCTTCCTTAACTAATTCCCGTTCTCTGTAATATGAGTATTGACTAATAAATGAGTTAAAAAAAAGATTTCTTGTTTGCAAATTGCACTAAAAGCAATATTCATGTGTGTTAGTTAGTTAGGGTTAGCGTCTAAAAATCCTCTAATCCAGATTGTTAATAACTGTCGAGTCATAAATCATTGAAAAACAAATATTATCCTGAAATCCATTCTCCATTGCATGTAGTTTTTGTCCAATTTCTCCTGGTTTCTCACCTTCCTTTGTATCTTTACTCTCCTCCTCCTCCAGCGGATCCATTTCTGGCAACGCTTTGGGTTCAGCCACCTCTTCATCCTCCTCTTCATCTTCTGAAAACATACACACAAAAGGGTATGTTCACGTTCTGTTCCATGACACCTGCCAAAACTCCAGCGGCTGTCTTTGACCTTGCCAGAGACCCAGAGTAATGGCTCACAGACACAGGCAGGCTCTGGACTAATCACAAACACTCCTGTGTTTCGGATCAACAAAGCCCACTGCTTTTTAGGGTCCGTGGGGATTTGCACAGCTGGATGTTCCAAACTGTAAGCACTGGAGAAATAACCACTTCCTCTGGTTCCAGAGAACAATGCTGTGTGACAAAATGTGTCCAATAAAATATAGATTCCCTTTACAACAGCAATGATTTAAAAATGATTGTCGAACTACAACTTCAGGTCAGATCGTCAATAATTTAACCCATGGTGACAAGGAGGATCACAAACAATTCAAACTGAATGGATTAGAACCATAATGGATACAAGTTGAGATAGAGAGGAACCAATAGGAATCACCGTGTGCTTATCCCAATAAACAGAGGTCTCATAAAGAAAGGAAATTAGCAGTGATTAGAATTAGTGCATGAAAGATGGCTGGCACCAGTGGTGTAGTGGTTGAGTTCCAGACCTCCCTCCCCCCTTACACACACACACTCACACGCACACACGCGTCTCTGCTCTCTTCACTGCTGGATTTTCCAGTTAAAAGTCAGCACAAGATTAAATAAAATAATGAAAAAGTTTAATCATATCATTGCTTACAGTTCTCTCCCTTAACTTCAAACAGCTGTTTCAGTCAACTTCTAAAAAAACTGTGGCACATCCTCAACAACTAAAGTTGACTAAACTCAAAATTTCTTTGCAGCTGGTTCACTTTTATTTTTATTACAGTGATATGCAAGTTAGAAGTAGTCACATTAGAATGTATCTCATCTCCGCCACGTTCACTTTTGGATGACAAACTTTGAAGTCAAATATGGATCAAATGTTACAATATGGCCACAAAATAGGTGATCATACAAAACGTTTCACACTTTTGAAATCCCAACAAATGCCCCCTTCAGACCCCACAGGAGCATGTGTGTTACAGGTGCTTATATGTTTAGGGTCCAGAGGTTTCCTGCTGAAAAGAGGCACCGACGCCCCACGGGAAAGCTTTTTTTCTGCTCCAGATCCGCCAGTAGCCCAGAGGAATCGACCCTTCATTAACCCAATCACCCCAGTCAAACAGCAGCACCGCCCACACTCAGCACCTGCTCCATCTCTGTGACCCAAACTCACGAAACAAGTGCACGCAAAAACACATGAACAGAACATACACCTGGAGGAGTGGACCGCAATTGGGGGAAACGCTTGACGCTTAGGTCTAAGGTGGATTCGGAAGCTGGAGAGGAATATGGTTCTTGAATTATTACTAATCTAATGTTGTAAAATGTGTACAGAATTTACATTCTGCCTCACTAACATAAAAGTGTAATAACATTGAAAAAACAATGGTCATCCAGTTCTTTAACCACCGATTTGTCAAAAGAAATTGTTAAACTAGCAACTTTTCCTTTTTTAAATAAGACCATATTGTCAGGGTTCTTAATATTGTTTTTTTTTTCATAGTGGTGCCATTATTTCTGTATAGCAGGTACCCGAGAAAGCTGAGATGTTTGGTCTTGGAACACACAACCATGCATTGAGTCTATTCCTGACTTCTGGAGTGCATTGTTCTCTGGAGTGCATTTTGTTTTATCCGTGAATTGTTTTCTGGTTCTGTGTGACTGTGTTCTAGTCTTAAAACCTCCCCTCTTGTAAACTTCGTATCAGTTATCTACCTCACTGGTCCTTAACTCCTCTTGTGCTGGTTAATTTATGCCTTTTGAGGTTTGTTTATGATTATATATAAAAAAAATATGTACCAAGTGTGAGAGTTTTATGTTCACCTCAGTTGTTTTGATGATTTTATGTCCAACAACCACCACCATCTTCCACATTCATAGACTTACAGTATTACTATTTACTAAAACTGTTTCAAGTCTTGTTTTTATTTTTTGAATTGACCTCTTGTTTTCACATGTGATCAATGTTTTTTTTTTGTTTATAAAATAAATAATTATATAATAAATTATTGGATAAAAAAAATGCTGATATACTTTTCCCAACATCTCTTCTGAGCCCGTACTCTGCAAACAGATGGCCAGAGGGATGAGCCTTTGCTCCTTCACATGCACCTGTAGATGGCACACGCAGTCACGCTAGCACACACACAGTGCTCTGTGGAGGTTGTTTTCATGCTGAACCCCAGAGTCAGAGGCTAATGATCCAGGGTCAAACTGACACTGGATGCCCAGTCTGCTGAAGGAAGTGATGTCATCATGCCAGACATGCAGCGGCTGGCAGTCTAACACCAGTGTATTTGTGTTCACACTCCTTCAGGCAGAATAGAGACCCTAGAGGCACCAGTGGTACCATGGGTCAGGCATTGTTATGAATATTGCCATTGTGGCATAGCTTTCGGCCTTTGTTCAGTTATTGGGGTTTAATCTCAAATCATAATGTTTTCAATTGTATACAAACATCATATAATACAATAAAGGTAAGCATGACTCCCAGACTGCGGAACTATCTGCATGGCGGAATGCAAGCTTAACTTGCCCTACACTGAGCTGCTGGTTTTCACAAGCAATCCGTTACACAAGGCTCCAATCTGTCAATTTCAGTCAGGAATGTTGTAGTCACTTTAATTTTTAAAGAACATTTTAGCATTTTTTTTTCAAGGAACACAGGGATTTTGAGAAAGCCAGAAGTTCAATGTATGGGCCTTCAATGTATTTGAATTCTTAGCCAATGTGCTTTTGTTACAAACGTGTATAAATGTTGTTAGAATGGTTAAACCTTGATCATGTCATGGTAAACCATGTCACGCAATATCGAAAACTGTCTAAAGCACATCAACTGTTAACAATGATGACCGAATTTCAAAACGTTGTGTAAACCCTTATTTGATCAAGTGCCCGTATATTAAAATAACATTCACAAGGAAAAAAAATGCTCCTGTATTCTCTGCTTTGACGGATAGTTTGAGGGAGGTTTTTACTTTTTTATACATATATATTCTAAACAAAAACAACGATAACAGTTGCATGTCTTTTGGTATTTTTATTCTTGAAAGGGCAGGAAAAATGTAAATGTAACACAATCACTAATGCTACTGTTCCTTGGCCATTTATTGGAAGAGGTTGGGTGTGTGTGTGGGTGTGTGCGTGGGGGAGACAAACACTGGGGCTAAACCAGAAACTGGCTCTTATAAAAAAAAATTATATATTAAATATATATATATCGAACTGCATTATGAACACACATGCCTTCTCAAATCTATTTGCACATTTTTATTCTTGCTTATTTTGAAAAACAGGACTATTATATGGATATATATAGGCCTATTATATGTAGATACTATGGAAAAGCTTGATGTTTTTGAATTGTGGTGAATTAATTTGATTTGACTATAGTTTTGATTGCATGCTGGCTTCTTAATAATATATTAGAGTAAATGTAGTAAAGAGTAGATCTCTTTAGATTTTAGTTGGATACCACTGTCTATAGAGAAACTAAAACCAAAGAAACCAGCTCTAATTCCTAATTCTAATATTAATTCATCGTCATTGAGCTTGGAAAAGCGTGCTCGCTGAGACCATTTTATGCTTGAGAATATGTAACTTTGAGAGCTCAGCACACCGGAACAATAGTGTCAGTAGATGACCAGTGGTTACTGTGACTCATAAGAACAGTAAAAGTTTGCATCCAAACTTTGGCCCTCTTTATTTATACACAATAATTTAAAGATCACTGATAAGCATTCCAATGTGTCTTACCATTTACACTATACTTTCAAGGCTCGATGCAAACCATGTGAGAGAGAGCAGAGAGAGCAGGTTCAGACTCAAAGTATCTTCAGTGATTTCAAACTTCCTTCAGAGCGACACATTAACAGAGCAACGAGGAGGTGGCAGCGCTGACATGAAAGACATCAGAAATGTGGAACTAGCACAAGAAACAAGGATCTTTGCAGATTAGGAAAATTAGGATATTTACCAACAATGGACACAAAATTAAAATGTTGTTTGTGCAGTTGTCTGATCAGATTAATTGAAAAGCATAAAGAAAAAGGATTATAGAAACAAATTTAAACTGATATTATTAAACATGTACATTGTGTTATTGAAATATTAGTCATAACCCATCACAGAAGATTCTGGAAGCAAGGTTTAAAAAGTCCAACAAAAACACTGCTTGATTTAACTTTTAACACTGAAGATGCCAACAGCTAAAATGCCATGCTCATTTAGGAAAGAGAGAGACAAAAAAAAGCTCTGGGGAGGGGAAGACCCTGAGAGGGCAGCTGTGTCTCCAGAGAAAAAGAGACAAGAGTGTGGTTGTGCTGCCTTTATGAAGAATCGTGTAACTTCCTGTTGTGATGCAACTTCCTGCAAGATTCTGAATATTTTTTTTATATAACTAAAAGTTTTTATGTATGGTCAATGATGTTTAGGTACTATACAATATAGGTTTTGGCAAACAGTATAGCAGAATTTTAGCTAGGTGCAATAAAATACAAAATACTGCTCATTTCTAATTATTTTAATGAGTTTTTAACTTTCCCTGAAATATTCCCAGATACAATTCAGAAATACTTGGTGAATGAAGTGCATGAAATGAAAGCTTTCCAGTATCAGACTGACGGTACTCCTGTTTCATCTCCCTGAACGTCTGCTGTACCAGAAGCCAGAGACTCTGCTGTGGTAATGAGGCCGGGTAATGCAGCAGCTCTGTGGGCAAACCTGGTGCCAGTCAAGCTTTGGCCTGTGAGCCTTCGCCCACAACCACATCTTTAAAGGAGTCATCATGCCACGCCATGCACGGTCTGACCACAGAGAGCATGATTAAACCTCCTTACTTCAAACTTTCCAACCCAGAGCCTGTCAAATGATGCAACCCGACCCAGTCGCTCGGCTAAACTTACTTTAAAAAGGAAAAACTCATTTGAAACTAAACATTCTGTCTTGGTTTATCCAGAATCTACATTTGTGAGTTTTACTCCTCTGTCACACATCAAAGAGAACAATTTGAAATCTAGAATTAACATGAATAGGAGGAAAACATACCGGCGTGAACGTCTGAAGCTAGTGTAATGTTCTAAATATTTCTAAACTACTGTAAAATATTTGAAAAAAATAAATGAGAACAGATTTGTCTTGTTTTTGTCTGACTTTATCTTAATAAACAGTGAAGGGATATTGCCTGTTGCTACATTTATTTAGAAATGAGAACCTCATATGGAAACAATTTTTAATTGAAATCTTGAGTTTAATCAAAAGTGGCCTCATCATTTACTTGAGCTCCAGATCCTTTGTAAAACATCAGTTAGGATTGATCATTGAACACTGGATTATCGAACTAATTGAAAAGAAAACTTTTAAATATTTGAATACTTTTAAAATAAACAGCTCTCCATTAAGAAATGTGCAACTAGCAGGTAGATGACATTGTAAAAATGATACATTGTAAAATTATTTTTATATAGATAGAAATCTTTTGTGCATACAGTCTAAAAGTATTTACTAAGCATAAAGTAGAGATCTTTGATGTCACAATTATAGCGAGTGTACGTTAAATGTGACCATGTGTAATCACTGCATTTAACATCCTTTCATGTTGTCAAAAAAGCTCAAATCAATGGAATTAAATTCTAACATAATTCTATACTCTTTTGTTTGGATGAAAAAAAGTTTAACAGAGTGAAGAGAGAATGAAAAAGAGAGAATAACTCATTAAAATTCTCTTTAAATGCATGCTTCAGTGAGAATTTTATTATACATGAGGAAACCATGAGTTGTTTTTTTTTATAGAACAACCAAAATAACAACCAGATTATTTCATGAACTCAATCCTGTAATTATCTTAAGATCCCGCTTCAGAGAAGTCTGATGTGCTTAGAGTGCCCCCTGATGTCTGTTATAGGCCACATCCACAATATTATGTGCCATGCAGCAAATAATCACTTAGTATTTGTAATGTAAGCGCATAATAAAATAATTACCATTACATATTACTAAAATATTTTATGTAGATACAGGGTTTTTATTGTAATCACTTGCAAAAACAAATATGGTTTAATATTCAACTGTGATCATTTCTCAAAATGTATTGCACCATTTAACGTTTTGTTCATTATGATTAATTATCTAATTATCTAAGCTAATATATATATTATGCAATTTTACACTTTGAATGAACTTTTAAATAGCAGATAGTAATATATTGTAAATAATAATTTTGTAAAGAAACTCTTTGCAGAGGGCCTCACTTATTTCAATCAAAAGGGACAAAAGTACATCACAATACAAGTGAACTGTAAGAGGGGACACAAGAGACATGCTAAAGTGAGCATTCAGCCTGATATAGAAAAGTCTCAAAAAGAGGAAAATGGTTGTAGCAGAATGTACAGAAAGAAAGAAATTGATTAAAATGCACAGCTGAAAGTACAAGGAAAAGGGGGTCGATAGTAGACCACAAAAGCAGAAAAGGTACTGGGAGAATGATATTCAAGGAGACATCTTTCACAGGTAAGATGTGAACGTAAGATGATGTATTGGGCTGGTTGTGATAAGGGAGACAGGTGCAGGAGATGAAATGTGCAAAATTGAGAAATGAGGAAAACTGGAACCCGGGGGCAAAGAAACAGATTAAAAAAATATACATAAAAAGATCATACACAAAATATTTCAATATGAAACTCCTTTAACCACTTTATGAAGTGTGATTACCATTTCACCAATTGTTTAATTAAACAGCATCAACCAAACACGCATTAAGTGAGGTTTGATTTACATATTTCGGGAGGAGTTATTAGGGAATGACACCTGCGCAGTCAATTATCTCATCAACTCACACCCATATAAACCCAATCCAACCTCTCACTCATGTCTGAGCTTTCTCCCCCTATCCACCTCTCTCTGTGCAAACTTTATTATTGTTAGATTACAAAAGTTGATTACCGTAATCTAAAAGGCGAAGTGGGGTGCAATTGCAGCTTTCATAGAACTTTTGTTTTATAAATAGACAAGTTTAATTTTTTAAACTGAGTTTTGGTGGGTGTAAATGATTCCATGTTTATATGTGTAAAACTCCCAGGATGAGTAATTTCAGGACCACCCATACCTGGCAACCACATCAGCTGACTTAACAACAAACTCGGAAAGTTCAGCAATTTGAGATCGTCAGACTGCTTGCGTGCTAAAAGGAAAACATTTAACCAATCGGAGGAATGAAACACAATCCCATCTGATGTTCAACACGCATCACATGGCAAATATTATTACAGCGGCTCCATGAACAGGGGCTGATTTTTTTTTTGGCTGGACTGGTTTCATGTAACATATTATGTGGCGGTGAGATGGGAAAATTGTTATCATCTGGGTCCAGAATGGCATGGTCCACCCACCGCGGAAGACATTGTATTGTCTGATTTCAACTGGCCCTGATCCAAACCATTTGGGATTTTCGCCTTTTTTGGTTTTGAAACCAGAGTCAGATGATGGCAATGAATTCAAAGTCTTAGCATTTCAGAGCAGAGGGAAAAGAGAGAGAAAAAAACAGCCATTCCCTTGAATTCAGCTATTAATTTTGACACTGCGGATCAAAAGAGAGTAAAAGTAAGCGTATCTAAATCCAAAGTGATGCTGTATGGGATGGAGACCGAGGGAAATAGTAACCGCTGATGTGTGAGAGGGGTTTTCTGGCTAACCTTTAGTTTTGTGAACACTAACAGTCACAGATTTTACTTGTACAAAAGAGCTAAAACAACATGAGCTATGAAGCGTTTCCATGTGTGACCCGTTCGCCCGATTCGAGGCCGACTTAATGCCAAGGCTGTGGGCAATAGTCTTGACCAAAGTAAGTAATATAAAACTCAAGCTCTCAATGACACTAAACTGTTCAAGGTGATATCAAAATAACATTTGTTCAAGATCATTTACAGCATCTTTTCCACTGAATTAAATAACAAAGCTCTACAAAACTGCCACAATATTAACATATTTGTTTGAAAGTACTTATTGATTCATAGTTATTTAAAATTAGGGTACACCCGTGTAATTAAATTAGACAATTAGATTTCTACAAAAAGAGGTGAAAAACTGACAGCATAACAGCCGTTTTGGGTTTTTTTTTTTTGGTTCCTTGAATAAGTTCCAGTAATGTCTTTCAGATCAGCAGTTAGCTCAATGTGCAATTAGGAACCATTACTGGGCCACCACAAGTTTACCAAAAAATGACTGTACAGTTAACCACAGCTTCCCACTGGAGACCCCCAGAGCTAATGGACCTGAGAAATTCCTAATGCTCACAGACACTCACACAGAGTTCCTCACATTATAAGCTCAAACACACTTTGAATCAAATCCGAAAAATTAGAGATTGACAATCAAAGAAATAAATAGCATCATTGACCACAAATGAATGGTAAACATGGTTCACAAGATGAGGTTTACACAAATACATAAACCCTAAAGCTGCACAAAGTTGTGTCGTTTCCATGAGGACATTTGTTCAGCAGAAATCCTAAAATGTGCTTCTGAAATGTTCTTATCGGTTTGATGTTAATGAGCTGTAGAGCCTGTAAAGTCCATTTATACCTAAGCCCTGCTGATCCCAGGAACGGATAGAACGGATTTCACAGATAGAGAAGTTACGTGAACATAATTCAGAGGTCTTTGCACTGGGCTCATTTG
Source organism: Danionella cerebrum (assembly GCA_007224835.1). Classification (NCBI taxonomy): domain Eukaryota; kingdom Metazoa; phylum Chordata; class Actinopteri; order Cypriniformes; family Danionidae; genus Danionella; species Danionella cerebrum. The sequence goes on from SRMA01024014.1 coordinate 276,096, forward strand.
GTTCCTTAACCCCTTCAGACCTCCAGTGTTCTGAGGATTAGATATTTCCAAAGGATCGAAGGGTTGTATAAAGGAAATGTGATGTTTATAATAATGTCTAACTCTTTAGTTGTATTTTTTGTCCATTTCAGAGGACATTGGGTCTAATATTATGTAGTACTTAAAAATGTACCAACATGAAATTATTACCAACAAAATGTTAAATTAAGATTAAAAAACACATTTTTGGGGGCAAATACATCAATGCTAAAGGGTAAAACCATAGAAAATGGTGTAGTCTTGTAGCTTCTCAGATTAAAAGATGAGCAAATGTTTTGATTTGATCAAAAAAATTAACATCCAATGGCTTAAATTGAAGCAATGTTTTTATGGTTTGAGGGAGTAAAAAATTATCACAAAAAAATGAATGATTTTAAAGAAAAATAAAGTATAGGGCATGTTATACTGCTAAAACATTAATTAAATCCCATGTTGTTAACAAATAAATCAGATTAATGTAATGTTTAACAAGTACAGATTTAAACAAAAAAGATGCAGGAAAGACAAAATTATACAAAAAACATTTGTACGCTTTTTTTCAAAGGGGTTTAAAAGGCAAGAGATTTGCATACAGTAAACTAATTATTTTTATACACCAAACTAAAAATAATTTTTGTAAGTAAAAGGAACTCATTTAAATGTATTTGAATGGTTTACTAATACTCCAGCATCAATCCTTATTCCAGTTAGATTTTGGGTTGTGAAATATCAGGTGAATTCATGAGGGTCTACTACGATTGAACCATTCATTTCAGTACACAGGGAAACAATAATTTCCTTTTTTTCCTTTTTCCTTTATTGATAGGCATGTGATAATTGACAGGAATAGAAAGTGGAGGGGTGGGGTCGCCAAATGACCTGCAAATTTAGGATTTGAATTCTGGTTGCCCAGCGAAACCAACTTTACATGCCAATCTTCCCACCCAAAACACCACCATTTTTACGCTTCACCACTTTAAAAGCTTGCTTTGTCAAGTCGGCAACTCAAAATTTGATTACAGTGATATAAACAGAATTATAGCACAGCTGTAGTTTGCAGTTTTCAAAACGTCTTTGGAAACTTCAATGTAAAGGGACTAAAAAATTTTATTCTAAAAAACTTGGGGGCTTGGGAACCTGGGATTTTTCACCAATGTGAGCTGTGGGACCTTGTGACACAAACTTGGCTTGATGAATAAGCGAATGAAAGAAAATCAAAGGGAATTGTATAAAGATGAGAGGTTTTACTGAAATAACCACTTTGTCAAAACTCCTCTTGTTATCACTTTTAGTAAATATTTTTTGCAGTTGTGCTTTCACCATCTCCACTCTCCTTTTTCAACACGGCACCATCTGACAGTCGGAGAAACTATAAAACCAGAACTACAACATTCCCAGGATTTACTAAATCAGCGTCCAGCGGAAGGGCCATCCCATCACAACACTACCCAAAGGGATCACAAGGAAGTTCTTTCATACACACTACATGCCTGAGAGCTCGCTGGAGCCTCAAATATGATGCTCTGCGATGGGAGAGTAATTTGATTGAGTTAAGAACAATGTACATTTAGCAGAGACGGATGCCAACAGTTCTTTAAATTCAATTTTACTAAACAGAGTCACACACGCTCAGATTGATATGAGACAAACTAATGTTGACGATCGGCTTCTCATTGAGGTCAACAGTTCAGACAGGTCACAACCTCTGAACAAGAACAACTGCTGAGTCATGATTTGAAATCTGTACACAATACACACATATACTCACGATGACCTCATTTTTGGATTTTCCTCACATAGTAATGTGAATTTCTGAGCATCTTTTCAGTGAATAAACAATGTTGCATCAAGTTTTATTTTCTAAAAGGTAATTTTGACCTAACGCACATAAAATTACAGCATTATTTTTAAAAGTTTGATTATATATATTAACAAAAAAGACAACAATCTAAAGTATTTAATACAAAATACATTTAAAATATATTTATATTTTCTGAATGTAATGTTTTGATTAATTTTATTTGATGTTATCTAGCAGGAATTTTTTCAATGATGTCAGGCTAGCTGAAATAATTAAATTGTTCATCAAACTTGTGAGCAATTAAAAAGGGATTGTGGTATTGAAAAAAAAATATTTATAAGCAGATTAACGCTTTTAACTCAATGTAACTTAGTGTGGAAAAATATTGTGGAAACAGTCTTGAAAATAAGTAATTTCTAAAAGTTTTAAAATGGTTAAAACCCTAATGTTGTGTTTGTTTTCATGATCCACATAGGTCAGTAAAATTTAAATCACAAAAAAATTACTGTTTTTTTTTTTTTGTTTTTTTGTTTTTTCAAGAATGATGCATCATAGGGGTGCCCAAACCCATAAGGGTATGTCATAAAGGCCTTCCTCTTTCAAGATTTCAAGTTGCAGGGGTAAGTGAAATGGACCACAGCCTTCCTCAAGTAAATTAACTTATCGTTAGTTTTATTTTCTACCTTTTAATTTTTCTTACCAATTTTACCACCACTAAAACCATGTTTTAATTTAATAATTAAATTGACACACAAAGAGTCAATACAGCTGCAGAGGAGGTAAAGCAATAAAGCAATAAACAAGAACCCTTTCAACATTTAAAAAAAATAGCTTTCAAACATTAACGACTGGCTGAAAGATGAAGTCTACATATAAAGAGAAAAAAAGCCACAATGGTGGTGATTGTAAAAGCACATTAGGGATCAATTTGTGAATTTCATTTATTAATATCATTTCTTTACAAAGAAAAATGAATAAACTGTTGAATTTATTCCTTAAATCCAGCCCTAATCCTGACATGATGCAATAGGATCAGCAAAAACGTTCCTTGAGATGAAATTCCACACATTAGCTTTCCTTAGGAGCTAAAGATGAGAAACTACATGCATTCAGGAACAAGGCTCATGACAGTGTTCTAGTGCAGTCCAACACCTGGACACTTAGAAGCCCCCCTTCTCAAAAAAGGTCAAAGAAAAAAGGAAAATCTGCATCTGTTTATTTTCACCAATCACCGTAGAAACCCTTGCACTGGCCTTTAACACAGAGCACAAGCTGGAGCAGGTGCTGGAAATACTACATAGAGGCTTTAAACTTTGAAAGCAGTACAGTATTCAATGTAAGAAAATGTAACTCATAATATTTATGAGATAAACAATGTGATTATTTGTCATATTTAATTTTGTATTTTTGCAAAAGGCCTCAAATAGAGATTTCTTTTGCATTTGTTGTCCTTTCCCTTTTAAATCAGATTGATTTTGCAAGTTTCGTCCAAAACACACAACCTCTGCCTCCAGACAGCTGTGATCTCGGTCTATGAGTCGAGAGGAAAAAACAAATAAACTCTGCTGAGCGCCATGGCTGAGGGCATCGGCCAATCAAAGGCCTGTCAGCGGCCGCACTTGCTGAATAAATGACCTGCGCTGACGAGAAATTCCAGCTGCCATTTTAATTCTGATCAGGCTTCAAGGAGGTAGAGAGAATAAAAACACATCACGTATAATGACAGGAAGTCTCCAATCACATGGTGAACAGCTGTTGCCAGTGCAGGGGATCAAGAAGCCAGGGGAGGATGGAGAAACTGTAAAAGGGGGGTATTGGACTCATGTCATTTCATTTTTCTTTAACCACGTTCCATTTGTTTTTTGTTAAAATGGCTGAAACCAGTAGCTACTGAGTTTCATGGTATAGTTGTCTTTCAAACATTTTTTTAGACCCTGTTTTATGTAAAAAAAATGCATTTAACTTTTCTTTTTTATAAATAAATAAAACTCTTTAAGTTAAAAACATTTGGCTTTCCGTAATGTGATTATATCGTCTTTAAAACAATAGTAAAGTTTGTAATTTCTTTTTATTTTCATGTTATACGTTTACAACCACATCAGTAACACTCTACTCATCTAATTTTCTTGATTAGATTCTTTAATATCAGCTTGTTTTCAGAGTCCTCTTACTTGGTTTAAAATTAATACTCAATAATACACACATTTTGATAATAATAATAAATTAAAAGCCGTTAAATCAAATATTTTATATAAACATCTTACAACCATTAACTTCCAAGTGATTTGTTTAGAAGTGGAAATTCAAATATAAAATTTGGCAAAATGAATAATTAACATTTATTACACTTTACAGTCATGCAAGGTTTTATTACATATAAAGTTTTTATCTCTTGCTGGACTGGTTCGAACACAATGTAACATTTTTAAAGCCATTAACTAAATATCTCTCTTTCGAAGCCAAAGCATGAAAAGAGTTCAGCAGCTTAAGTTTAAAGTCAAATTCACACAAGATCTTTAACACTTTATTTTAACCTTTGGGAAAAACAAAGACTGGGGTTAAAAAGACTGGTTGAAAAAATCTGAGCTAAGCCCAAACAAGAATATTAGTTCACCAAAAATATTACTCGCTAACGTTTCAAACTCAAAAACAAATGCTTGATATCAGGGCTACCATGCAGCGATGGTATGCAAATCCACCAGAAAGGCCCTTGTTAGGGGGGGGGGGTCCCATCCATATGGAGAAGTTTAAGCAGTTTTCAAGCTAACTCAATCCATACCAGACATATCTCCTGAGTCTTGAAAAAGAACCAAATGAACTGAGCACAGCACTTGCTGCATTTTTACAAGTCTATAAATTTGAAACTGTAATTCAAATATAACACTTTAATAAGACTGCCTTCAGGAATGAGCTTCGAGTATATTAGAGTGAACTGACTGCTGCGTTGTGTTAGTTGCCAAGGATTCTGAGGAACCACACACAGCTACGGTGAAATATCCCTTTTTATATTCAATATTTTTTGGCTTCGATTAATCTCCTTCAAATCAGCTCAAGTGCTTTTCCTAACATTGCTATTTATTTGTTCATATACATTTTTATGATTTTTGATATATTCACAAATGAAGGTAGGAAAAATGTTTCATTTGAAAAGAGGCATTTTAAGAGACACTAAATATTCAAAATTGTGATTGATTTTAAATGCCATTGCTGTGCTTTTACACAATACAATAGTAGCCCACAAGATGTATTGGCAAGACTCCAAGTGATGTCCAGATGATAGAAGCCATTTTGAATTACCCATCTGTATCCATTTAAAGCCTCACTCAATAAAGTTACTGTTCTGCTACCAACGACCAAGCATCTCCTTTCAGAAACAACTCTGCTATCAAGAAATTAAGCCCAAACGGAGAAGTTTTGAGGTTCTTCAAGACGAGAGCACACCTGAAAGCACTCAGGTCAAACCCAGCCCGCATTTCCCTAAACTGATTTATCATGAGATCACAAAATCGTCCATTTGGATTGAACACAGACACAACTTGCGAGCAAATTATTGTAAATTTTAACTTTAAGAGACAATAGAAATTTGCTCAATAATTTAAGATGCCTTTCAGACAATGCGATTGGCAAGAAAGGGTAAAACAGTTCACCCCAGAGCAGCATATATTGAACTTATTCCATTTTTAGAGGTTTTTACTAAATAACTGACTTCCTATCAGTTTTTGAGACTCGCTCCAATTGACTTTTGTGTAAGATTTGATCCCTTACGTAACTGTTTCAAATCTCAAATATGTCCTTAAAACATAGTCTAAAATACTAGTATAAAACAACAGTAAATTGGATATTCCATGTTTCCAGTAGGTGGTGCTATAATGAAAATTGTAGGTTGCTATATAAATCTATTCAGATGTAGACTCTTAACACTTTTGCCAAGTTTGAACCCAAACAGACATTGCATGGCTGAGTTATCAACAACTTCCTGTTAATGGCAAAATGTCAACATACTCTTTCTGTTAATCCATTTCTGTAATACAACTTTTAAAAATCACTAAAGTTCCCTTATGATGTTAATTTCTGACTTTCACTTTAAAAGTACCTTCGTATTGATGAGCAGCCAGCGGAGTCTGGGTCTCTTTACAGTAGGACACCATCTCTCTGGGAAGGAAGTCCACCTGAGTGATCTTGGAAGGACCCAATCGATGCATTCGACGTCTAATGAGAGAGCAAAACAGTCTATTAATACCATGTACTCTGGGCATACTCATGCTCATTAAACAAGATAATGCAAATCCGGAAAAGTGAATCATAATGAGAAAATGCTATTTGTTCAACTGTCAGGCTCATAATTCAAAGACATGGGTGTATTGTAGGCTTGGTTGGCCCTGGGTTGACTGCTAGAGCTAATGCTTTAAGCAATCTCAGAGAACAGCATGGTGCATCAATCACTGTCACACACACAGACACAGCTGGAAAGAGACCAGATGGAAACACTTGGAGCTCACAAAGCTAAAAGCAAAGAGGAAATTTGGAAAAAGAAAAATGTAAAGAAGAGCGAAAATTGTTGCATGGAGTGGTATAATTGGAATGGAAGATCACACACAATGTGCCAATATTAGAAGTTGTTTGATAAAAATGACACCTAGAAACAGAAATATACCATTAAATCATCTAGAACATATATAATTTAGCATTATGATTCAAATTGAACTAAGAATTCACAACCTTTTGAAATAGTGCAAACTAATAATTAAGTTAATACTTCCTTAAAAAAAGTTTAATATCAACCAGAGGTGGCCCAAGTTTGATTTATACAGAGTTTCAAAGCTGGCTTTCCTGACTTAAAATCTGTTTTTTTGTATTGTTTTAAATATCTTTGGAGTCAATACTCATTAAAACATTGGTTTTAAATGTTCCACAAAATGTTAAAGCGACATTTTCAATTTCTAAATCTCTCTTTAGGACCAAATTAGGACCAAACAATAATAGTTTGATACAACAATGAAATGTGGATCATTGATGGTGATTTCCCCCGTGGACATTAAGGTTTTATTCCGAATACTCTTTGTAGATACTCACCATGCAACATTTTAAGGCTGAACAAATGCTTACATTTACAGGAAATAACACATTTGATCAACATTTGCTTTCAATGGGATACAAACCCACAACCTTGGCCTCCACAACACTACACTCATTTCTGAGGATGTGAGATAGTTAGAAATGCAGAGAAAAGATCAAAGGAGAAAGATCTAGAACAGTGAGACCATGAAGGACTGAGACAATAGAGGATGGAAAATGGAAGAAAGAGAGAGAGAGAGATACAAAATGTGGTACCCAAGCTCGGAGTCGGCCTGCAGTTGGAGAACAGAGGGGTCAGTGTCCCATGTCAGAGTCCTGGAAGGGGGTCAACATAGCACAACAGGAGAGAACATGCCAAATTTCAGGAGTCAGGGAGGTGATGAGGTTTGGTCATGCACTTTACAAAGGATGGATGCAAGAACTGCCAACAACAGGTTGAGAATGAACAGGATTGTTCTATAAAAATATGTTTTTTATTATGTCTACAACATATTATTAAAAATAAATGCGAAGTATTTGTTATTTAAGAAATAATTTATTCAAATTACACCTAGAGGTCTAACCTTTTATTCTCCTACAATAGCATTAATTACATTTATCATATCACTGTTATTATGGAGTGGCAACAACATTTAATCTAATCTAATATAGTTACATAATAATAATGATGATAAAACATTTCATTCATACACAGCAAAACTGGAGATTTCAAATGTGTGTGCTAAAAAGTTAAGTTGACTTTAATACACATAATCATTTTACTTTTTTATGTATTTTTTAGCCAGTTTTCTATTTGGGAATGCATTCATTTAGCTCTAAGGATAGTGGAGCTTTTTAAACCCACGATAAGTGTTTAAATAACCTATTGGAGATAACTCTATAAAATAAAAATTCTATTTTATGGTGTGTAGGTGTTTTTAACACCCAGTGACCTAAATAATTATATACATATTGCATACAAATTTAACATAATAAATGAAAAAACTCAACACCTATAATCTCACTAACTATGACCTCAGTTCTTTGATAAAAAGCTGTTTTGAAAAAAACAAAGGGGGTGGGCGTCATGGCCTGCCTTGTCTAAAGGTTTGGAAACATTGGTGACTTTTTAAAGTGAAATATTCACTTCTGAGGATTCTGCGTCAGGGTTTGGCTCATGCACATACCTACATTGTGTGTGTGTTCTGAGTATATACTAACACCACTGACCCCTGACCTGCGAGAGGAAGAGATCTTAAGTTTCTGCGCAACTCTGGACATTAAAGTGATATTTCCCCAAATATCTCACCTTAGATTTTCTTCTTAAAATCACTTTAATTGATTCAACAAATAAAAGCATTATCTTTGGGAAAACTGGAATGAACGGTTAAAAATTGGTTAGCAAACAACGGTTGTCGATTGAGTGAATTAACCAAATGGCACATCCCTGGTGCAAATGTTGGAACCGTTGAAAGCAGTAAAAATCTAAATCGTAATCCCAATTATAGAACATTTAATTCTGTTATGCATTACAGATACAAAAAGTCTTAAACATGCTTAGCACAAGTTGGAAGCAGTGAAATGGTTACATTTGCATATTGTGTGAAGGAAGTCTTTTAAGTTCAGTGTTAGAACTGAGCTTCATGCAGCGAGTGATGACAAAGACACAAGTGCGTATCGTTTGTCAAACATCTGCTTTATTCAGCCTTAATTACAGACCAGAGCATGTGCCTTCCTTGTTCCAGATGATAGCACATCTGTGTTTCACAGAGGGGATCCTCTGTGGGTTATATACTCCTTCCCGAGCTCATATATACTGTATATCCGACTAGTACGTTAGTTTGACAAGCCCTGGGTTTTACAGGTGGAGTGAGCAGATTTACCCTCTTTGTAGGTATCTCTTGATTGAAATTTTTAATAAAAGCTGCTTTAGGAAATAAAAATGATTTCATTGACTGAACAAGTCAGGTTATTGGGTCATGATTATGAGTCTGTCAGTAATGCAATTTAACTATTATTCCATGTTTAACAAAATCCAAAATTGGTAACCTCAATGACCCTTGACCTCTGTACACAGCTGAAACCAATCATGAAAAAGGTGTTTAAAGAAGGCCAATTGTACTTTTTTCTCCACTTTGCATCCTCTCTAAAAAGTGGTAACATAGGAGCCTCAAATCAACTCCAAAAAACAATGATTGGTCAGCCTCTTACAGGGTGCTCAAACAGTGTACTTTTTAGATGAGCCGGTGGTGGAATCATTGATTGAATTTGGTTACAATCCCTGGGGAAATAATAACAACCCCATTTTACTTTACATCTACTTCTCCTCATGTTTTTATATTCTTGTGGATGAGTGAAATAGTTGGATCAGAATAAACTGTTGTGAGCCCACTTCAAGTTTATCTGAGTGTGTCTGCACCAGTGGTTCTCAAACTTTTTTGGTCGAGCCCCCCTTTAAACCTTTAAAAGAATCTAGCCCCCCCCCCCATCACCCTCCCCGCCCTCCCCCCCCCCCCATCACTCACGAAGCTCCCTGAACCAGGTTTCATGCTGTCCGCTGCCAGCGTTTTTAGGCATAGGACACACATCAGCCTTTCTTCCTCACCAACGACATCAACAGTGAAGCCGAGAGCAAGATATGCTTCGTCATATTTTTTACATTTAACCACATTAGCTTTTGAATGATCTGCCTGGGTCTGTGCGACTTTAGTGTCTTTTCTCTTCCCCTTTACAATGGATGCATCTTTTACTCTACGTCTGCAGTGCCTGCCCCCACTTTGAGAACCACTGGTCTACACTGCAGCTTTCACTGATTAGGTGCACTGGCCTCATTTAGATCCCTTTTCTCTTCGTCACTCTCTCACATTCAGTTTGGAAGCAAGCGTAAGCAGCACATTAGTTTTAAACACAGGAGACATTTTGGCACCTTCCTAAAATGTGCTCAGGCTGAAATATTGTGCATTTCTGTTACTAAGTGTTACAAAACTCGATACTCAGGCTGAAATATTGTACCCTTTTAAAGCTGCAAAATGTAATAAAATGGTTTTTAGTTATTTTGCCAGTTTTGAATGAGTTATTTTGCATATTTTTAAGAATAAAATATTCCATGGGTACCTTTTTATTATTCATTTTATGACCGTACCGTCATGTAATTCTTCTTACAATGAATTCAGTCAATTTTGAATTGGTCTATAATAAAAGGATGTCATTTTGGACAAATTGTCAAGAGATGGTTTATCTCTGAAAGTTGTGCAAGCCTAGTATTCTATAGTGTGAGTGGTGCAAGATTGCAAATAATTGCAGACACTGACAAAACACATACAAACTGAATAAATAGCAGCGATGATGAGCACAGCGTAAAGTATTGCTATAGCAAACAAACACATGGTTTTTCACATTAAGTGCTGATGCTTACTTTTAAATGCAACACTTAAATGCTCCTATAGTTCATTTTAAAAAGAACTAGTTTTACAATAAAAGTGTCAAATCAAACTAAAGATATGAAATGAGCATTGTGAAACATGCCGCATGAGAGACAGACATTGATTCTCACCTATATCTGTTGATCAGAGTGTGCAAAGGCAGGGAAACATGAGCAGTCACAATTTCAACAAAGCAAAAAACTCCATGACAAACTTCGAAACATGTTCTAATGTCTAATTGCACTTTTCTATTAATATTGTGTTTAACACAAATTACTACGCCTACACTTTTTAAAGACACATTGTTTTTTCTGTATAATTCCATTTCTTGAATAATTTACCTGCTGGCAGCTGCTTCCACTGAATCCTGGCTGCCAGCCTCACTGGGGGTGCTCATGGATTTGGACGGGGAAATGGGTGTCGGAACTATAAAAAAAAATAGTTTTTCTAGTTACTAAACTTTTTAGTTAATAAACAACTTAACCACCCATTAAATGGGAAGTTAAAAGGCATAGGACACCTCATTGATACATTTCACCTATACATCTTCACCACTAGGTGGAGATAGAAGCAGAGCACTAATGTCTAATAGGGGACACTGCACATGTCTATCATTACAGAAGGTTTTAAAAATCGTTTAAATCAAGGATGGAAATAGAAGTTGTTCTAAAATGGGGGTTAATTTAAGTTAAAACATATTTCGACATCACTGAAAGTTCCCTAGCAGCCAAACCGTTTACCCTAAAAAGCATATTTTCAGCTTTTGTAAATAATAAAGACAAGGGGGTTGGTTTAAATAACACAAATAGCCAAAGGGAACATCAGGTCACTGATCCCTCTATAGCACCTGATTGTTTACCTCTGCAACCAATGAAAAAAATCTAAGTCACGAAGGTGATCTTATATTATGGGGAACTTTGCAGGTTGTTCAGGGCATTGCCATGATCCAAAATATAAACCAATTTGAGTCATTCAAAGGTAAAGTGTAAAACGATCTTCTCATCTTCTGAATCTTATCCTTCCCTGATTCATTTGCACAGCCTTGTGCTGAACAGAAATGTTATTTTGTATATGTATCATTCTTTTCTTGTTCTGTACTATATTCTCAGTCATTTTGGAAAAGGCATCTACATCAATGTTGAATATTAGAGTCAGCTTTCTTTGTATTGTACCTAATGAGGGCTCGGGTGAGATACCAATGCTCTGAAGCAGAGCTTCAGTCTCCCTCCGTTTCCGGTCCAAATCAGAGTCCTCTGGAGCAACTTCTGCTTTCTGATGGGTCTCTGACTGTACGCACACATCCACACAAATAAATAAAGTAGTTATTCATGGAAAAGATATTTTTGTCTGTTTAATTGGCACACAAAAATGCTTCCATGGTCATAGTACTTACATATAATACAGATGTTTACCTCTTTCTTTTTTTTCTCTTCCTCCTTTCTCTTCTTTTCCTCTCTGATTTGAGCAAGGCGCTGTTTCTTGCGCTCAAGTTCAGCTTTTAGGTCACTCTTATCAGCCATTTTGTCCTGTGATTAAACAACAAACATGATTTGTGCACATCGGACACCCAATATGACAAGCTTTAACAACTTCTAGCCTCAATGTACACTCAAATATGCTCTTGCACATAAAATTACAACAAATATTAGTTGTTTCTTATAAATTACATCTTAATCTGCATAATGAGGTTCTTAAAAAATGTGGATCCAGTGATTCTGAATCTATAAAAGTAATTATTATCATATGCTCTGCAGCTAATTAGTTTAGGATAAGAGTATTGCGGGTTACAAGGATTGACTATTTAATAGGACGTAGAAGCAAGTAGTGAATGAATTCGCAGGGAAATAGAAACGAAAATTAGCTAAAAATCATGATTCATTCGCATAATTAACTCTATATACGTACCTTAGAGATAGACGCACGGGTTCAAGATGCTATGTGCACAAAATATCATAGCAAAATATCACATAAAATTATAAAAAGCATTATACAAAATCAACTGTTATTCTTGCAAACATACAAATTTACATTTCACACGCACAAACATTAGCAGCATCCATTGCTAATTTGCTAACAGAGGGTAACAAATGAATCGAAATGACGTTATGATTCACATTAAACAAAACAATAAGCATTAAGGACATAAAAACAACCGTACATTTATGAAAACACCCAGGACATGTCAGCACGAGAACACAAAGAGAGACAGACCCGGTGCGTACCGTTATTCCTTCCTACCAGATATCTCTCTCTCTCTCTCTCTCTCTCTCTCTCTCTCTCCCAGCTCACAATATGCTGTAATCACTGAATCACGCAGTCCGCTACCCGCATTAAAAAAAAACAACTGGATTAAATGTATTGTTGTGATCACGTGGTAAGAGATGGTTTGGGGAGGACTGCCGAGTTGACAGCTAAAACGACCTACATTTTAAGGGGTGTCGCTGTCAGATGCTCTTACAAAGCCTCGATATCACGGCCACCTCTCCCTTTCAAAAGATGGTAGGGTTTCAAATTAGTCTATAACCACAGCGCCGCCTAGCTGTAAAATACAAAAATTCTGTCACTTTTCTCCATGGACCTGTCCCAAATTTCATCCTCCGGACTTGTGGACTTAATGGGCTTCCACACTTTGAAGACGTCATGAAGAGTCGTAGTTTGGGACATTTAAAAGATAGATAGATAGAGAGAGAGAGAGAGAGAGAGAGAGAGGGAGGGAGAAATAAAGAGGAGACAAAAAAATAAAAGAGAAAGGAAGAGATAAAGATTTAGTGAAAGTGTGAGAATGAAAATACATTCCATTTCTACTAATTGTACTTATGTGGTAGTATTGGTTTAGCTACATCTGCTCATCTTGTTGGGATCGTTTCTTTCTACACAATTTCATTGAACAGGATGGATGCCAATCACTGTAGAAAAAAATAATAATAAAGACAGATTGAAGAAAGTGAGTGCAGTAAAAATACCTAGAAATGTAGTGAAGTAAAATTAAAAGTATACATTTTTAAATCTACTAACTAAATTATAATTTTTGAGAAAAACTACTCAATTACAATTAGTTACAATACACCACTGGTCCTAAGCCATTAACAGCCTTGAAGTGAAGTATTTTGAATTTGGACTGTTGTTTGACTGGGACACTGCGAACTGAGGTGATGCGTTCAATGCATTGAATCTGGCATTTTGGACAAGCTGCAATTTTTTCAGCGTTTTAGATGGTTGTCCATAAAACACAGGATTGCAAAAGTCCAGACGTGAAGTGACGAATGCTTGTGAACCTGTGTTTAATCATTTAGACATTAAAAAATGTTTTGCCATTTTGCAACTATGTTAAAAATAAACCTTAAATTGAAAAAAAAAACCTGCTCTGAAATCGTGTTCATTCATTTGGTTCTAAAGGAAGATTTCAAGCTTTTAAGCTCATGATCATTTCATAAGTGTCTTAAGTTTTTTCCACAGTGTTTAGCAAGAGTCTTGACAAAAGTGATAATGGTATAATAGGCATAATAAGTCATAGTACTTTGGATACTTAGGTGCATTTGAAGGCAAATACTTTTGTACGTTCACTCAAGTGAAATTCTGAAGGGAGCGCTTTTACTTTTACTGGAGTAATGTTTTACCTACTCTATCTCTACTTTCAGTAAAGTACTTGGTTCATTGTCCACAATGTTGGCTGTACATTTGGGAGACAAAAACACTGGATTCGGGATATATTCTCTCAGAAGACACAGTTAGAAAATGAGAAAACTGGATACCAAAAAAACCAAACATGACAAGATATTAAACACCCGAAAACTGTAGAATGTGAGTGAAACCGCAGTGTAACTCTGATTCCCACAATACACCGCGTCTGGCTGAAGAGGAAGGAAGCGGTTAAGCGGGAGTGAGCGAAAACATTCAGCTAGATTATGAGCTAACTGGCCGTATTTTGCACTCTGTTGACGTTTTAAAGGACCGCGGGTCTTGCATAAGTTGTGTTTCTATTTATAATGATCAGAGGTGTGGACAGGACGCATTCGTCGTTTTGTAAAGTGAGTAATTTTGCAATTGAGTGCGCCCCGCGTGTTGTTTACTTTTGCTTGCACCATTTTCATTCACATGTGCAGATGTGTATCGTTTACATACATGAATAGACAACAACGAGTGACCACATGGATGTGATGTCATTCAACCAATCAGTGACGATTTAACTAAACAACACTTATTGTGTTAATCATGATGTTCTTGATTGTGACAATTCATTATGTTCTGTTGTGTTGAGCTAAATGTCCTTACAGTGGCACAACACTATTGCAAATCAGAAACACGAATGCCAATCAACAACATACGTAAAAATCTTATTATTGATTACTTGCAGTTGTATTGTGCACTAATGGGCCACCAATCGCCCCACGGTAGTCCATTAGTGCGCAGCACAAATGCAAATAAAAATACAACAGAAATAGCTGGCGCTGGTGAAGTCATAGGGCTTTGGTTGTCACAAATACATGCACAGAAGAGGCATATTTTCTTCTAGGTTTTGGCTGAAGATGATAAAATATGGAAATGGCTTTCCCATTGCTTCTCCACCATTGTAAAATCACATGGGCAAGATGTCACCATAGGTTTGAGCAGAAAGCAAATGAGGCTCAAAAGTTGTAAACAATCGACTGTCTAGTCAAAAAAAAATGACAAGAGGTGGAAAGGAGGCTTTTTAACATGGATGTCAATAGGAATCTGCTTAATGTTGGCGCCAGCCTCAAGCGGTCAGTCAAGGAATTAGTTTCAGTCACTTCTATTATGCATCTAAAGGAAAAGTGAGAAGTTGCCACTTGTTCTCCACTTGCATGCAATCCATCTGTTGGACTGAGAAAGTAAGTTTGAAAACATGGTTGAATTGTTCAATCGTTTTATGTAAAAAAAAAGGTGTGTAAAACACAAAGCTGCATTTGTCCAGTACTGTGACAGTTTCCATGTCAGTTTATTATTCAATATCTGACGTCATATATGCGTTGCAGACTTTTTTTCACTGTATATTACACTACAATCATAATTTGAATAACAATTTCATGTGAACTATGCCGTACATTTTTTTGTATACATGATTTTGTAGAAAAGTGTGTACAGGATGTACATGATAGTCCAACCAATGTAATGTATTTATCAAAATCATTCCATGCTAACTAAGTGTTATTAACTCTTGGACAGCAAATGGATGATTTTCATTATACACAAATCACAGTAATAAAAAACAGTTGAAGTTCATTTACATTTATGCATTTGGCAGATGCTTTTATTCAAAGCAACTTACATTTTTTGTTTGTTTCTGCTTTCCTTGGGATTTGAACCCACATTGCATTGTTAGGAAAGCACTGATAAAAAAAAAGTCCATCTTGAAACATCAACTACCTTATATTGAATTTCAGTATCTGGCATCACATTGGGCCACGTCTTTACTGCTTCTAATAAATGGTTTTCTTTTTAACTGATACGTTTTTTTGGATGAAGGCATATGCAAAGCTATATTTTCTAAACATAATTGTTTTAAACTTTAGAGTAACTCTATAGTATCTATTAAGAGAATTACAAATCTAAAATGTTTTTTTCTACGTTGTAACTTTGACAATTAAAGGAAGAAGGCAACAAAGGAACCAATATCAAAAACCATGCAGACATCCAAGAAAATGAGTAAGCTCACATTAACCCAAAACATTTTCCGAAAGTAACTTACTTGCTTTAAATGGACTTTTCATTTGCTTTGTTAGTGTGTGCGTGTATATACATTCTTTTAAATCTCCTTTTCTTTTTATAGCCAACACATATATCTAAATGCACCAATCTGCTCAGAAGAATCAGATGTGGGGGAGCAATATGATCAAGTGGAACGGTTCAATTTTATAAATACTGATTACGCCATGTTCTTAACAGGGTCCTAGTTGCCCATTTCTCACTAGTTGGTGGGATTGTTTATTTATGGTATATTATGGTATAAGGAAATCATTCTCAGCATTTTTACAAAAGACTGCTGTTGACACTTCAACCTGGGCCTTTAATTATGGCTCCAAAAGTTCTATATGAATGTCAGTTCTGTTGGTTTTGTTAGTATTTTCTGATCCTTTGTATCATTTTCTAATGTCATGAATGCATATTTCAGTATTGCGAATGTTTTTAACTGGAATTAACCTTGTTTTTTGGAAATGGTGAATGTTCTAAAGTCTCTGTAACCACAATAAAGAGTAGGTAGTAGTTAATATTTATTATTTAGTCCACATTATACAAACATAAGCATTTGTTCTCATCTTCAACCAATACTTAGACACTATACACTTATTTTCTGCATGTATATGAGTCACCTGAAGCCTAGTGACTTCACTAGTGCCACCTCTTTCCTTATTTGCATTTGTATTGTGCATTAATGTGCCAGCGTGGGGCGATCAACGGCACATTATTGCAAAACTTGATTGCAAATAATTTTGTTGAGGGTTTGTTCTTTTTTACCAAATTAGGCCGTAAACTGGTCAAGTTGACCAAGGTTTCTTTTGAGAATTATTTTTTCCGGCCCTTCTCCAGGTCTGTTGAAGGTTCCACAATGTCTTCAGGAAAATCTGACAGAAATCAACAGGGTCCAAGTGAGGACCTGGGAGAAACGGATCCAAATGGGCCAAACCTCTTGATGGAGTGCACACCAGCAGATCAAGATGAAGAAGTTTACTTAAAAGAGGGTCTGGATTCAGAAGTGGAAAGTGGACCAGAAACAATCTGCAGAGTAGTCCAAGATGAAGATGGTGAGGAGGACTCTCCTGAAGAAGGCGTGGAGCAGATGGAGACTGGAGAAGCAGGTTGTTCACAGTTATTGGTTTTATGTTGAATGGCTTGTTAGATTTTTTTCTAAAAATAATTTGTTAATGGAAACCTTTTTTGTTTTTATTCTAGAAAATATATTGGCTAGAGAAATCAAAAATGAAAAATCGGAAGCATCCACATTGGTGAGTTTAGTGCCGTCTGTCTGTGTGTCCGTGTGCATGTAGACTGAAGTATTGCTGAATTCTCTTCAATCTAAGTCTAAAGTCATTTTCATTTGAATCAGCAAACAATTCTGGCACCAAAGCCTCCAGCAGTTCAACTTTCTCCACCCCTGCTAGTGAAGGTGAAGGATGAACCAATGGATGAGGAATATGATAAAGTTCCAGAGAAAGAAATTAAAGTCGAGCCAGATGTGGGTGCTGCTGCTGTGAGTTTCCCTTCTGATTATTAACTAGCACTATTGTGTAGAGCTGGTGAAGGTAGACACAATGGTGGAAAAACGAAAACAATATCTACTTTTGAAATTATGGATGACGAATTTAAAATGTTACTGATTAGGGGTTGAAGGGAATATATAATAATATATTCCAGAGAAGACAGGAGAGGGCTTGAATATTTACTAAGAGCTTCATGAATAACACATTACAGATATATCTGGGTGAACTAACTGCATTACACATCAGCAACGTGTGTCAAGCTCCCGTCGCAATGCGTTAGCTTTCACACACCTTCCTTGTGGCCTGGCCTTATATATGTTCTTAAAAAATGCAAATTAGTTGGGGCGTGGTTCCGTTTGCATCGTGAGCCGTTCACTTCCTGTAATGGTGGACTGTCTTAATCCTCTGCACAGAGAAAAAGGCACTCGGGGTGATAACACAGGTCTATAAAAATATCCTATTGATTAAAGTCAAGTAACGAAAGAAATACACAATTATCACTCATTTATTTTTCTGTTTAATATTACACTTAATTCTCAAATAATTATAACATAATACACCACATAATTAGAGAAAATGAAACTGTTGGGAGATACCTAAATTATCCTTCAGGGTGTAACAGTATATCGCAATATACACATTTGTCAGTTTACAATAATATACATCCGTATCGTGGAGCTACTGCGAGATGTATGAATTTTCTTTTTGAAGTGGTTGTGATTCTAGTCACTTCTGAAACTTCTTTACCTTGTCTTCGTGTTTTGTGTAATATGTACTATGAGACAATTATCCTTGACTCATATTTCAAACAAGAGAGATTATAAAAATTTGATGTTTACATTACTTAAGATTATAAGAGATGACTTGGTGCAATCATTAATACTGCCCCCTAGTGGATGGATGGTATCAAATGCTCTCTTGCAAACTAAACTAGACACTGGCCTTCTTTGCTTTGTGGTCTTAAGACTTTTTAAACTTTCATAATACAAACAATTTCCATAGTTGGTTAAAAATCATGTAAAATATCATATCTTTGACATAATTTTGAGGAATATATCATATCGTGAGCAGAGTGTATCGTTACACTCTTATTATTGGTATAAAAAAATCAACCATTGCTGATAAAGATAAAGACCAAATCTTGGAATTAACTGCAAAACAAATGAGTAATGAATAGTTTTGACGTTCTAATTGAGTATCTTGACTCCCCTTTTTGACCTTGAACCTTTGAGATAATAAGAAGCGAAATCCATTTTCACACAATTGTACGTTTGGCATAGCTTAGCATACATCATTGAATCAAATGGGTCTGGTAGCATTATGGAACTTTATGGAACCTAAGCGACTATCCATTTACTTTGTATTTTTACTCTGTCATAATATAAAAACTACTTTTTTTTTTGTTTTACTCTGATGGGAAAATGTTTGTGTGTGCCCCGCCCCCTCGATATTATGATAGGGGAAACACTGAAATCTTGTCATTTTTGGATTAGATTTTTTTCATTCTTTTCAATTTCTGGATGATTAGTTGGTTGTTTAACAGGGCCGTAGCTATGTATCATGGCACAATGTGCACAATATTTCATATTTCGCGAAACATTCGGCTCAATTATGTTCCTTTTAATTTAAGGGAGTACTCATGTTAAGCACAGTTTCCGAGCTTACAAAGAAAAATGGTAACCAATGCTTTTGTCCTGCTAGAGTAAGCAACTTGGGTCATTGTTTTGGAAGAATTTTTAATCGTAGTAGTATTTTAATTTTTTGCTGATTTTTCTGTTTACTTTAAGGACTGTTACCAGGCACCTGCAACCCTCAAAATCAGTTCTGTGTTCTCAGTGGGTGAAAATTCATCTGTTGGTATGAATCATGAAATAAAGTTATCCTGTTAGAATGAGTTAATATGACTGAATATTTTTTTTACTTAAGGTTTTTTTTTCTTGTCTGTCATCCCAGGGATAGGAACTTCAGCCCCTGCTCCAACCAAGCCTCCTGTAGCTGAAGACAATTCATCCGGTATTTGTTGTACCGGATGTAATAAAGTCCTGCTTAAGGGACAAACAGCCTTCCAGCGTAAAGGCTGCTCCAAACTCTTTTGCTCTCCTCTGTGTGTCTGTAGCTCCCCTAATACATTACTTAGTTTACCTCAGAAGAACTGTCACACCTGCCAAAAGTAAGCCATGCTTTTTTTATACTATATCTTTTTGGTTACTATTAAGTATCATCACATTAAAATGAAATTTAACAGATATTTTTTTTAATAACCTTGTCCTGTCCCACTCAAAAGCCATCACATGGGAGACTAAATGCTTTGCTGAGTTGGACAGTTTTACTTTCTCCAGGGGAGTAAAACACCTGGTGTGGGGTTTTCTCCTCTGGATTGGAGTTGTCTAACAGTGGCTGACGTGTCTAACTGTTTTTTTAGACATCAAGTTGCTCTAATACTATGAAATATTTTTCCCAGAGATATTTTAGACGCAAAGCAAGTGCTCAGAGCACCAGTGGACCAATCAGGAACTTTGAAGGAGTTCTGCAGTGAGGATTGCCTCAAATCTTTAACCACCCACTGCAGTGCGTGTCAGAAGTCTGCAAAGGTATTTGATTTACCTTCTAAATCTGAAATTAGTTGTTTTACAATGTTAATTTTTTTAAAACATTGTTTTATTGATGAAAATAACACTTTGTTTACACTTTGTCTAAAACGTTTAGATGCTCACGATACAATACATACCTCAATATTATGTCCACGATACAATATTTATAACCAACTGTATTGTTTGGAATAAAAAAGCAAAACAACCAACATTGGAATAAATTAAATTTAAAAGGTTTTAAGATCACATTTAAGAATGCTAGCGGTCTAGTTTGATTTGTATGCGAGCATTTGATACCATCCATTCACTAGGGGGCACTGTTGATGTTTGCATTACGCCATATTTTTCATTCAAAGTGATGCAGAGAGCTAATTTTAGAATGTTTGAATTCTCAATAAAGGATAATTGTCTCCTAGTGAAAAATTATGTAAAACAACAAGAAGACGAGGTAAAGAAGTGATCACAATCACACCAAATGCACTTCAGCTCCTAGACGATATATATTGTGTTTTACTTTGTTTTATTGATCAGTTCATGGTTTGCCTGTGCATCTCATGCTTAAATTCTCTGGTTAAGAAAGCAAAATGGCCATCATTTTTTTTCATACTGTAGCGTGGCATTGTGCAATACTTTTATGACAAACAAACCAAAAACTACACCTACCTTGCACCATTATTACATATATAAATCGGTTAAGCTTGATCTGCTTTCCTCATAGACTTGGTCACATGTGGTGAACTTCAACGGTTCCATCCATAAGCTGTGCAGTGACGACTGCTTCAGCAGGTTTCGCTCCTCCAATAAGCTGAAGATGAACAGTTGTGTGACCTGTGGTGCAACATGCAGTGATACAGATGCTCAGTGGCCATCTCTGAAAATTGGCGATCTTGTTTTAAAGTTCTGCCAGTTAAACTGCCTCACAATCTACCAAAAGGTACCGCCTGATTCTGATGCTAGCATTAAGATGTCATGCTGGTAAAACTGAATATCTTTTGTAGAAGAACCTGAAATCTGTAGCATGCAAAGCCTGCAGCACGAGCCGCCCGGTTGCAGAGATGATACAAAGTCTAAACACTGAAGGCAACAGGGAGCTTTTCTGCTCTCCTTCTTGCGTCACAGCCAATAAAGTTCAGGCAGTTGGTTCTTCAGGTGTCCCAGGTATTGATTTTTTTTCATTATTTGAATACACTTCTCTTTTAGGAAGAACTAAAGTCTTTTGCCCCCACCCAAGGAGTTCCAGTGGAATGCGTCTCATGCAAGAAGAAGCTGGTGCCTCAATTCCATCTAGCCATGTCTGATGGGACCATCCAGAACTTCTGCTCTTTTTCCTGTGTGTTGTCTTTTCAGGTAAAATTCACTGCAGCTTATTTAATGTTGTTGAAATGGCGGTTTGCCTTTTCAGTGCTAAAGGATAGCAGAAGATTAAGGATTAAAAGTCATTCATTCGAAGTTTGTCAAAGCTGACATATGGGGCTTTGTCCACTTAAAAAATCTATAATTTTTGTATTCAAGGTGTTATAGGGTGATTTCACACATCTATTAAACCCTATAACGCCAAACGTATCATATTTGATACATGAGTTTTTCCGCCCTCCACGTGAGCAGTGTGATATTTTTTTTCCTGAAAAACCTGATGAATACGATCAGATACATGCAGTGCCCAGATAATCCAACAGGGGGTAGTAATTCACTCATTAGAGCGCCTTCCAGTGACGTTTAAAGACTGCCATGACACGAGAGCTCGACACAGGTGATTTTTGAAGAAGAACTTCAAAGGTAAGAAAAACATTCCTTTTTTTCCTGAAACATCAACAGGAACGGTTACTGGGACGATGCAATGTGAAAATACTGAAAAGTTCATAATCTATATTTTAGTAAAACTGTGTTGAAAATTAAGTATTAAATTTGATACAGTGGGTATATAAGGTGATGTAACTCTAAATTAGTCAATTGTCATTTCATTGTATTTCATGCATTATATATATATATATATAACATCAAGCAACAGTCTTTTTTTTTAATTTACATAATTTGGTACATTTAGAGTTAAAAACTAGATATGTAACTTGATGTAGCATAAAGATTGATGATGTTGCTATGATGCGAATGCTTGTAACTTCATTTAGCTTACTGTTTTTTTTTTTTACAAACAACTGACCAATTCAAATAAAATCATAATCTTTTTTTGTGTGCATATGTGTTTTTAGATGGCACAAAAATACACTGTTGAAGATGTTTTGACAATCATTATGGATGGGAATTCAAGTGACATGGAGCAGCTAGGGGAAGATGATGATGATGATGAGGAGGAAGAAGAATGGACTCCTACAACAAATATTGGGGAAAACCCAGATAGCAGTGATGATGAGGAAGAGGAAAACCCAGATAGCAGCGATGATGATGAAAACCCAGAAGTTCCACAAGAGGACACAACAAAACCAAAGAACACAACACTAAAGCAGTCAGCAAAGGGTAAAGTGAAAAAGAAGGTGTATCGGTGGAAAAGAAAACAGTTTGAACCTCCATCTGTTGAGTTTGTGGAATGTGTTGAGGAAGACTCTGAAGAGAGGCTTGACTGGACACCATACATGTATTTTAAAGATTTTGTGACTGATGAAATGCTACGGGAAATTGCAGAAGAAACAAACTTGTACAGTGTGCAAAAAAATGGAAAGTCGGTAAACACAAATCCTCAGGAAATCGAGCAAATTCTGGGTATGTACATGCACATGGGGTTAGTACAGATGCCCAACGTACGAGCCTACTGGGAGATGGAGACAAGATACTCCGCTGTTTGCGATGTGATGTCCCGGGGTCGGTTCCTGAATTTACTGACACTTATTCACTTTCAGGACAACCTCAATATGTCTGAGGATGCAAAAAAAGATAAAGTGTGGAAACTCAGGCCATGGTTAGAAAAACTACGCCACCGCTTTCTTTGCATACCTCCTGAAGAATGTCACGCTGTTGATGAAATCATGGTGCCTTTTAAAGGAAAATCACATCTACGGTGCTACATGCCAGGAAAACCTCACAAATGGGGGTTCAAGATGTGGGGACGTGCCGGGCAGAGTGGCTATCTCTATGACTTTGACGTGTGCCAAGGGGAACAAAATCCCAACAAAGAGAAATCTGATGTTGGTGTTACAGGAGATGTTGTCCTGAAAATGACCTCAACCCTTCCAGCAGGAAAAAATCACAAAGTTTTTGCTGACAACTTTTTTACATCAGTTCCACTGGTGGAACACTTGAAACAAAGAGGAATCTACTATATAGGCACAGTCCGAATGAACAGGGTGAAGAACTGCCAACTGATGGATGAGAAAGAACTGAAGACAAAGGGAAGAGGCTCTCTGGATTTCAGAGTAAACCAGGAAGACAACATCATCGTGAGATGGTATGATAATAAAGCTGTGAACCTGCTCTCTTCTTTTGTTGGCGTCGAACCACTAGGCAATGTGAGGCGTTGGGATCGGAAAGCCAAAACCTACATAATGGTTCCCAGACCTGCCATAGTTGACACATACAACAGGTTCATGGGAGGTGTTGACCTTCTTGATATGCTATCTGCACTATACAGGTTCAGCTTCAGATCTCGAAGGTGGTACATTTACATTTGGTGGTACACTGTTACAGTGGCGGTAATAAATGCATGGATCCGCTATAGAAGAGACCTGGAAAAACTGCAGCCCAGGCAGAAACCCCTGCCCCTACGAAGGTTTCAGGCTTCTGTTGGTACTGCCCTCACAAGTGCAGGAAAAGTCAAAAAGTCTGGCAGACCACTGTCCTCTCCAGAATCAACACCAACCCCTCCCCGGAAGAGGAAAACCACTGAGGTCCCCCCCGATGTGAGAAAGGATGGCCTGGATCATTTACCAACATGGGAAACCCGACAGAGATGCAAGCACTGCACAGGCCACTTTACCCATGTGTACTGTAAGAAATGCAGAGTGCATCTTTGCCTGAACAAGGACAGAAACTGTTTTCAAGCCTTCCACCACGCAAAATAAAATGAATATACAACATAACTGAAATGTTATGTGAGTTCCACCCTGCCAGTTCCATTGATGGTTTTCTCATTACTGCATTATGGTAGCACTTTTTGTTTGGAATTACAAATTTGTTAGATTTGTTTGTGTTTTATTATGTTTTATAATGTTTTTGTTCTTAAGGGAATAAATAATAATCTTTGAGCACTGTGACCCGATGTATAAAATATGATACAAATTGAAACTCTTATTTGGAAAATTATATTTAATTTTTTTTTTTTTGTTCAGAGGGACCAATAAAGGCTCCAAGTTCAAAGAATTGGAATTTTCTGTCAATTATTTATTAAGGATAGTTTGGTCCTGTCTGCAGTTTTGATCCCTATTTCACCTCACACAACCATGTGACAACATAACCACCCTTCATTGGCTGAGTACATTATTCAGTATATTTCTCCAAACTGTAAACAATGCTAGGACCGGAGATCTTGTATTTTTGTTTGGTTTGCATTAATAATATAATCATCAGACCAAATCACAACTTTGTTTACACCATGAGCATTTGCCATGCTAGCTCTCGAACTTCGACATACTTCACTACCCTTTAATGCTATTCACAGTTGACTATGGTGGCTGGTTTAGGTAAAAAGCCGTATTTATGGAATGACTCTACCTTTTTTTATTTTTTTTTTATTAAGCTTGAGCCGCTTCAACCATTGTTCTCAACAAAAACATATTTTGGATATATATACACTTTTTCTGCATTATGTGTGTTTTG
>SRMA01024014.1:301012-311969 GCA_007224835.1 Danionella cerebrum
AAAAAAAAAAAAAAAAAAAAAAGGAAAAAGCTGATTGGCTATTGGTGCCTATGTGACACCTCTGCATGACCAGGTGTCTCATTAACGAGCATCAGGGTTTTGGTCTGTAAAAAAGAGACCAAACAATGCAGAAAGAAATCCAGCAGCAAATAGAGGAGAGACCAAAGCTCACAGCTTGAGGAGGACCACTGGTAGGAAAGAGACTTTTAAATATGTGGATGCTCTTTGTTTCTTTGTTTGTTTGTAAAATTTATTGTCATGTTTGTTTGTTTAGGTTTATAACCTAAGCCCTAACATGTCCCAGTAACAAAAAACTAATTCTTGTGGAAACCAGAGCTTTGAGTTGAAACTTTTTAAATTCTCGAGATGTGAAGGCCCTTTTCAAGTTCGGCCAGTTTGGTCAAAGTCCTTGAAGAACTTGACATTCAAAGTCTTGGCAAAGAGTTTATCATTTTATAGTTTTTCTAGTTGTGTTTTTATTTAAAAGATGTAAAAGTGAATTACTTTTTTTAAAATCTGCACATTCCTAGAAAAGGATTTTTTTAATTCTAGAGTTTTGCTCTTTGTGTTTTATTTTAAAAAAGACAAAAACTATAAGTTTTTAAAGGATTCAAAGTCTTGGCAAAGAGTTTTATAATTTTAGAGTTTTTCTAGTTGTGTTTTTATTTAAAAATTGTAAAAGTGAATTACTTTTTTAAAATCTGCACATTCCTTGCAAAGGATTTTTTTAATTCTAGGGTTTTCTTTTTGTGTTTTTTTTTTTAAAATAGAAAAAAACACAATTTTTTTAAAGGATTCAAAGTCTTGTCAAAGAGTTTTATCATTTTAGAGTTTTTCTAGTTGTGT
Source organism: Danionella cerebrum (assembly GCA_007224835.1). Taxonomy (NCBI): domain Eukaryota; kingdom Metazoa; phylum Chordata; class Actinopteri; order Cypriniformes; family Danionidae; genus Danionella; species Danionella cerebrum. The sequence continues at coordinate 301,859 of SRMA01024014.1, forward strand.
TTTTATTTAAAAAAAGACAAAAACTATCATTTTTTAAAGGATTAAAAGTCTTGGCAATGATTTTTATCATTGTAGAGTTTTTCTTGTTGTGTTTTTATTTAAAAAATGTAAAAGTTACTTACTTTTTTTTTAAATGTTGCACATTTCTTGAAAAGGATTATTTTAATTCTAGAGTTTTGCTTTTTGTGTTTTTATTTTAAAAAAGACAAAAACTTTAAGTTTTTAAAGGATTTAAAGTCTTGGCAAAGAGTTTTATCATTTTTGAGTTTTTATAGTTGTGTTTTTATTTAAAAAATGTAAAAGTTACTTACTTTTTTTAAATGATGCACATTCCTTGAAAAGGATTATTTTAATTCTAGAGTTTTGCTTTTTGTGTTTTTATTTTTAAAAAAAGACAAAAACTTTAAGTTTCAAAGGATTCAAAGTCTTGGCAAAGAGTTTTATCATTGTAGAGTTTTTCTAGTTGTGTTTTTATTTAAAATGTAAAAGTTACTTACTTTTTTTAAATGATGCACATTCCTTGAAAAGGATTATTTTAATTCTAGAGTTTTGCTTTTTTGTGTTTTTATTTTAAAAAAGACAAAAACTATAAGTTTTTAAAGGATTCAAAGTCTTGTCAAAGAGTTTTATCATTTAGAGTTTTTCTAGTTGTGTTTTTATTTAAAAAATGTAAAAGTTACTTACTTTTTTTAAATGATGCACATTCCTTAAAAAGAATTATTTTAATTCTAGAGTTTTGCTTTTGTATTTTTATTTAAAAAAGACAAAAACTTTAAGTTTTTAAAGGATTCAAAGTCTTGTCAAAGAGTTTAATCATTTTTGAGTTTTTCTAGTTGTGTTTTTATTTAAAAAATGTAAAAGTTACTTACTTTTTTAAATGATGCACATTCCTTGAAAAGGATTATTTTAATTCTAGAGTTTTGCTTTTTGTGTTTTTATTTAAAAAAAGACAAAAAACTATCATTTTTTAAAGGATTCAAAGTCTTGTCAAAGAGTTTAATCATTTTAGAGTTTTTATAGTTGTGTTTTTATTTAAAAAATGTAAAAGTTACTTACTTTTTTTAAATGATGCACATTCCTTGAAAAAAAATTATTTTAATTCTAGAGTTTTGCTTTTTGTGTTTTTATTTTAAAAAAGACAAAAACTTTAAGTTTTAAAGGATTCAAAGTCTTGGCAAAGAGTTTATCATTTTAGAGTTTTTCTAGTTGTGTTTTTATTTAAATGTAAAAGTTACTTACTTTTTTTAAATGATGCATATTCCTTGAAAAGGATTATTTTAATTCTAGAGTTTTGCTTTTTGAGTTATTTAAAAAAAGACAAAAACTATAAGTTTTTAAAGGATTCAAAGTCTTGGCAAAGAGTTTTATCATTTTAGAGTTTTTCTAGTTGTGTTTATTTAAAAAATGTAAAAGTTACTTACTTTTTTTAAATGATGCACATTCCTTGAAAATGATTTTTTTTTAATTCTAGAGTTTTTCTTTTTGTGTTTTTATTTAAAAAAAGACAAAAACTATCATTTTTTAAAGGATTCAAAGTCTTGGCAATGATTTTTTTTATCATTTTAGAGTTTTTCTAGTTGTGTTTTTATTTAAAAAATGTAAAAGTTACTTACTTTTTTTAAATGATGCACATTCCTTGAAAAGGATATTTTAATTCTAGAGTTTTGCTTTTTGTGTTTTTATTTTAAAAAAGACAAAAACTATAAGTTTTAAAGGATTCAAAGTCTTGTCAAAGAGTTTTATCATTTTAGAGTTTTTCTAGTTGTGTTTTTATTTAAAAAAATGTAAAAGTTACTTATTTTTTTAAATGATGCACATTCCTTGAAAAGGATTATTTTAATTCTAGAGTTTTGCTTTTTGTGTTTTTTATTTAAAAAAAGACAAAAACTATCATTTTTTAAAGGATTCAAAGTCTTGGCAATGATTTTTTATCATTGTAGAGTTTTTCTAGTTGTGTTTTTATTTAAAAAATGTAAAAGTTACTTACTTTTTTTAAATGATGCACATTCCTTGAAAAGGATTTTTTTAATTCTAGAGTTTTGCTTTTTGTGTTTTTATTTAAAAAAAGACAAAACTATAAGTTTTTAAAGGATTCAAAGTCTTGTCAAAAGAGTTTTATCATTTTAGAGTTTTTCTAGTTGTGTTTTTATTTAAAAAATGTAAAAGTTACTTACTTTTTTAAATGATGCACATTCCTTGAAAAGGATTATTTTAATTCTAGAGTTTTGCTTTTGTGTTTTATTTAAAAAAAGACAAAAACTATCATTTTTTAAAGGATTCAAAGTCTTGGCAATGATTTTTATCATTGTAGAGTTTTTCTAGTTGTGTTTTATTTAAAAAATGTAAAAGTTACTTACTTTTTTTAAATGATGCACATTCCTTGAAAAGAATTATTTTAATTCTAGAGTTTTTGCTTTTTGTGTTTTTATTTAAAAAAAGACAAAAACTATCATTTTTTTAAGGATTCAAAGTCTTGGCAATGATTTTTATCATTGTAGAGTTTTTCTAGTTGTGTTTTTATTTGAAAAATGTAAAAGTTACTTACTTTTTAAATGATGCACATTCCTTGAAAAGGATTATTTTAATTCTAGAGTTTTGCTTTTTGTGTTTTTATTTAAAAAGACAAAAACTATAGGTTTTTAAAGGATTCAAAGTCTTGTCAAAGAGTTTAATCATTTTAGAGTTTTTCTAGTTGTGTTTTTATTTAAAAAATGTAAAAGTTACTTATTTTTTTTAAATGATGCACATTCCTTGAAAAGGATTATTTTAATTCTAGAGTTTGCTTTTTGTGTTTTTATTTAAAAAAGACAAAAACTATAAGTTTTTAAAGGATTCAAAGTCTTGGCAAAAAGTTTATCATTTTATAGTTTTTCTAGTTGTGTTTTTATTTAAAAAATGTAAAAGTTACTTAATTTTTTTAAATGATGCACATTCCTTGAAAAGGATTATTTAATTCTAGAGTTTTGCTTTTTGTGTTTTTATTTTAAAAAAGACAAAAACTATCATTTTTTAAAGGATTCAAAAGTCTTGGCAAAGAGTTTTATCATTGTAGAGTTTTTCTAGTTGTGTTTTTGTTTAAAAAATGTAAAAGTTACTTACTTTTTTTAAATGATGCACATTCCTTGAAAATGATTTTTTTTAATTCTAGAGTTTTGCTTTTTGTGTTTTTATTTAAAAAAAGACAAAAACTATAGGTTTTTAAAGGATTCAAAGTCTTGTCAAAGTTTTTTATCATTGTAGAGTTTTTCTTGTTGTGTTTTTATTTAAAAATGTAAAAGTTACTTACTTTTTTTAAATGATGCACATTCCTTGAAAAGAATTATTTTAATTCTAGAGTTTTGCTTTTTGTGTTTTTATTTAAAAAAAGACAAAAACTTTAAGTTTTTAAAGGAGTTAAAGTCTTGTCAAAGAGTTTTATCATTTTAGAGTTTTTCTAGTTGTGTTTTTATTTAAAAAATGTAAAGTTACTTACTTTTTTAAATGATGCACATTCCTTGAAAAGGATTATTTTAATTCTAGAGTTTTGCTTTTTGTGTTTTTATTTTAAAAAAGACAAAAACTATAAGTTTTTAAAGGATTTAAAGTCTTGTCAAAGAATTTTATCATTTTAGAGTTTTTCTAGTTGTGTTTTTATTTAAAAAATGTAAAAGTTACTTACTTTTTTAAATGATGCACATTCCTTGCAAAGGATTACTTTAATTCTAGAGTTTTGCTTTTTGAGTTTTTATTTAAAAAAAGACAAAAACTATAAGTTTTTAAAGGATTCAAAGTCTTGTCAAAGAGTTTTATCATTTTAGAGTTTTTCTAGTTGTGTTTTTATTTAAAAAATGTAAAAGTTACTTACTTTTTTAAATGATGCACATTCCTTGAAAAGGATTATTTTAATTCTAGAGTTTTGCTTTTGTGTTTTTATTTTAAAAAAGACAAAAACTATCATTTTTTAAAGGATTCAAAGTCTTAGCAATGATTTTTATCATTGTAGAGTTTTTCTTGTTGTGTTTTTATTTAAAAAATGTAAAAGTTACTTACTTGTTTTAAATGATGCACATTCCTTGAAAAGGATTATTTTAATTCTAGAGTTTTGCTTTTTGTGTTTTTATTTAAAATAAGACACAAACTATCATTTTTTAAAGGATTCAAAGTCTTGTCAAAGAGTTTTATCATTTTAGAGTTTTTCTAGTTGTGTTTTTATTTAAAAATGTAAAAGTTACTTACTTTTTTTAATGATGCACATTCCTTGAAAAGGATTATTTTAATTCTAGAGTTTTGCTTTTTGTGTTTTTATTTAAAAAAAGACAAAAACTTTAAGTTTTTAAAGGATTCAAAGTCTTGGCAAAGAGTTTTATCATTTTAGAGTTTTTCTAGTTGTGTTTTTATTTAAAAAATGTAAAAGTTACTTACTTTTTTTAAATGATGCACATTTCTTGAAAAGGATTTTTTTAATTCTAGAGTTTTGCTTTTTGTGTTTTTATTTTAAAAAAGACAAAAACTATAAGTTTTTAAAGGATTCAAAGTCTTGTCAAAGAGTTTTATCATTTTAGAGTTTTTCTAGTTGTGTTTTTATTTAAAAAATGTAAAAGTTACTTAATTTTTTAAATGATGCACATTCCTTGAAAAGGATTTTTTAATTCTAGAGTTTTGCTCTTTGAGTTTTCATTTAAAAAAAGACAAAAACTATAAGTTTTTAAAGGATTCAAAGTCTTGGCAAAGAGTTTTATCATTGTAGAGTTTTTCTAGTTGTGTTTTTATTTAAAAAATGTAAAAGTTACTTACTTTTTTTAAATGATGCACATTCCTTGAAAAGGATTATTTTAATTCTAGAGTTTTGCTTTTTGTGTTTTTATTTTAAAAAAGACAAAAACTATCATTTTTTAAAGGGTTCAAAGTCTTGGCAAAGAGTTTTATCATTGTAGAGTTTTTCTAGTTGTGTTTTTATTTTAAAAATGTAAAAGTTACTTACTTTTTTAAATGATGCACATTCCTTGAAAAGGATTATTTTAATTCTAGAGTTTTGCTCTTTGAGTTTTTATTTAAAAAAAGACAAAACTATAAGTTTTTAAAGGATTCAAAGTCTTGTCAAAGAGTTTAATCATTTTAGAGTTTTTATAGTTGTGTTTTTATTTAAAAAATGTAAAAGTTACTTACTTTTTTTAAATGATGCACATTCCTTGAAAAGGATTTTTTTAAATCTAGAGTTTTGCTCTGAGTTTTCATTTAAAAAAAGACAAAAACTATAAGTTTTTAAAGGATTTAAAGTCTTGGCAAAGAGTTTTATCATTGTAGAGTTTTTCTAGTTGTGTTTTTATTTAAAAAATGTGAAAGTTATTTACTTTTTTTAAATGATGCACATTCCTTGAAAAGGATTATTTTAATTCTAGAGTTTTGCTTTTTGTGTTTTTATTTTAAAAAAGACAAAAACTATTATTTTTTAAAGGATTCAAAGTCTTGGCAATGATTTTTATCATTGTAGAGTTTTTCTAGTTGTGTTTTTATTTAAAAAATGTAAAAGTAACTTACTTTTTTTAAATGATGCACATTCCTTGAAAAGGATTATTTTAATTCTAGAGTTTTGCTTTTTGTGTTTTTATTTAAAAAAAGACAAAAACTATCATTTTTAAAGGATTCAAAGTCTTGGCAATGATTTTTATCATTGTAGAGTTTTTCTAGTTGTGTTTTTATTTAAAAAATGTAAAAGTTACTTACTTTTTTAAATGATGCACATTCCTTGAAAAGGATTATTTTAATTCTAGAGTTTTGCTTTTTGTGTTTTTAATTAAAAAAAGACAAAAACTATCATTTTTTAAAGGATTCAAAGTCTTGGCAAAGAGTTTTATCATTTTAGAGTTTTTCTAGTTGTGTTTTTTTTTTAAATGTAAAAGTTACTTACTTTTTTTAAATGATGCACATTCCTTGAAAAGGATTATTTTAATTCTAGAGTTTTGCTTTTTGAGTTTTATTTTAAAAAAGACAAAAACTATAAGTTTTTAAAGGATTCAAAGTCTTGTCAAAGAGTTTTATCATTTTAGAGTTTTTCTAGTTGTGTTTTTATTTAAAAAATGTAAATGTTACTTACTTTTTTTAAATGATGCACATTCCTTGAAAAGGATTATTTTAATTCTAGAGTTTTGCTTTTTGTGATTTTATTTAAAAAAAGACAAAAAATATAGGTTTTTAAAGGATTCAAAGTCTTGTCAAAGAGTTTAATCATTGTAGAGTTTTTCTTGTTGTGTTTTTATTTAAAAAATGTAAAAGTTACTTACTTTTTTAAAAGATGCACATTCCTTGAAAAGGATTTTTTTAATTCTAGAGTTTTGCTTTTTGTGTTTTTATTTAAAAAAAGACAAAAAACTATAATTTTTAAAGGATTCAAAGTCTTGTCAAAGAGTTTTATCATTTTAGAGTTTTTCTAGTTGTGTTTTTATTTAAAAAATGTAAAAGTTACTTACTTTTTTTAAATGATGCACATTCCTTGAAAAAAAATTATTTTAATTCTAGAGTTTTGCTTTTTGTGTTTTTATTTTAAAAAAGACAAAAACTATCATTTTTAAAGGATCCAAAGTCTTGGCAATGATTTTTATCATTGTACAGTTTTTCTAGTTGTGTTTTTATTTAAAAAATGTAAAAGTTACTTACTTTTTTTAAATGATGCACATTCCTCGAAAAGGATTATTTTAATTCTAGAGTTTTGCTTTTTGTGTTTTTTATTTAAAAAAAGACAAAAACTATCATTTTTTAAAGGATTCAAAGTCTTGGCAAAGAGTTTTATCATTGTAGAGTTTTTCTAGTTGTGTTTTTATTTAAAAAATGTAAAAGTTACTTACTTTTTTTAAATGATGCACATTCCTTGAAAATGATTTTTTTTAATTCTAGAGTTTTGCTTTTTGTGTTTTTATTTAAAAAAAGACAAAAACTATCATTTTTAAAGGATTCAAAGTCTTGGCAATGATTTTTATCATTGTAGAGTTTTTCTAGTTGTGTTTTTATTTGAAAAATGTAAAAGTTACTTACTTGTTTTAAATGATGCACATTCCTTGAAAAGGATTATTTTAATTCTAGAGTTTTGCTTTTTGTGTTTTTATTTAAAAAAAGACAAAAAACTATAAGTTTTAAAGGATTCAAAGTCTTGTCAAAGAGTTTTATCATTTTAGAGTTTTTCTAGTTGTGTTTTTATTTGAAAAATTTAAATGTTACTTACTTTTTTTAAATGATGCACATTCCTTGAAAAGGATTTTTTTAATTCTAGAGTTTTGCTCTTTGAGTTTTTATTTAAAAAAAGACAAAAACTATAAGTTTTTAAAGGATTCAAAGTCTTGGCAAAGAGTTTTATCATTGTAGAGTTTTTCAAGTTGTGTTTTTATTTGGAAATGTAAAAGTTACTTACTTTTTTTAAATGATGCACATTCCTTGAAAGGATTATTTTAATTCTAGAGTTTTGCTTTTTGTGTTTTTATTTAAAAAAAGACAAAAACTATAAGTTTTTAAAGGATTCAAAGTCTTGTCAAAGAGTTTTATCATTTTAGAGTTTTTCTAGTTGTGTTTTTATTTAAAAAATGTAAAAGTTACTTACTTTTTTTAAATGATGCACATTCCTTGAAAAGGATTTTTTTAATTCTAGAGTTTTGCTTTTTGTGTTTTTATTTAAAAAAAGACAAAAAACTATAATTTTTAAAGGATTCAAAGTCTTGTCAAAGAGTTTTATCATTTTAGAGTTTTTCTAGTTGTGTTTTTATTTAAAAATGTAAAAGTTACTTACTTTTTTTAATGATGCACATTCCTTGAAAAGGATTATTTTAATTCTAGAGTTTTGCTTTTTGTGTTTTATTTAAAAAAAGACAAAAACTATCATTTTTTAAAGGATTCAAAGTCTTGGCAATGTTTTTTATCATTGTAGAGTTTTTCTTGTTGTGTTTTTATTTAAAAATGTAAAAGTTACTTACTTTTTTTAAATGATACACATTCAATGAAATGGACTTTTTTAATTCTAGAGTTTTGCTTTTTGTGTTTTTATTTAAAAAAAGACAAAAACTATCATTTTAAAGGATTCAAAGTCTTGGCAATGATTTTTATCATTGTAGAGTTTTTCTAGTTGTGTTTTATTTAAAAAATGTAAAAGTTACTTACTTTTTTTTAAATGATGCACATTCCTTGAAAAGGATTATTTTAATTCTAGAGTTTTGCTTTTTGTGTTTTTATTTTAAAAAAGACAAAAACTATAAGTTTTTAAAGGATTCAAAGTCTTGTTAAAGAGTTTTATCATTTTAGAGTTTTTCTAGTTGTGTTTTTATTTAAAAAATGTAAAAGTTACTTAATTTTTTAAATGATGCACATTCCTTGAAAAGGATTTTTTAATTCTAGAGTTTTGCTCTTTGAGTTTTCATTTAAAAAAAGACAAAAACTATAAGTTTTTAAAGGATTCAAAAGTCTTGGCACAGAGTTTTATCATTGTAGAGTTTTTCTAGTTATGTTTTTATTTAAAAAATGTAAAAGTTACTTACTTTTTTTAAATGATGCACATTCCTTGAAAAGGATTATTTTAATTCTAGAGTTTTGCTTTTTGTGTTTTTATTTTAAAAAAGACAAAAACTATAAGTTTTTAAAGGATTCAAAGTCTTGTCAAAGAGTTTTATCATTGTAGAGTTTTTCTTGTTGTGTTTTTATTTAAAATGTAAAAGTTACTTACTTTTTTTAAATGATGCACATTCCTTGAAAAGGATTATTTTAATTCTAGAGTTTTGCTTTTTGTGTTTTTATTTAAAAAAAGACAAAAACTATAAGTTTTTAAAGGATTCAAAGTCTTGGCAAAGAGTTTTATCATTGTAGAGTTTTTCTAGTTGTGTTTTTATTTAAAAAATGTAAAAGTTACTTACTTTTTTTAAATGCACATTCCTTGAAAAGGATTATTTTAATTCTAGAGTTTTGCTTTTTGTGTTTTTATTTAAAAAAAGACAAAAACTATCATTTTTAAAGGATTTTAAAGTCTTGGCAATGATTTTTATCATTGTAGAGTTTTTCTAGTTATGTTTTTATTTAAAAAATGTAAAGTTACTTACTTTTTTTAAATGATGCACATTCCTTGAAAAGGATTATTTTAATTCTAGAGTTTTGCTTTTTGAGTTTTTATTTAAAAAAAGACAAAAACTATAAGTTTTTAAAGGATTCAAAGTCTTGTCAAAGAGTTTAATCATTTTAGAGTTTTTTTTAGTTGTGTTTTTATTTAAAAAATGTAAAAGTTACTTACTTTTTTTAAATGATGCACATTCCTTGAAAAGAATTATTTTAAATCTAGAGTTTTGCTTGTTGTATTTTTATTTTAAAAAGACAAAAACTTTAAGTTTTTAAAGGATTCAAAGTCTTGGCAAAGAGTTTTATCATTTTAGAGTTTTTCTAGTTGTGTTTTTATTTAAAAAATGTAAAAGTTATTTAATTTTTTTTAAATGATGCACATTCCTTGAAAAGGATTATTTTAATTCTAGAGTTTTGCTTTTTGTGTTTTTATTTTAAAAAAGACAAAAACTTTAAGTTTTTAAAGGATTTAAAGTCTTGGCAAAGAGTTTTATCATTTTTGAGTTTTTCTAGTTGTGTTTTTATTTAAAAAATGTAAAAGTTACTTACTTTTTTTAAATGATGCACATTCCTTGAAAAGGATTATTTTAATTCTAGAGTTTTGCTTTTTGTGTTTTTATTTTAAAAAAAAAGACAAAAACTTTAAGTTTCAAAGGATTCAAAGTCTTGGCAAAGAGTTTTATCATTTTAGAGTTTTTCTAGTTGTGTTTTTATTTAAAAAATGTAAAAGTTACTTACTTTTTTAAATGATGCACATTCCTTGAAAAGGATTATTTTAATTCTAGAGTTTTGTGTTTTTATTTTAAAAAAGACAAAAACTATAAGTTTTTAAAGGATTCAAAGTCTTGTCAAAGAGTTTTATCATTTTAGTTTTTCTAGTTGTGTTTTTATTTAAAAAATGTAAAAGTTACTTACTTTTTTTAAATGATGCACATTCCTTGAAAAGAATTTTTTTAATTCTAGAGTTTTGCTTCTTTGAGTTTTCATTTAAAAAAAGACAAAAACTATAAGTTTTTAAAGGATTCAAAGTCTTGGCAAAGAGTTTTAT
>SRMA01024015.1:0-29323 GCA_007224835.1 Danionella cerebrum
TAATTTCCTTTGCGCCTCTTCTTCTGTCACAGCATTATGGTAAAGAGGGAGCGTTTTAGCCAATGAGCACTATGCATGTGCAGCATGCTAAAGTTGTCAGAGGAAAACACAGACAGCCGAAAAAAGTTACGAGAGACGGATAATACTAAACGAAGAAGCCAGTGCGAGATGGCGTGCTCAAAATACAGTCTACGAAAGGTAGACACGGAAAATAGAGCGTTTAAAGATGAATGGACGGACTCGTATCTGTTTATATTACCCGCTGGCAGCACCAAACCAGCGTGTCTCATTTGCTCCGAGACTATCGCTCTCGTCAAAAGCAGCAACATTAAACGGCACCACGAGACGAAGCACAGCACGTTTTCTCAAACCTACCCACTTAACTCAAGCATGTTTAACTTAACCCCTGTTTTTTGTGTTTATTGTTTCAATTTATTTTAAGATACAGTATTTAATTTAACTGAAAACGTATCTCAACAAAGGCAAATTAACACATGCACTTTATTTTGTATTTTTCTTAAGGTTGATTAAAAAATATTTTCGGACCTTCATTGGTTGTTGATTTTTAAATTTGGACCCAGCTGATTTGTAATTCATTAACCCTGGTCTAGCAGTTATGAATGTGTTGAAATGCCACTGAATAAAATTCAGCAATAAATGAAGGGATTGGTCTGTGTGAGAATTTACTAAAATAATAAAATAATGCAAATATGAAGCTGTCTTTAGAAGACTGCTTCATTGAACCTGTTTATGTAAACCTCTAAAAAAAGCAAGCTCTAAATACAGAAATATAAGTTGCAGTTGCCAAAAATTATTAGTTTGGCAACAAAAACATGTGACATTTTACATAATAAGATAATATAATACATAGATAACAAATATTCTTTATTTAAACAAATGTGTTCTCAAGCCTTAATTTTACTGCAGTGCTTTTTAAACTAGACATACAGGCATATTTACTCAGTAAACTATAAAGTGTCCTCTATAATATCACCTGCAGGCAACTAGCAATAAAACAGCAAGTAGCTAAAATCATGGTCCATGAAACTTACAATTTCAGCAAGAAATGGTTCACTACAGAAAATTGGGTTCATTCATTCAGCTAGTCCTCTTTGCTATAAAGGTCTGCAGTGTATAAGGTATCGAAACACAGTGTTAACAACCAAGGTCATGGGTTCAATTCCCAGGAAATGCATGAACAAGTGTGTACTGCTTGAATGTCAGTAATGTCTAAAATGCAGGAATGTGTTTTATCAACTCAAAATGTGCTCATGCACTTTCCATCCAAACATTTTTTATTGATAGTATAGGTGCTTTTAAAACCTTTTATTTTAAATTATTCTTGAATTTAAACCTTTGAAAAGCTTTGTGTATCATCTGAGCTTGCCTTTGCTCGGGTAGATTTTTAACTAAGTTTACATTCCAAAGCCAGGGGCTAGAGCTTGTGAAATGTTAGTCTTTCTAAATGAAATTCCACTTCAGATCCCAAAGTCCTTCAGTTTGCACTTACTGCTCTGTAGTTATGCTAATAAATTACTGGTTCATCGTGTAGGATATTTTCATCTTTTTGTCAGATTAACAGTTAGCTACCTATTTAAAATCACATGATTTTACAGACGATTGAGTGTGGTTTTGGGGTGTTTTCACAATTGTAGTTCGGTTCATTTGATTTTTTTACTGTTTTTTTTTCACACTGTGGTGATTGCTCTGGCCAGATTTTTAATGTATTTTCTTAAGGGGTTTTGACTGGTTAGAATTAGTGGGAACATATATTCAATTGAACTTACAGAAGCAAAAATAAGATAAAAATTGGCTTTTAAAAAATGATGACTTTCCTGACATTCCTTTCAATCATAGTGAATCCGTATGTGAATCACTTCAGACAAACACTGTATTTTAAGAAAAAACTGTGAAGTTCGAGTTTCAGAATGGGGTGGGATGAAATTTGTCTACCAGACCAAATGCTTCCCTCAGATCTGTACAGCTTTGACCATAAACTTCATTAAAGCCACACTGGAAACCGGTAAATATTGACACTACTTAATAATGTTGGTTGTTATAACAAAATCTAAATATAAAAATGTATCAAATCAAAGTAACTTAGTGAACGTTTACCACTCTTTATTTGGAGGCATTGGATTTACATCAATAACGATCAAAGGGGCTTTTGCACTGTGACCAATCCTAATTGATAGTAGTATTCAAGCAAGAATTGTTAATGGCTGAGTGAAAAATTAAGATAAATGAAAAAATGAAAACCACATCATAAAGTGTCATGGAGCTATGAATTTGTCTAAATATTTCCTGTCATTGTTTTGGCCAATATTCTAATATGTCAAAATTGGTAAAAAAAATAAGTGCCATATCACTGTAAAATTTGGCACCCTGGTGGCAGTATAACCAAGACGTTACATTATAGATGTGTTAGAAATTGACCATTAAAGTAGTTAGTAAATTTGAGCCTGATCAAGCATTGCATGGTTAAGTTATTACCAAACTTCCTGTTTTTGACTTTTCAACTTTAAGTTTAAGAAAGTCAAAAAAACTTCGCAATTGAACATCCCATATCCCTTAAAATAAGGATAGTGGAGATTGCAGATAAACATATAAAATCTCATGGAGGCTATATAGCCAATATAGCAAAATAGCAGACTTCCTGTCGAGTTTGGAAAGACAATATATATTACTTGGTGCTATAGAGACATTTTTCGACCCTCATTTTTTTAACAGTTCTAACATGTTTGTGAAATGTGTTTTTCAAGTATATTCATAGGATTTCAAAAGCTTGTATTAGTTGAACTAAATGATTTTAAAAGTTGACTTTACTGGAATGTTGATGTATTACATACCATGTAGTGCAGTGTTGGCTTTGATTTCCACACAAGTGCATTCCATCAGACCTGAACTGTATCATGGGATTGATAAGTATGACGTGTGGATGTTATGGACACTTCGGATTCTTGAAGAAAATAATAAGTCACGTGGGTACTTTTCACTTAAAATTCTATGAATTTCAACATCTGTTTTTCATCTACTTATCAGTACGGAAGTGGACCATTTAATATTTTCCTTACACTTATAGTAAATCTGTTCAAAAATAGTAAACTATAATAATATTCTATGCTTAACTTGTTAATGGTGTATATTAGAAGAAGAAAAAAACAACAACAATTAAGTAGTTTCGAAGTGTAGGTCCCTAATGCTCTGTTAAAGGTGCCAAATTATGCCATTTTTAAAGGATTTATATTAAATATTTTAGTCGTCTTTACTACGCAGTTAATAACTTTCTACATGCAATATTAACCATAAAAAATGTCTTTGAATCAATTTGTATTTGTGGCCTCCAAACACCTTTTACTTCCGTTCACCAGTCATTTAAAACTTTGTTAATGCATATTACATTGACAGAAAACACACTTTCTCTGCATTTTTCTTCAGCATGAGTGAAGTCTGTTGCTCTCATGGGTCAGACATAGCGTCTGCTCTGCATAGAGATGAGCTGTACTAGCGATTGATCTGATTGGTCAGTGGGCGGTGCTAGAATTATAGGTGGTGCTATGATCGTCGAGCCAAAAAAGCAATATAGGATTACACAAACATAAATGAAAGATTGTGAAAAAAACTTTGGGCATGTTTTTGATGAGGGAACAACTCTAAAGGTACTAGGAATGTCAGAAAAGCTGATTTAGCATAATATGGCACCATTATTAAATATTGATAATATAACAAAGAAGCAAATGCTTTGATTTTGGATCATGTTCTCACCACAAACAAACCCTGCAAACAGCCCCTGAGACAAAGTCATCCATGCGATGTTGTTTAACTGCTTTTGAGCTAACTAGAGGTTAGAAAGCCATTTCCCTGATGTTAAGAATGAGAACACCCCTAAAAGCAGCTTCTGGTACTAATTTGAATCTGATCACATTCGTTACCAGCCTAACCATTCCATAGTTAAAGGGATAACATCTTTAGTGTGATTCAACTGATCTAAACAAGTGGACCTTTAGAGCACACTTACAAATACACATACTCATTTTTATTCTGTTTTATTATATCCTCTCTTTTTTAAAAGGTTCTCAAATTTGTTAATTTTAGACATTCAGCAAGGAATTAAAAGGCTCGCTTTGAAGCTCACTTTCAAAAATTTAGATAAAGCTTGATGAAAGTGTAACATTGAATGAATAATAACCTGTGCTTTTGGCCGTGGTTAAACCTGACTATAAAAAAGTGCAGGTTTTGAACATTCAAAGCAATGGATTTAAAAGAAAGAATGAAAAAAGGTCACTTTTCAACATTTATTATGAAATTAAAAAGATAAAATACCACTGTTCGAACAATGCTCAGCAGAAAACAAAGCAAAAATCATGATATTAATATGCATCAAGGATTACTGGAGCTGCATACAGATTCCTGTGCTGAAGTACATTTGAACAAGCAAAAGAAACAAAGTAGGCAGCAGCAAAATCACAACAGTCCATTATATAATAACACAGCACATTAAGCAAGATTACCAGGAGGTCAATTTACATAAAACATCTTTTATGTACATTATAATTTACGGTGGGTGCAGTGAAGGGGTGGAACAGGAGAAGTTCACTACACATTATGATAATCAAAGATATTAATCTTAAAAGAAGGGAGGTGCTGTGATCTGACAAGAAGACTTAAACTTAAAAATGGGGGCCAATGGGAGTCATTGTGTCATAATGATGTCATCGTGTCAGATAAAGAGCCTCCAAAATGGACGAGGTACTCTCTTGAAAATAAAGGTTCTTCAGTGGCTCCCTTAATGGGATCTTTGTGTCTTTGTGTTCTTTATATTTTTGGAAAGGTTCGGGATCTTGATACATTTTTCGATGTATATGTCATTGAAATACAAATTTATTTATTAAAAAAGAAGAAATATATATATATATATATATATATATATATATATATATATATATATATATATATATATATATATATATATATATATATATATATATATATATAAAAACCTTTATTGTGAAGAGTGTACCATGGTGCACAACTGCCATTTATGTCATGTTGTGATGAATTGGTGCACATTAGATGACCCACTACTCTCTTGTAAGTCAGTACTGGTAACCGTCTGAAAACATGTTGGTAAAAATGAAAGTGTACATCATTGACACATCAAGAAACATTTTCTTCCACCATATCTACTTTAACCACTTTATTATCATCCAAATCTTCAATCTGGTGTTATTTCAGTTTACAGCATGAAGGTAAAAGATCTTGCCATGATCGTGTTTAATAGGCTCTGGATACACAAATGTAATTCATGCAATGGCAATGTTTATTTACAGTTAAAATGATTGTGAGAATTATTTACACGAAGTTATGTATGACAATATTGAAACTAGTATTCCTAAGGATTTGAAATTTTATTCTCCTTAATTTCTTTCTTCAAAAATTAAATGATAAAGCATCAGAATAAAGATTTCCTTGAAAAGTCGGTTTCTAATCTAGTTAGATTTTTAGCTACTGTGGAGTGACCTTTATACCAACAATCCCAAACAATATCCCAATGCTATAATATTATTGAAATACTGGGTTGTTTTAACATTTGAATAATTTTATAATTTTATAATTTTTAAAAAAGGAAATCCCTCATGAATGGATGAACATGCAATGACGATGAAAGGGGTGAAATTAGGTGTACAAAAAGCTTGAGAATCCTGGTAATTTGCCAATGCTCTGTGCTAGCTTGTTTTGATTAAAAAAAAAAACAAAAAAAAAACTAATTGCTTTTAAAGGTATGACACCTTTAAGCTGAGATCTGGATCTGAGCTGGATCTGCTTTTAACCCACCCCAATGTCTGACAATTGCTAGCTCCACATTCACGAGAACATGGTCAACGTCGCTCAGTTGTTTATCAACAAAAAACTAAACTTAATTAATAAGCAGGCATCTGTTACTAAAGATGGCTCTAAACAAAATTAAACAATAATGAATTCCAGTTTGGTATCAACATGACTGTGTCGTAACACAGTATTTCATTTGCATTGACAGTATTAAGGATAGACAATAAATCATGTTTGAAAAATGTTAGTGTCCACGTCTAATATGTTTTCTCATTAATGTGCCTAAGGGCTGTAGCTCAGTGTTTAATGCCGGCCGCCGTTTCATGTCTTTTCAGATAATATCTGTTTGAGTTCCTAAGAATTTTTTTTCTAGACTTTCTTGATGGAAAAAAATAAAAACAGAAAAGGTGTATGTGCCTTCTTTTTACAATACTGTTCATAATCAAGAGAGAGGACTTTCTTGAGGAACCCCTGAGCTTGCTAAAAAAGCCTGCCTGGAACCAAAAGTGTTATTTCAGTACATTTCTAACTTGCAATGTATTCTCTATTTTAGTAGCTTCATAGGAATCTTGAGTCAACACTCCTGTCTTTCTACCATCAGTATCTTATCAAGAGCTGTTTGAGGATTTAGTACCTACATGGGTTATAACTACAACATCGGTAACACTGAAGGAATCATTCTCTGAACATCGCTATAAAAACCAAAAAAAAAAAAAAAAATAATAACAGGACCATAATGTTTGGTGGATTTAGAACAAAATTGACTACAACAGTTTACTATTTGTTTCTATTGAATCATTGGTTTTCAATGTGTTAAATAGAATGACTTTATGGTTTTATATTGATGTACTGAAACTGGACGACTGAAACAGTATAATACATTTTGCATAGAAGTCCTAGCTTATGATATTTTATGCAGATTTTTGGCTTGAATGTGTCTTCTATTTGTTTCTTGGAACACCTTGGAAAACCATAATGACAACAAAATATCTAAATGTTCAATGCGTTTTTACTTTCCAAACATTTCACCAATCCCACTATTTACACAAAATTGTAACTATTTTTCTCTTAAATCAGTCACAGAAAAGCCCAATAATAGGCTCTTTTTGGAAGACAATGAGAGGCAGCAAGCCGCCGCAAGAGTTGTACCCCAGTGAAATCTCTTTCTCTGGCCCAACGGAGCCCCTCCATCAGCTCAACGTGCCAGATATTACGACAGACATCCCCCCTCAGGTGCAATAATGTCACAGTCCATTAATCTTCTCAAACTTCAGGCCCTGATCCTGGGAGCCCGTCCATGCTAATCCCTTATTAATGTGGCAAATGAACCTGTGGAGAAAGAACTGCTCCCTCCCGGCCCTTCACCATCACAATGCGGAGTCTATTACCGCCGTCCCCCTTGTACCATCTCCAGTCTCTACTGTTTGCATTAGGATGTCCATTCATTGATGCATAAAGCCACTCAAGAGAGGCTTGAGCACACACACATTCCTTCTTTGCACATATTATTTGCTCCATGCCCTCCCTAGTAACCTTTGCCTAGCTGACATATGGCAGGGCATTAGCCTGATGCATATGCAATTTCTTGCTATTCAAATTAGCAACAGAAAACTTTTGTTCGTTTAAGTTTTGTTTTGCCTATTGAGTGCCCCAGAAGGGGAGATGCGAACAGATTCCTTCTTTTATGAGGCAGTGAAAAAGACCTGAGATCACGCTGGTTTTCCAGGAAACATGGCAACAGACGAAACAATCAGTTTGTACAACAGTACCAAAGATTCTCTGGGGTCTGATTGCTTACTAATCCAAATGGAATAACCACATCACTTCGGCATAATTGCAAGCCATAATTGCTAGCATTTACAAGTAGAGCTGTGTGCTTGCTTTCAGCACCCAGATGCATATGTATGAGGCTTTGTGAGAATAGAGAAGGACTGCATAACAAATCGGAATCTAAAAAAACTGAAACTGCAAAGTTTATGTGCAAATTACAAAGTACAACAATTTTTTTACTTGAATATGAATAAACAAAACCTCTCACATTGCTCTCATAGGAGCAATTGTCAAATAATTTACTTATTTATGCCTGATATCTGTACATTATTTTTTTTTCTAAAATGCCATAACTCCATCTTGATGACTGCTAAAATTGCTACATTTTCTGTTCCAAACTTTTATAAAGCACCTCAAAGTTCACTATAAATACAACGCATCAATATAAATGTGTTTTTTTGTTGAAACCATTCAAAATGGCAAAAAATAGCAAACAAAATTGAAATTGTGTAATGGTTCCAGAAGGGTAAACCCACACGCAGCCAGTAAATTTGTCTTCTCTGGAATTTATTGACTGTGATCAAGTGGGCAAATTCTGTTCCATCTTCATGGAATGATTATAAAACGATTCAAAACTTACTCCGTGCTTAGTTTAATGGAGTTATGGTGTTTTGTGAAGAAAAAAAAAACACAGGACAGGACAGGAAAATTTATTAATGGGCTTTTTAAATGTGAAAAAAAATATACTTCAGGTTTGACAATAATGGCATTAAATGGCGTTTATTGCGTTTTGGATATATAAGCAAAATCATGGAGCGGTTTAGAAATTTCAGCTTAGGTACATTTCCACCTTGAGAGACAGAACCTTGAAATCAAAATGTGTAAAACGCATTTTATGATTTTTTTTCGAACCATTTTTTTTGCCATTATTCTGAAGTGATGTATTCCATTTGGATTAGTAAGCTATCAGACCCTACAGAATCTTTTGGTAATGTTTTCAAACTGATTTCCGGATTTCTATCTCCCAGAGTGGAAATGCACATTCTAGACCCCTCCATGATTTCTAAGTATGAGACCCGTTGAACACCTATAAATTCACCTTTTAAATTGATTTATGATAATTTTATGATATTTCTAACAAATTAAATTGAATGAAACAGCAAGCTGTCAATTTGCAGTTACATTTTTAGCTGTGTGAGAACTTGTTACATTTAGTACTTGTCTTTAGTTTTCTTTCTTTTCTCTTTTTTATGCCATGTTCTGTTCTTCCACTTTTTCCTCTCTCATTATTTTCTCCTCTTATTTTCAGAGTTTGAGTAGTGTTAACTTTGGATTTACAGTGTAGTGGTTTAGAAAGTAACCGGTTTAAGCTGGTTTAAACTGGTGGACCTGCACTATAAACCCAATCAAGTTAAGAGTTTACCAAATGTGCGGAATCCAATTATCTGAGTAAACAAACAGAGCATTGTTATAAAGAGAAGTTATAATCATTGAGTACTATTAACTTGAAAAGGTGTGTTCATCAACTGGTGTGAGGCAATTGGCTGTGACCTTTTCAGGTTTAGAGTGTATAGCTTTATTTTTTAAGCGCTCAATAAAAACTATTGTAATTGCATTATTGAATAACAATTAATCTTTAAGTAATACCCTTCAGAGAAAGGGTGCAAGTAATATGCATGCTTGCTCCCAAAATGTAATGCTTTTACTCTACACTTTTATTCCTTCACATTTTTACATTGATTAAAACGGTCTGATATTTAACAAATGAAGCTTTGAACAAATCTAGATTGCATTGGACTTAGTAGATGAGAGCCTAATTTCAATTGTGCAGTGAACTATCCCTTTTCAAATTGCAGTTTTCCAAGCTTTACTTTTCATTTCAGTGAACCCAAGCAAAACAAAAATAGCACTTTATGCACCCCTGACTACCAGACAAGTTTGCATGTGCTCATTGTTGTTTTCACCGCTTCCCCTCTTTCAGTGAACAGAAAGGCCAAGTGTTAATTGGCCTATGGCTGACAGCAGAGGTTTTGGGTCCCATAATAAGCTTGCCAGCGATGTGCCTCTGGATGTGCTAACTAGCTCTGCATGGATGCTGCCCCTGTGTCTATGAGCTGTAAAGAGGAAACACAGTCAATGGCTTTTAAAGGGTCGAGACTGGGACATAAAGGGCATCCCCTGTTCATACACAGACCCCTCCGGAGTAGGCGAGCAGTATATTTCACAGTGTGCTACAACCCATCTACAGCGTTGACAGGCATCTGTCTTTGGGCTTACAGTGGATGCTATTGTTTTGGTTCACTGACTGATTCGTAAAAGGCATGTTCAGCACAACAGCATGGCTCCCGATAGGACAGTAGCTGCAGAGGCCACTCTCTTGGCCTGGATTGGAGTTCATTACGTAATCTGTCGTTCTGCATTGGTGTACTCCTTTCATGCTCCGTTATAAATATGTTACTGGTAAAAAGAACAATAATACAATTGAACACCCATAGATCTCCCTATCACTGTTTTGGATTAATGGGAGGAATTGTACTGATATCCTGTGTGGTAAAGGCTGTTGATTATTTATGAGTTGGATCACTCTCACAAGAGTAGGACAAGCTATTTTCCCACTTTTCAGACTACTGCTCATACAACGAGAGTTGTGCACAGCATTCACACAGACTGTTTTGGATATGAACAGTTGTATTTGTTTCATAGCTCTACTATGTGGACACGTTGATCCCCTACATTTTAGAAAGCATATTTGTGGCAGTTGTCTTCAATAAACAACTTCTGCACAGGAAATTATGTTTGCAACTGTTTACTTTTAGAGCTATAGTGTAAAGCAAAGTATGATCCCAAAAACACAGAACTAAGATTACTACACCCAGGAAAAAAAATACTCCTTAAGGCAAATAACAGAGATAAAAATGTAATAAATAAAATGGGACTAACAATTAATCAAGGCATGCATTTCAGTTTATTATAATAAGCAGCATTATAACTGGCCCTGCTTGAAAATAGTTTATTCTTCAATTAGATTGTGCACTTGTAAACAAATGTGCACTTGTTTGTCCTCCAATGGTTGGATTTTATCTTTTCTAAATCAGCCATTGCCAATCTGTTGTGTATTCAGTCCATCATTAGACATGAGCTGTTTACTGAGAGAGATGATCCCATACAAATATGAGAGAGAGAGAGAGAGAGAGAGAGAGAGTTGCCGTCCATAAGAGACACACTGCATGTTGGCCAGTTTCCAGATTAATCCATACAGATCAACACTGCCCCCTAAAGGTAATATTCCCCTCCCTCCCACCCTCAACCTACTGTCTCATCATCAGGGTTTCATACTAGGAGGTAATGCGTAGCATCTAGCTTTTTGGAGCTTCAGCACTTAATACAATAAGACCGTCTTTAGGTGTGAGGAAAGTGATTTGAAATCTAAAGGTGGAGTTCAGCTACAGTTTGTGAATACATGTGGATATAATGAGCTGGGAGAAAATGTTTACTGGTGTATATGGATATTTCTGTGATTAACTGCCCCAAAACTACGTAAAAATGCAGAAAAAAATCTGAAACAACCAAAGTGAATTTGAGTGATTGCTCATATTCTGGAAGGGATGATTTCCCTCTCTAAAAGGAGCTAAGATGTCAAAATGCGAAAATGGTGATCGAAGTAGACAGGCGAGAAAAAAATGTTTCTTTCACAAATTCTCAGAGCCTTACAACTTTGAACCATGACAGCAGTGAAATTAATCTGAATATTGAATCTAAAGATTCATTCATTCAAGAGAAGATGGATTCCTTTTGTCTTTTTCAGAGATTGAAACTGCTCATCCAGCACTTGCACAGAAAAGCATGTGTCAGGGTGACAATAGCAAGTTGCCCAGATCAGCTAGTTTCATATAAAACACAAACAATATTTACGACTTTTTGGTCATTATATAAGAACATCCAAATAGGAGACTTCTAAAATTCTATATTCTACGTAGTGCATCACAGATGTACCACTCAGAGCAAGTTAGCTACCACAGGCACTTCAGTACTGAATAGGGCAGTTATAAGCAGTACTTATAGACCAGTAAAAGTGTTCTTTTACCTGTCTGGTGTGCAAAGGTGCCCCCTTTGACTTGAAGCCTCCTTGTGAACTGCATTCTGAGGCACTGAAGTGATCAGAGCTGGTGGAGGAGCGCTTGGAGAGCGTATCACAGCCTCCAACAAAGGTATTGTCCAGTGGCAGCTCCTGAATGACATGATGCTTTTTCACAGACACTGGGGTGTCAGCTTTAAGGTGGAAGGCAGACTGGGGTGAAGCGGACTTGTAGTGCCGGGCCAGGTCCGGACTGCTGGGCTTGAAGGTGGTTGTAGGTGTGGCATTCCAATCAAAGCGTCCAATCCCAGGCTCCTCGAGCTCAGCAGGGAGACTGATGGTTCCGTTTATGGGTTCGTGTGCGGGATCGTCAGGTTTGTTCTCCTCAATGGTGACAAAGTTCAAGAGGGAGCTTTTTGGGGACTTCCTCTTTTTGCGCTTCTTTTTCTTGTTTTGCTTGTTCTCCTGGTTGGGAGACATCCATTCAGCACCCTGCTTCTTTCTCTGAGCAGCCTTAAACTGGGAGGCATGTCGGCAGCGCACAAGAACGGTTATGAAGATGACCACTATCACTACCATAGCGCCTGTCACAATGGCTATAATGGTTTTCAGGTTGTCAACATTTTGGTACGTCTCGCTGGTCTCACCAATGTTTCTATCCAGTGGGGTTTCCATTGTCCGTCGGATGAGGTCGTGTATGTATGAGGAATTACCAACAGTGTCATTCACAAAGAGGAACACAAGGACAAGGGTGTGCAGAGACTTAGGGTAGCCAAGATCACTGATGTTGACCACTAGCCTGTGGAGTCCAACGTCTGCTACTGTGGGTTTCTCCTCTAATGTGATGTTTCCAGTAACAGGGTCAATTCTGAAAAGACTTCGGACGTTGCCACTCACTATGGTATATTTTAGCTCAGCGTTCATCCCCGTATCACCATCCACTGCAAACACCTCCGCCACAACAGACCCAGGAATAGCAGACAACGGGACTAGTTTAAAAGAAGTGTTGGACGGTGGGTAGATGACGATAGGGGTGTTGTCATTGACATCAATGACATTTATAGTCACTTTAGCAGCAGACGAACATGGAGGGCTTCCGTTGTCAACGGCTCTGACGTCAAAGGTGTAGGAGCTTTGCTGTTCTCGATCAAAGGAAACATTTGACTTAATGACTCCTGAATCTGGGTCAAGGATAAAGTTCTCATTATCGTTGAGGATTGAAAGCCTCACCACAGCATTCTCACCAGCATCTGAATCTGTGACTGTTATCACTCCAACTGTACTGTATTTAGGCAGATTTTCTGACACGAAGAACTGAAAGTGGTTGTGTGTAAATTTAGGGCTATTGTCATTTTCGTCCAGTATTGTCACTATAACAGCAGCTTGATTCTGGAGAGCCCTGGTGCCATTGTCTCTAGCAGTGATGGTGAACAGGAATCGCTCTTGTTCCTCCCTATCAAACACCCTGGATGCAGTTAACACTCCTGTTTTGCGGTCAAGATCAAAGAATGATGCATTGGGTCCAAGTTGGTAGACGATCTCTGCATTCCGTCCACTGTCCTCATCTGTAGCGCTGATGGTTGTCAGAAACATGTCACGCTGGTTATTCTCCATGACCGCCAGCTCGATGACAGGCTGAGTGAAAATGGGAGGATTGTCATTCTCATCTTCCAGCCGTATCCTAACCAGGGCGGTTTGGTTCAAGCTAGGTTTTCCAGAGTCAGAAGCCACAATTTTGAAAATATACTCCTTGGTTCCTTCATAATCAAGCAACGCAGAAGTTTCTAACAAGTACTGGTTATCATAAACAGCTTTGAGATGAAAGGGAACGTCTTTTTCAATGAAACAAATCACCTTGCCATTGACATCAGTGTCTTTGTCAGATACAGTAATGAGCGCAATCTTAGTATTAATTGGATCTTTTTCAGAGAGCATCACAGTACCATTGGTTGGGCTTATGATATATCTGAGGTCAATGTTTGGGGCATTGTCATTCACATCAGTCACATTGATAGTGATAGTGGCTCTTGCTGGGCTCGAGCTTCCGTCACTGGCAAGCACAGCGAGTTTATGGATCGCAGTCTCCTCTCTATCAAGTGGCCTCTGAACCGTAATGAGCCCAGTAGTGGAATTCAGAGCGAAAAGTCTCCGTGTCGCTGGAGACACCTGAGCACCAAACATGTATTTTATTTCTGCATTGCCCCCGACATCTGCATCGGTTGCTTGCAGTTGAACGACTGATGTGCCTACGGGAGAGTTTTCCGGTATGTGAACTTCAACTTGACTCTCTTTAAAGACGGGTCGGTTGTCATTAACATCAGTGACGGTCACCTGTAGTATGGCAGTGCTGGATTTCTGTGGGTTCCCCCCATCTTCCACTTTAACTTTCATCACATAAGTATCTTTCTGCTCCCTGTCTAAGTTTTGCTGAACGATGAGCTGAGGCCACTTCTCACCTTCTGGTGTCTCCACGATGTCCAAACCAAAAGCGTTCTGCCCATTCAACAGCTCATATTTATGTACACTATTGGGTCCAGTATCTGGATCCGTAGCTGAAGGAATCGCAAATCGGCTGTTGATTAGAGTATTTTCTGGGATTGAAATGTTGATCACTGGAGAGGGGAACATAGGGGCATTGTCGTTGGTGTCTTTGACAACGATTTTTATTTTAATTAACCTGAAATAGTCATTTGGCAATATGACCACCTCGATTTCAAAGGAGCACTCGCTGTCTTCAAAAGAAGGACCAGGACAGAGCTTCTCTCTGTCTATACGATTGGAGGTGGTAAATATCTCTCCTGTATTGCTCATCACTCTCAGTAGCGGTGTGTCACCTGCTTTTGAAACAAGTCGGTAAACCAAATTACTGCTAGCTCCAGTTGCAGAGTTCATATGAGAGATGTTCAAGTCCTTTGGAATGTTTCCAATAAGAACATTCTCCTGCAGCTCTTCTCGAATAGGGTAAATGAGCTCTTGGGCTATGGTTGGATCTAACCAGAAGCAAGCAACTAATGTCGCCAACAAGAAAAAATCCCTTAAATCCATGACAGCAGTTCACGATTGTTCCCACTGCTTTTAATCAAACAGTTGTCTCCATACGGTGTTTGCAGAGCCAAGGTTTCACAGAGTCTTACATTTGTGGGAAAAGAGCAGCCAAACACCACCCTAAAACAAACAAGTGATAATAATGGATTACGATTAATTCCATCATTCGCAATGAAGACATACTATTCAAAAGGTCAATCCAGACAGATTAAATATTAAAAGGTAATTGCAAAATGTCTAACATTGTTATAAACTGTAGATTTATTTTGCAGTCTACAGTCTTCAGGCTAAAATAATGAAACTATTCAAAGGGATCTTTCAATGAAAACCCTCTATTTTTACCCCCTAGAAGTTGCACTTCATTACCTCACGATTTTTGCATATGTAGCCAACTGGTGAATATAAACTGAATATGCTTGACAAGTGGCCATGTGTTTTAGGCTCTATAAACCTGTGTGCATGCATGCGTTTTCTTACCTCGGTGCACTATGATTCCGTGCATACGGAGGTTACCAATTCACGCGCATAGTGACAAATCCGTTCGAACAGTCTGAGAAATTATGCGCCTCCAGTAAATAATGAAGATATCCGTCTTGACCAATGCTTGCAAGACTAGGTCATTGAATAAATCGGTATTTTACCAGCACACCATATCCAGTTCAGTGCACAGCTTTGCATTAGAGGGATGTGTTGATTTATCTGCAACCAAAGAAACAATCTTTTTTTAACTTTCTCCGCTGATCTTCCTGCTGCTGGTGCGCGTGGAATGCGGTGGTCGCTGATGAATCAGGTGATCCACACGCGCGTCAACGTTCCGGTCATTCCGCAATAGCAGAGGAGTCCTTGTGAAATGCACCTGTTCTCCTAAAACATCAACAGGGGAAAACGGATAAAGTTCAAATGCGATCAGATCATTTCCCTTTCAGTCCTCTGTCAGCATATAAAATCCACGAAGTACGTCTCGGTGTTTCGTGTGTGGCTCGCCGCGCACACCTGAATGAGGAAAAAGTCCAAACGATGAGATGTGTTGGGATGCTTATCCTCTCTCCTCTTCCACAGACTGATTTTCTGGCTCCAACTCTGGGTATGCCTGAAGGGGAACGCCCCCTTCATTTGCTGATTGGACCGTCTCTTCATTAACGTCTAGGAGATGGGAGGGGGAATAATGTGATTGGTTAGTATCAACGTCACTCAAAGCTAACTGCTGAGACGGAGAGAACTGCCACAGAAGACTGCGGGCTGCGGGAGGAGGATGAGGTCGACGTTCAATGTACGCTTCCATTTCACCCCTTTAAAACAATTTAAAGTGTATTTTGGAGAACAATGCTTCCCAATAATAAACATAGAAACTTTATATCTCGTAATATGTTGTATTTAACTTAATTTATGTATTAAAAAACGTAGCATCATTGTCCCAAGTTAAAGTGTGGCAAAACAAAACTGCTACATTAAAAATAGAAACCACACTAGAATTTTTTTCAAGTACAGTTTTGACATATCGTTAACGTAAAGGTAACGTTATCTATGTGTTATTTTTTTACAAGCATACACAACATAAATAAATAAAACGAATGAAGTATGTTTTTGAAACTAATGTTAATGGTCAGCAAACAGTCACTCTTTCCGTCGTTTAGTAACGATAGGTGAATACCGGAATCTGTAAAATTACCCACTAACGTCATTGTTTATGCATTAAAGTGTATTTGTTGATTCTAAATTACATTTGCGACGATTATTGTAATTAAACATGTGTTTTACAATAAGTAGTTTTAGTAGTAAAGCAAATATATTGTTAATAAACTTAATTGTAAAGTGGCTTGTCTTTAGAAAGACGCTAACAGAAAGGCTGAGCATCTTTAGTTGAGTTGCGGTAAACAGCACCATCTAGAGGTGAACACAAGTCACAGCCGCTTATCTTTTATCTCGTACACAGAGCTGCAGAGGGACACAGTGTAGAAGAAGCTCCAGGTGTGTGCGTGTGTGTGTGTGCGTATGTGTGTGGGTGGGTGAAAAAGCTTTGTTAGGTCAAAGAGGGAGGATACTGAAGAGCAAGCCAGGTTCTTGGAATTATTATCAGCTTTTTGTTTTGCATGGACAAATCCAAAAATGAAGAGACTAAATAGAAATACAGCGATTCAGGGGCAAAAAGATATTTTTGGCTTGTGGACACCCAAGGCCATCATTTCTCAAAAATCAAAAGCTCTGACTAAAGAAGTAGGTTAGAATAGAGACATTCATTAAAAGGTTCTTAGACTGCCAATTTTCTTTGTTTGTTTTCTTTACACATGTTTATTCATATATTTAAATCTTTATTCATCATTATTTTTATGTTATAAAATAATTTTTATTTTTATTTATCATATATTTTTACTTTAAAAAAATTCCATCATCCAACTGGAAGTGACATTGTTTTTTTTAAGTAAAGCAACAATGCAAACATCTGCGATTTTTTTCATAATCCTGGAATAAACCATGCTCAAAATTTCTTTTAATGAAGTAAAGTAGTTATCAATATAGAATAACATATATTTTCTAAGGTGTAACTGTTATTGTTTAATTGCTTTATACATGGGTTATTGTGAGTATTTCCTGAAGGAAAAGCATGAATGCTTGTAGTTTAAGCTGCTGCAATTGCAAACTTCAAATATCTTTCCTAAATGTTTGATTAGTTGATTATGAATATATATTGCAATCTGACAATATTAATCTTAACTATATTATTTAGGTAATCATCAGAACAATCTGATATGGGCCCAAACACAGAGATGTAGAGATGCCCGTTTTACTTTAGTTTATAGAGTGTACTGGTCATGACCAGAGGTGGGTAGACTAACCAATCTGTACTTAAGTAAAAGTACTTATGGAAATATTTCCATTAAAAAAAACTACTCCCTGTCACGAATCAGCCAGGCTCTTCCACAACAATCACTCAAAGATCACCGTCACCTGAGTACTAATCACGCACGGCTGGAAGCAATCAAGACACACCCTATATAGACTCACTCCCCCTCACCACTCACTGTCCGGGCTCGTTCCTACGAAGCGGACTCTTAGTGCAACTCTCTTCATGTTCATTAATGTTTGATAACTTACCTGAATTCTCTGTTCCAGTTTGTCCAGTCCTCCTCGTGCTCCGTTGTGGTGTGTGTGTCTTCAGTCTGGTCTTCCCGTTCGTCGTGATTGCTCTCCTCTTTTCGATCCTGTCAAAGGAACCAGAACATCTCAGCACTCCGATCATTCCCGAAGCACCCCGTCTCACGGAACTTCCATTCCCACCTGCTGCTGCACGCCATTCCTTATCCATTGCTCTACTGTTGCAAATAAACCGTTCATTGGATTAACTCACCTCGTTTGTCCCGTCTGCTTCATAACACTCCCATACTTCCATAAAAAAAAGCTAGTTACTAGTTACATCTGATCTGATTAAAATAAGGCAAAAACCCTGAGTTCCAAATGATTTGGAGAGCTTGCTCTCCTTAGGTCTCTTTGTTTGGTTTATAAAAAACATGAGCTGAAGTCAAGTAGCCTCTCTCAGTCCTGTGATGGAGGCCTGTACATTAACATCACATAAACTGTCATTTGTAATAACATTTTAAACACAACCAGGTGTTTTTCTAACTTAACTTTGTCTTTTTTCTCACATTCACAAATCAAAATTTGTCAGCGTCTGCGTTTTAACAAGCTAACAGAGAACAAAAGAGAAAATGTGTGTGCAGAGTACTCTTCCTTTTAAAAACATTTATTTGATTCTTTCTTACATTTTAACTACAAGCATTCATGAGATAGGAATAATTTAAAATTCATTTACGTGAAATGCAAATGATCATTCTGTACATGAGCTGCATTTAAAGTTACATGAAGTGTCACAGATAAAACCTTTATATACACAAACCTGTACGAATTTGTTTATAACGTCAGTATAAACAGTATGTAGATATGAAAACATGCAGAGTTGCAGACGTTTAATAAAGATTGTGTGTTGTTCGAAGGTTCAAAAGATATTTGTCAATGCTTCCACAAGTGCACATGAGGAAAAACATCTAGACACTGGGTGAAAAATTGTCAAGTGCCATTAATACCAAATGACCATTTATAGGGTTCAAATGGTTGGAGATGGAATTTTGGTTGTTTTTATTTTTTTTTATTTTTTTTATTTTAGTTGCACACAACCTGCAGCACATTATGAAACTGTTCTTTCTCACATTCTGAAATAAAACAATAAACTTGATTTGAGGCTGTGTGTGATCTGCTCCCAATCGCTCACAAAACATCATCTTTCGAAAACATACGCTGAACTTTCAGAAGATGCATAGCAGACTCTCGATAAGCAGCCTCTCCGATATTTTACAAACAAACACACACACGCACACACACTCACACACGCACACACACACGCAATATATATATATATATATATATATACACCATATCTCTTTCATATATATATATATATATATATAATTTTTTTTTTGTAAACAATTATTAAAATTTTGTCAGTAAAAGAGAAACGTCATAAAAAGTATTTAAATAAAAGTAAAGTTTTTTCCACTGAAAAATGTACTTGAGTAAAAGTATAAGCACCCAGTACCAGTTACCCGAAAAGTGTACTCCAGTAAATGCAATTTAATATAATGTTCCATATGTCCCTATAAGTGAAATTAAACCCATGTTTCTATTATTTTCCAAAGCTGAGATAAAGATATCCCTAATTGGTTGCTATGGTAAAAAGCTTGGTTGCTATGGATGGGTCAATGAGATAATATAATGTTCCATTTGTCCCTATAAGTGATATAAATCAAACCCCATGTTTCTATTATTTTCCAAAGCTGAGATAAAGATATCCCAAATTTGTTGCTATGGTAAAAAGCTTGGTTGCTATGGATGGGTCAATGAGATAATATAATGTTCCATTTGTCCCTATAAGTGGTATAAATCAACCCCCATGTTTCTATTATTTTCCAAAGCTGAGATAAAGATATCCCAAATTGGTTGCTATGGTAAAAAGCTTGGTTGCTATGGATGGGTCAATGAGATAATATAATGTTCCATTTGTCCTTATAAGTGATATAAATCAAACCCCATGTTTCTATTATTTTCCAAAGCTGAGATAAAGATATCCCAAATTGGTTGCTATGGTAAAAAGCTTGGTTGCTATGGATGGGTCAGTGAGATAATATAATGTTCCATTTGTCCCTATAAGTGATATAAATCAATCCCCATGTTTCTACTATTTTCCAAAGCTGAGATAAAGATAACCCAAATTGGTTGCTATGGTAAAAAGCGTGGTTGCTATGGAGGGGTCAGTGAGATAATATAATGTTCCATATGTCCCTATAAGTGATATAAATCAACCCCCATGTTTCTACTATTTTCCAAAGCTGAGATTAAGATATCCCAAATTGGTTGCTATGGTAAAAGGTTTTGCACAGTGGTTGGTAAGAACAGACTGATAACCTCCACAGTGTGGTATGGTTGAAGATTCTTTTAGGTTCTCAGTCTAAAATTATACTGTACAAGCCAACATAGTGAGTTCTTAAACAGAAACTTTGCTTTGGAACAAAAAAAAGAAATTGGCATATTCCATTGTTGACCTATTGTATATTGTACCACTTTAATTGGAGGCTAGAGAGTTTGATGAGGTTTGGTTTTCCTTCACAATAAACTAGATTCCCATAAGAGCAGTGTTTTCATTTTTAGATTGACATCCCTTTCTGTTTCCTGTTATATGTTTTGCTCCCAGTTTTAATAGTGCACATATCTTGAGGATTATTACACATCTGATAGCCTTTCTATTCAGTATTGATGAGATTTCTTAATAACAGAAAGACTGTGAATTTTAAAAAAAGGCTAAAGAAAATACAGTGATAATGCTACAGCAGTTTTTTTTTTGCAGAAATACACCTTTGTTCTGAGTTAAACCTATTGTTAACAGGCAATTCTAACATTAAATCCTCTATGATTATAGATCCTGACTAAGGTCAGTGGGGGAAGCTACATATTGAGCAGTTTCTTTGTGAGCAGGTGAGTCACTCCTCAGAGAGGTTCAGTTTATACTTCCTTTAGGAAACTTTGATTTAACTCAAGCATTATTCAGCTTGTCCAAAAAAATCCATTCTTTTTTTTGTTTATTTTGCAGATATTTATTCTATTTAATTCTTTGGATGTTGTTCATTCATTGAGATTAAGTTTGGTCATTATTCTGCTTTCAAGCTTTTCTTATTTCTGTTGATCTTTGAAAATACCTGATTATAAATTATGATTAGATCTAATATTTGTTTAACCACCATACAACAAAACACTGGCCATGTTTATACTGCAGAGTGAGGCAAGGCATAAGTCTCGGTAGTCACTTAAACAGGGTTTCAAGGGACAAGGGAAGGGAAGTTTTGAGTTCATTCAACATGCATAAACATGTTTATCAAATCAGTAAACAAGATAACAAGAAAAAAATGTTCAAAGAATTTGTGCACTTCTGCTTAAACGAGCAAACCAATCTACACAGTAAAATCCTAAGAGTTAAATTAACTCTACTCAGAGGGTATTTGGTCCCACTCTATATAGAGTTAAACCAACACTGAAGGAGAGTTATTTAAATAAGTCTATTTGAACTAAACAGTCTATTTTTGTCTGTTTTTACACATTCTGGAGTGGACTTGGTCCCTCTCTGAATAGTTAATATTTAGTTTGCATTTTCCAAGCAGATTTGGAAAAACATGAAGAAAATAGATTATTAAATTACACTTTCTTAGAGTCGGTTTAACTCTATATAGAGTGGGACCAAATATACTCAGAGTAGAGTTAATTTAACTCTTAGGATTTTACTGTGTAGGCTGCAATTCAATCACATCAAAGTTTTACCAACTGTCCACTTAGACCTCCCACCCCTCTAAGCTTGTCATTTCACGTATATCATTTTTTATTCATGGTGTAATGAAAAGCTGAAATGCTGATGTTATGTCTTGACTGACAGCATATCTGATGAAGTCAATCCTGTCATTCAAGGGGGGATCAGCACCATAATAAGTTTCAATTTTTAGACTATGTGTGTCTGCTGAAGGTTGAAAGACAACAGGAGGGTCTCATTCTCATCCTCCTCAATAATACTTGCAATACTACAGGTATGGTTATGTTTTTGTTGTAATATTCTTAACATATAAAAGTGTAGTGCATAATATAAAATCAGAGCACATTATAGTAACCTCAATATCACCCAAAACAAATGTGTAATTTCTTTATATTTCTTATGTTTATAGCGCTTAAAGACCCTGGGTTCATATTGACCCCAATATAAACGATGTTACAAAATCTGTATAGGCAATAGAAAAAAAAAGAATATCATTTTGTGTTTACCAAATTTTTTATGTTTGCCAAGTATAAGTTTCGGTTTCACAGTCCCTTCTTTCTTTATTACTTACTTTGTCTTCAATAGAAATATGTCTGAATATATGAGAAGGTTTGTTTCTTTTTTTTTCTGTCATGTTTGTAATACAAGAAGGTTCTTCTTGCTGGATGATATCTGTCAGTTTAATGAAGACTGCATCAAAATGGCTTAAGTTGTTCATAATGAACAGAGACTATTCATAACAGGATGCAAACACATGATGATTTGTTTTTATTTTCAAAAAAAATATTTACCTTGGGCTATGCATGTTCATGAGGTTGTAAACAAGCATAAAAAAACATTAAAAAGCTGGTGCAAATCTGTAATTATCTGTGTAGTGTGCTCTTTGAGTCTGGATTTATGCTCTGTGACAATTTCACAATCCCTCATTAGGAAATGACTTTCTGTCGTGGTTGGGAGGTGGGTTAGAGGAAATTTTCAGAAGAAAAAAGCATTAAGCCAAAAGCCCTGTCTCACAATCCCTCAATAGTGTAAATCTGGCATATATAACATCACCTTAGAGTTAGTCTAATGTCTTAATCTTTTTATCTGTATGTTTGTAAACAAATAAAGTGTGGTTTTGAAGTGGCAGAAGAAACCTTTAAAATTAGAATCAATCGTTTCTAATTTCAAGGATTTTTATGATAAATTGTTCAACTGAAACATGCCTGAAATCAGTTTAGTCTCTAAAATTCAAGGTTTTTCAACCCTTCATACAGTACATAAATCCTTTTGCAAGAATGAATGAAAAAAGTTATTTAAAAAAATCAAAACTGAAGCAGACCTAAAGCATTGTTAGTTTCATCTAACGGATAAACTAAAGGTCTTTAGGAATGTGCATTCACTGTACAATGTGAAACTTTATAGAATATAGTGGAAATAGAAATCTGGCTCCTGACTGCAATAAACTGTGAAACATCTAAGTGGCTCTTAAAAGCTTCTGAGTGATTCAGAAACCAGCAAGTAAATGTACTTACATTTTGAACCCGTTTTCCTACTTGTAGTTTCATCTTTACTTGTTTACAATGAATAATGCTTTAAGAGACATTCGTTATTGATCCTGCTGGAATTTAGTTCTTGTTCGAAGTATAACTCAGACAGAAGAGAGAGAGAGAGAGAGAGAGAGAGAGAGAGAGAGTATCTCTGGGGTTCCGGACACTCCTGCTATCTTTAGGCACAATCTGGGCCGGTGCAGGATTGGACAGAGCAGGCCGGAGAGTGATAAATGTTCAGCAGTGGCCCATGTGGCACTACCAAGAGATAAGTTTACATCACAGTCTCATTACAACTCCCATACAAGGTTACTGGGACAACAAAGCAGCATCCAAATCAGGATGGAGCCATCCAAATTTAACTGAACTGAGCATGATGGAATGCACAGGAAGCTAGATGTGGTGAGATATAACCCAAAGAGACAGAGAAGGACAGATCTGTTGTTATAAGATTTTTTTTTTGGTTGGTTTCATATTTGATCTCCTCTAGTGTTTACAAGAACTGATCAGTACATGGATTAAATTTAGCTTTTTGCCTAAAGTGAGAGAAAGAACAACAACCAATAGACAATATTTCTGAGACGTATGTGTCTTTTATTCAAGCAACACATAGATATTAGAATCTTCTTTAAGAATCATTAAATGCTCTGCATAAAAGAGACTGCAACCAACCAACCACCTACCACCCTTCCAACCATTAAACCAACCAACAAATCCATACAACCACCAACCTATTCAACCTACCAAACAACTTCCACCTACATATCTAACTAACTAACTGACAGACTGATCAACCAACAAGCCAACCAACGAACCAACCAACCACCTACCCATTTAACCAGCCAACCAATAAAACACCCATCCACCCTCCCACCTATTAACAAACCAAAACCCCACCAACCCACATAACCAACTAACCAACCATCTACCTATCCAACCAACCACCTACCACCCTTCCAACCATTAAACCAACCAACAAATCCATACAACCACCTACCTATTTAACCTACCAAACAACTACCACCTACATATCTATCTAACAAACTGACCGACTGATCAACCAACAAGCCAACCAGCGAACCAACCAACTAACTTATTTGACCAACCACCTACCCATTTAACCAGCCAACCAATAAAACACCCATCCACCCTCCCACCTATTAACAAACCAAAACCCAACCAACCCACATAAACAACTAACCAACCATCTACCTATCCAACCAACCAACTGACAGAATGACCGGCCGGCTGACCGACCGACAAACCAACCAACCAACAACTCACCCTCCCACCTATTAAACCAACCAAATGACCACATATTCAAGCAAAAAACCAACCAAGCACTCAACCACTTACATCTAATAAACCAACAAAACCCCAACCAACATTTCCATGGCTACCTGTGACAAGATTGTAGACTCACACAAGGAAGGAATGGGCTACAATGCCACCACTAAGCAGTTGGGTGAGAAGTTAATTTATATGACAGATTAAATTGTCACTCTCACTCATATAGAGCTCCAAGGAAAATCCTAGCTCAAAGAGTTTAATTGATCACAAGAGCAGCTAGAAACCAGACCAGAACTATACAGAAGGTTGTTTTTTCAACAAAACTGGGACCGTGAATGTTGTCCTGCAAATGGAACAGCCAATCACACTGCATGGGATTGAGCAGGGATGATAGACAATCAAGCTTTGGGTATGAACAATGACCAGTGCTTTGAAAAATCATTGTGCTTCTGTATTCCAGCATGACAATGACCCAAAACATGAGCCTCATTACTTTGAAAGAGTAAACCTTAAAAGTTATTACTTTTTTGCCAGTTTTCTTTTATTCTCTCTCTGTTGTAATAAAAAAATGTTGGATACAAAAAGCAGAATGTAATAAATTGTTTTGTCTTTTGGCAAATGTTGCAAAAGATTGAATGTAATGAAAAATTGAATGTAATTAAGTTAAATGGAGAAATGGATGACGAGGAGATTTATTTTGAAGAACGTTGGGCACTTCTTGCCAGACCAGTGTCAGCCTCACAGCCTCTGAGGAGCACAGCAGTGTGTAATAATTACGATTCCCATACACGCTTATTGAAATCACACGAAATTAAAATTCTTCCATTTCAATATGCTTCCTGAGAACGAAATGTCACCAGACAAAAGCTTTTTTTTCTCGACTTCAGGGATTCAGGCTTATTTATTTATTTTTTTTTCCATTTCGAGCTTCTCGTGACATTTGTTAATGCGAGTGTATGTTTCACATTTTTTTTTACAATTTTATAATCGTCAGGCTGCAGAGCAGATTGGAGCAGCTGGCAGTGGGAGAGAGAGATAAAACTCTGATTAGCCCAGAGTGAGTCACACAAGAGCACACATACTCATATAGACACTCTCGTAGAGAAGTGAGTTAACGGCAGACACACCAACCCTCCCCACAACATCCTCTGTTTGATTGTAATTCTTCCACATTCAGTCAAAAATAAGCAGAGACTGCTCAGTTTTGCATAAAACGACAATAAAAATTCCAGTTGCCATAATTTCAACTGACATGCTGGCAATTCCAGTATTACGGACGTGACATTAGAGGGAAACAAAAGTTCCAAATACGTTTGCGGTTAATAAAAATTAATTCCCAAAGTTTATTTATTTTGTTTATGTAACAACTTTCATAAGACTAGCCCAGGCATCTCCAATTCAGCTCATTACTGCTCCTGTGTCTAAGCCAACTAAGCCATAGATTCCTTGATGCTCAAGCAACCCTGCCTTCCACCCCTTCTCTTCATTCCTCAGACACACTGACAATTCAACCATGCAAATATCATAGAATGCTTATATGGCTGTTTCTAGCCTACTCACAAAACAGTGTTGTTTAAAAATTAAATAATAACTCATTTAAAGAGTTACAGGATGCACTCTAATCTCTAATCTACTGTAAACAACACTTACATCCTAAAAATGTATATTTGGTTCAAATTGGATTGGCAGTTTGATCCTGAACAGGGCCTCCCACTGTTGTGGCCTCTCTGCTGTTCTATACCGTTCTACCAGGTACTCAAGGTCTCATCTATAGCATCGAAAGTCATGAATTTCCTTAAAAGGATCATGGTTTTGTTTTATTTTTAATAATATGTTGTCCACATTGGTTCAATTGTACGGAAAATGTGATTATTTCACTCATAAAGTATTTATTTTAATTTAAATTAAATTCAATCTCTTTATTTTCTAGCCCAGGCTTATTCCAGAAATAGGCTGAGATTTTCCTTCGGAAAACTTTGTAACTACTCCCTAGTTACTCACCTATTGGTTAGTTTTTGCATATTTATTACTTGTATGCAATGTTACTGTCTGATTCTCAATGTAGATGTGAGGGAGATTAGAGTGATTGATTACAAGCAACTTCAAAACTGAGTGATCAACTTTTTATTAAAGCAACATTGATCGACGCTGTAATGGCATTTAGAGGAAACATTATACAAACTTACCTCTATCAGCCAGAATCTAATCCCGAATCAGAGGCTAATGCACCTTCACCACCAGTGGCATCCAGGGCTTTAGTTCCAAATGTTTTCTCTTCAGCTCATTATAATTCATCTCTAGAAGAAGGAATAAATACACTAGAACTGTAGATTAATGAGCCACTAAAGAAATTGCTCCATTACACCAAGACCAATCAGAGAGAAGGATTTTCTGGAGCGTCCTCGTGGTATCCAAATGTAATTTATTGTGCTGTTAGCTCAGTCTTTCTTTCTGTTTGACTCTTGCACTTTTGATATCACAAGAGAAGGCATTGCAATGTGAATAGCGCATCACGTCCGGTGGAGGGAACTCTGCCCTTTCATGTCCTTGAGGTAACCATTTGACTCGTATGACTTCATCAATGAGTGAATAAAACCATTTTTTAAAGAAACAAACATGTTTTTTTTTTCTTGAACATCTTTGTTTTTTTTTTTTTTCAATCTACTCTTATAAATCACCCTAAAAGCCACTAAAAGGCTCAACATGTCATGACCCCTTGAATTGAACAGGTAGAACAGGGTGTACTCATCCTTTTTTTCTAAGACATCTCAACATTTACATTTCAGAGTTGATTCATAGAGTGTAGGGAGCATACGGTACCTGGTATCTGATTCCTACTGGCCTGGTGGTGAGAACTCTATTCAGGGATGCCAGTGTTTAGGTAAAGTAGATCTTTCTGCTGTTTCAAAGGCTGTGAACATTTTGGTAAGAGGACTGTAATTGCAGGCGGCATATCTCCGTATAGCTACCAAGACATGGCTGTTTCTTTCTGAATTGGGATGATCTGTTGTAAAGGTTTACCTTGTTCATTCAGGCACAGGAAGAGGTACTAGTGTTTTCAGGGGGTGTTTAAGAAATCACCCAGACTGAACAGCTGCGTATGCATCTGATGATATCCCTACCAGTATCAGTGTTCCGAACCAGTGAGTGGGTACGTCTGCTACCTTGATTTTCAGAAACCAGAGTTGAATTTAGAGAGGCTAGACAGGAGACTTTGGATAAATATGAATACCTGACAGTAAACAAAACACTACATCAGATGCCCATACTTTTATGAAGCACTCAGCATGGGATTCACACTTATAATGTTAATATGTACATGTCTGTATGTAATTTTTAATTTCTTGAAAATTGTAAAATATAGATACGAGAGGTGGACCAGCAATGAGATATAAAGAAAAGAAAAATGTCACGGCGTGACACCGCCTACTAACATTGTACAAATATGAGGCTAATGTTGAGCTGTTCTGGGCGCTGCCATTGACAGGTGCACATGCGACTTCCTGATAATGATGGAACTGGTTTCAGAGCTCCGCCTCGTGACTTGCACACGCCCCTCTCACATGTAGCCTGTTATATACAACTTTTTTTGTAATTCAAAAACAAGACTTTGAGAATGACTTCTATGAATTTGATAATTCAGTTGGTCAGTCAGTCAGCTCTGTTCAGTGTAGCTGTCAATCATATCTGTCAATCACATGGTCCCGTTTAGTTTTTGTAGGGGAAAACTGAGCCATCGAGACCTAAAATAAACTTTTGAACAAATAAAAAAATATGGAACTTTGTCAACTGTGTAGATAACTTTTGAATGCCAATATTTTGTAATATCTGTGGAAATATTTTTTAAAGTTTGGCTTTGATCGACATGGTTTGGCTTCACTCCGCCAGCCATGTGGTTAAAAGAGGTTGCATACCTAAACATGTAAATGCTAAAACCTAAAAGAATGTAAATATACATATAAATAAAATATTTATAAAAAATAAA
Source organism: Danionella cerebrum (assembly GCA_007224835.1). NCBI lineage: Eukaryota > Metazoa > Chordata > Actinopteri > Cypriniformes > Danionidae > Danionella > Danionella cerebrum. Next base: position 28,368 of record SRMA01024015.1, read on the forward strand.
ATATACATCATACATGTATTTTTAATCTCTGAAAATACAGTTAATTGCTATAAAAAAAAAACTGTACAACAATGAACAAGAAAGAAACTTGTGCATCAAAACAATAAAATGCTAAACTTTATGATTTCAATTTCAAACTATCTACAATTGCATTTCTTAAATGGATTAATGCAATTTTCCAATTGCTGCACCTTATGGGATCTTTTTTACACTTTTTATGCTAGTAAAAGAAAAAAAAAGCTGAAAAACATCTTTCAGACACAGGGCCGTGAAGATGTGGTGTCTTGACAATTGGTCATTACCCTCATATGGTCATGTTTAAGATTTAAGCCTTTTATTCCTTTCAAATACCCTTAATTTCATTCAATCAGTGACCAAGCTCGATTTATAGAATTCAAACCAGTTTTAGTCTGACAACTCAAGTATTTTCTCTTTGTAGAAACAAAGTGAAAGTGCACTTATGCCAACACCATGGATGCTTGTAGAAAACAATACAACTGTTGGTGCCTGCTGAGATGCTTTTCCTCACTGCGCGTATAGTTTTTCTCTTGGGTAATGAGGAAAAATTGCAGGGTTTTTTGTGGGGTTTTTATTTGTCAACGTATTTAAAACTGCATTTAAAACAATTCAAATGAAGCATCAAGTTTTCTTTTTAACATTTTTTGTGCAAAATAAATACATAATCCTCTTCATCTCTCTGTGTCTCTCTCTATTTTTTGGTCTCCCTCCATCAAATCAACTATCTATCAACTCCTGTCTGCCTCATCTAGACTGTAGGAAATGACATCATCGACAAGACAGATGGTTCCATTAGATAAGAGAGGGCTGTGTGGCATCACAGCTGGATGGCAGCTTTCAACAAGTCATTTGTCAACAGAACATCTGAATAACCTATTAGTTTCTGAGAGAACTAGAGATTTAAGACAAGAGAGTATACTGGGGCTGAAACAACAATG
>SRMA01024016.1:0-41093 GCA_007224835.1 Danionella cerebrum
AATGGAAGAAGGCAATGAGAAGTTTTTTTACAGCCTATGTGCTAAATGTACACAACTGGTGTTATTTGCGTGAACCAACATTAATACTGTCCCATGATGATCCCACTGAATCTTCTCGTAGCACTGCTCCAACAGTGCACTACTCTCACACGAGGCTACGACATTTTCAAACAGGTTTGATTTTTATAGGACGGTATGATAGCTGGTCGTGAGGTGTTAACTAACCGCTTATTGTTACTAGGGGTGGATATTGTGGCCAATTCGATTCTTATTTTTATGGATTTGATTATGATTTTGATTCGATTCAATGTTGATAAGCTATCAATATTTCATTTAAATCATTAGTGTTGCAGACATGGGATCCATATATTGATAGAAATGCTGGTAACTGCACACAGTTGTTTATTTTAAACAACTTTTATTTCTACGAGAAGTGAATATTCATATCCTCTTACGTGAAGCACACGCATTAAGAATCGATTCGGGGATTTCCCGAATCTATATTGTTACGTTAAACTGAAGATCGATTAAATTTGGAGAATTTATATTTTTTTTAGGTAGGCCTACTTAGTTACCTCATGTATACTGCACGATGTCCAATTAGTCGTTAATAACTTCAAAATAGTTGTACGACTGGAAAAATTGACTCAAAATGGTTCATCACACAGTGTATGCACGGTTTAAGTTAGCCTGTACTATATAGCCGGTTTAACTAGCTAGCCAGCTAATTTAGAATTAGTTCAGTAGTTCTTCTTGGTTCACTATGCTCAGGGGCAGGTTACGTTCTAGATTAGAGATAGCATGCTTACATTCGTACAATCAGTGGACAATAAAAGAAACTTTAGAGTGACGTTAACAATGGCTTCACCATTTCTTCCCAATCCTGTGGATATTTCCTCGCAAATTGTTAGACGACCACTTCGTAGGGAATGACTTTTTAGGGACAGACAAAATTCCTTAGTCTTTCCTCACATGTATTTGCATGAAAGACACAAGTTCTCAGCGGAAAGAATTGCTTTTTGTAGAAAATGTGTCACGTAGAAGTCAGGCTCTTAGTGTACCGTAAATCATGCGTATTGCGTCTTTAACTTACGCATTCACACAATCAGCAATGTTTTTGTCCGGCTTTGGCAGCAGCCACAGTATTAGTACGAGACAAAAATATATGTTTAAACTCATTGTATTTGCTTCTTCACAGAGAAATCAAATGATCTCGCTCTCTCCATGTTCATTGTGATTGGTTATCCGATGCCCGCGTCAGTTTTTTTATGTCCAAGCGCTGTGAACTAATCATAGCCATTGATCAAAGCCTGACTTGACAAAGAAAGTTAATGAGCTGCTTCATGGTACCAATAAAGCAGGATAGAAACGATAAGGTTTTGTCAAGTTCCGAATCAAACATATACTTTCCATTTTTGTTTCAACGCTAATATAGGCCTTAAACTTACAGGAAATTAATAATTCAACTGTTTTAAAGAAAGTTGACCATAGGTATTTGTCCACATGCGCAAGTGTCATCGAGGATGTGCATTTATTACTGTTAATAACATAACTCTACACATTGTATTTTGTGATTTCCAATTTTAAACTAAATAACAATTAGGCAAAAATGAATCATTTATTATTATTAAAGCACTATTATTGTTATTATCAAATTTATAGTTTGTTTTGAACATTTTCTTTGTTATTTGCAGATTGATTTTGAATAGGGGTAAAAAAAATCGTAAAAGCATTTTTCGTGAGAAAAAACACAAGGATATTTTTTTAGACTTTATAGCCTAGCCCCACCGCTGTCTGCAACCTGACAGTGCCACTCTTCCATTAATTAATGGTAAAGCTGAGAAATTGACATTTTCAGACTTCTGACACCTTTTTTTTTCGAATCCTTTTTTTCTTGATCCAGTGTAATATATTTTTGAGACGCTGATTTTCTTTTTCTTTATCTGGGAACCACAACATAAATAAAAACATTTTCAATCTTTGTGTAGTGAATTTACATAAAATATGGACTTAATTTTCAGCAAATTTAAACAAAAATCTGAAGGATTTCCATGTTGTTATCTTTTTTATGTACCTGTGTTCAAGATTACTGGTAATAGTAACTGTACAGGAACTGACAGATTGCTGGTAACCAGCTCAGCTTCATACCTCACACAGCACATGTTTCCTGTTTCTCTAGCATGGCGGACTGTCAGGAGTGTACATTGGAAGTTCTAGATGTTCCTGAGGATATAGATGAAGACATTCTAAACCTTTACTTTGAGAACCAGCGCCGGTCTGGAGGAGGTAGTCTTGTTTCCTTGGAGAAACGTGGAAGCCAAGCATTTGTTGTTTTTGCAGACCCAGAAAGTAAGATTTAATTATTATTCTCCTTTAAAGATTTACTATCTCATGTTTAAAATGGTACCAACTATTATTCCAGCTGCTTTGAGGGTTATCTCAAAGTCGCATATCCTGTGCGGTAAAACACTAACACTGCGGAGGAAACCACCAGAGGACTCAAGAAAGCTGTTGCTGAGAGGACTCCATCCAGAAACTCCCATGGACTATGTGGAACTCTATTTGGAAAACATTACTAGAATGGCATCAGAAACAGACTTCAAGTTGTTTCCATCTCCGAAGAAAGACCTAATTCTTATACATTTTAAAAGAAGATTGTCTAAAGGTAAGCTGTGACTAAATTAAAACTGGGTGGTTGCTCACTTTCCACTTCTTAATCAGAGTTTCGACACTCCTGATTTATTTGATCATATTTTGTCAATCAGGGAGAAGCACCCTGAAAAATTAGACCAAATATGTGGTAAAACACATACCTGTATCAGCCGTGCACAAGTCCTCAGTGTTCATCATCATCCTTTTAATAGCCACTGACTTCCCAGCTCCAGAACAATGCTCCTCCATCTTCTGAAAGTCAATGGTGCAAGGTTGATTGTTTAACAAAATATCAATCTTCTTCTGCCTCAACTTCCAGGCGTTCTCAATGAACACTGTTGCTTCGGGTGGGTATGCTGGGTAAAACAAACCATCTTGCAGAGATGTATAGGCTGTCCATGGATCTCAACTGGAGCGGAAAGTGCATACACCAATTTGTAGGGCTGGGTGATTTGACCTAAAATCAAAATCTCAATGAACTGAATTTTTTTAATGAATGATTACGATTAATGCGCAATTATTTTGTTTGTTTATTTATTATGTTTTTTCTAACCGAAGTTCACTAACAAGTAAGAGGTTTTTGAATGAAGGGTTTATTGCTTCAAAATGAAATATTGAAAGAAATGGAGTGGGGTCACATGACTCCACATGGTAGTGCTTTAAAGGAAAAGTAATTGAAAAGTAATAAACTATTATAGGTTCTGAATGTTGATTACTTTTTGATTGATTGTCCAGCCCTACTGAAATGTGTGAAATAAGTGTGTTCATCCTTTTACAAAACATGAGCCTTGTTATCAAGATTTTATTGTAGTTGACATACATCAGGAGTCGTGTTGATGTGTGCCAACTCAAACTTACTTCAGCTTCCCACACAGATCTGTGAATAAGATCTGGAGACAGATTTCAATTCCAATTCCAATGAACTCCATGAAGTCATGTTCCAATTATTGAATTAGCCGCCATTTTGAATATTAAAAAAATACTACTTTTTCAAACTCCTCCTAGACCATTCACCTGATTCCCATGAAACTTGTGCAATATTATCTACAGACCCTGTTGACTAAAATTCATCAAAAGGAATTTATTTGGTGTTATGGTTTTAGAGGAATTATTGAATAAATAATTTGTAAAACTAGCAAAAAAGATCTTTTGGCCATATTTCTTTAACCGTTCTGTGGATTGAGACTAAATTTGGTGGGTGTTATAAGAGCCATGTGGTAAGGTTGCTTACTGAGTTTCAATGATACGTAAAAATTATTTTTTTTTAAATCCCAAAAATGATCTTAATGTTTTCTGAGCATTATGCTGAGCATATTTACTATGTCAGTCACTTTGATGTCAGCTATTTAGTTTTTTCATTTTCATCAGCTCACTTAGCAAAAGTTAAAATGCCTTTTTTGTTCCCTTTCAGCCTTTGTTCATCTTTTACCTCCTTTTCATTACGATGGCCGCTATGCCCGTATCACTGCTTGCAGTTATATTTGTACATTGTTTTCTTTCTCATTTTTTGGACCACTTCAACATGTTGATTTAAAGAATGTTTTATTCCATAGATTTTACTACACTCAGGGATGAGGTTTCCAAGAAGCATCTAAATGGAGTCAAGGTCACTCTAGAGAGAGTTGAATGTACAGACTCCATATTGGTGTCCAATATAACTCCAGCTCTCACAGAAGATGTGCTGGAGCTTTACTTTGGCAGCTCTCGTTCTGGAGGGGCTGATGTGGTCAGCGTGAGCATGCTCGGTGATGGATGTGCTAAAGTTTCTTTCAAGGATGTGAAATGTAAGTGTGGGATATGTATGTTGTGGAACTACACCTAATATCTTTAATCTCATTTGAGCTTTTTTTTCTCCCCAGCTGTGGACAGTGTTTTGCAAAAATCCCATACTTTCCAAAATACGGATTTAGTTGTAGAGCCATATTTTCACTTTCTCCATGCCTTGGTGGACCAGGCATCATCCGGTGCTCACAACGGACAGGGACTGTTATCAGATGGAAATCAAACTCAGCCTCAAATTCCTGATGTTTCTCAACCAAGCGTTGATTCTCTACTTAACCAAGTCTCACCTTCAACAAATACATCTACTGTAGCTGCTCCAGAGCCGACTATTCCAGAGCAAAGCCATGTCTTTGTATCAGTGACAGATGCATCTAGATATCAGTTAATCAGTTTGAGCAAAATTACAGAAGACCTTAAAAAGGCTCATCCCAAATTCGACATCATTTTAGCAGGAGATGGGGTCCAAATAAAAGGTCCTGACCAGATAGAAGCCGAAAGATTGAAGAACAAAGTCCTGGAATTCCTGACTGGCATTGTGCAGGACCACATGACAAATGATCCACTCAGAGTTGAGTTTCTGGAAAGGGACGATGTTAAAAAGAGACTAGAACTGTCCTTGAAAATGTTACCTTCAATCTACGGAGTGTCAAACGGCACGGTCATTGTGACGTCTTCATCTCGTATTGCAGCAAAACAGGCCCATGACCTTATAGAGTCACAAATATCACAGTTTACTCTTCCAATGGTCAGTGAATATGAAAGCATGGTCCTGTCCGAGGAGTGGGAAAATTTTCGAATGTCTTTGGACTTCTGTAGCGTCAAGGTATCAGACACCGTCATAACTGTGGTCACCTTGTCAGAAATGGAAAAAGACATCCAAGCGAAGATTGTGGAGTTTCTCAACACGCCACGCCAAAAGGAGACCATTCTTTCTATGGAATCAGGAAAGCTCAAATTCCTCCATCTCCATCATCAAGATCTGTTAGCGGACATGGGCGAGGTCATCTTATGCCCACTGGAGACTGGGGATGGATTGAGTGTAAGTTTCTTTCAATTTCTTTTAACTGTATGATTGATTAATAATAGTTTAAAATCGACTTGAGTTCTTTTTCTAACCAAACTTTAGCTTTAGTGTGGCGTCACCCGATACTACACTCCTCCTACAAGACAGTGTGAATGACGCATGCGTCTTGACATATCTGGGAGCTCATTTATAAAGGTTGCGTACTTACAAAACTGGCCCAAAAAGTGTGTACTTCTTTTTTTTTGCAAAAAGTTTGATTTATAGAAAACAACTTGTTGCCAAAGTTTACTTATCCATACAGAGAATATAAACAGTGGGTACCCTGTTTAAACTTCTTTGGCTTACTGTGGATACTTGAGGTATTAGTGAAATCTAGTGAAAATTTGAAAAGCAGATATTTGTTTAAAAAAGATGTATATAATGAGGATGCAACGGTATACAAAGCTGGTTTGGTACGGATCATGTTTTTTAGCCAATGTTCTGATTGCTTGGCAAATTGTAATCATCATTCTTTGCATGGATCCCATGAACACATAAATAAAAGGCGTTCATAGAATTCACTTTGTTTTGCTGAATCAAGACACATCTAGAAAATAAAACCTTAAATTAAAACAATGAAATAAAATCGTATCATTGTGGACATGAGCTTCTTTAGCAGCAAGCGGGGTGCAGCAAGAGAGGGATTTAAGGCACTTTGTTACTGGTGCACCTAGGGGTCCTGAAACCAGGAAGAGCTCGTTCACAAGGGCGTACCGAACTGAGGAGGGTGTGCCAAACCATTTGGTATAAAACCAAGTATTGTGGCATCCTTCGAATCTAACACACTTTATGACTTTTAAATCACACCTTATATGAAAGCAATCCTGAAAATGACGTTTAAAAAATGCATAAGGCTTATGAATTTGACAAGCAAGACTAAAAATATGGCTGAGAACATATAAATATGGTTTTGCACAGAAACACTTTTTTTTAGGCAGGATTCTACGCACTCTTTTATAAAATCTCATTCAGTCATTCATTTTCATACCCGCTTCTTCCCTTTCGGGGTCACGGGGGTCTGCCGGTGCCTATCTCCAGCACACATTGGGCGAGAGGCAGGGGTTCACCCTGGACAGGTCGCCAGTCCATCGCAGGGCTAAAATCTCATATATATCCACATAAAAAATGTGTCTAAATTCTATAATTAAATTTTTCTGGTAATAAATGCGTAATGGACTGGTACTGGTGGTTGAGGACTACTTAACTGAATTTTTCAGAGCAAGATGGTTGGTTTTGCTCCTCCGTGTCATTCATTAAAAGCACAGCGATCATCCATTATTTAAATGTTTAGTTCAATCCACAATTACAGATTAATTTTGCAACCTCTTGCTTTCATTGACAGATTCAGGGAGAGCCTGGTGTTTGCCAATTAGCAGCAGAAATTCTAACTGATGTTATTGGCTCAGTCTTAACGAGGAAAATTGTGGTCAAGAATCCTGGCATCTGCCGCTTCTTGATGGATGAGGAGGGATCTAGTTTACTGGCAGAGATGACAGCCAAGTTCCAGGTCTACATTGACATGACTAAAGTGCACTGGGAACCACTTGAAGACAAAGTATTGTTTGCTGACCTTTTTTTCAATAGTCTTCTTTACCTCTCGAAGATTTTATCATAGATGTGTTTTTCTAGGACATATTGGAGCTGGCGTGGAATATGATGCCTTGTCAGAACTTCCAGAGGAGTTCCAGACAAGGCGTGAGTGGTGGACTACCAAATGGTTCTACATCAGGTTGGGAACGATATTGTCCCTTTGGTGTTTTTTTTTTTTTACCTACGTTTAAATGAACCTTCCCAAGACTCATGTTTCGTATCAAATTTTCTCCTAATGATCTTTGTGTACCTTTGCTTTCTTGTTTTCTTTTATTTAGCTCACATTGAAGAAGCCAAGAAGATGTTGGCGGTTCTTGGCAGTGATTTCAACCCGCAACATTCAACTTTAGAATCCACCAACATTGACCCCGTGGATCTTTATTCAAGCTTGGGCCACCAATCCGAGTCTGAAGATGAGGACAACCAACCCCAAGTACTACAGGTGCCCGACCCCCAGACCTCCTCTTTACCTGCGATCACATACAGCCTAGACGAAGATGCAAGCCTCTTATTAGCAATCCAGATGTCGATGGAAACCAACCAAAAAACAGACACAGAGGACATCCAGATGGCTCTAGAACTTTCCAAGAGCATGTCTATTCCAAATGAGAATACATTGCTGGAGAAGGGGGTTGAAATGTCCCTAGAAGAGTCCATTAAATCATGTAATACAGCTGAGATCGTTGTGTACGCAAACTACAGCCATGATCTTGCAAGGGTGGACATTGCTTTGGGTAAGAAAGTAGGGTTGAGGCGGCATGAGGAGAAAGTGGAGAACCGGAACCTCCGTAAGCTTTCGGTGTACCAGAAGAGATGCATCAAGCTCATTGAGAGGAAACATGCTGTGGAAATTATCATCCAGGGCACCACAGCCACCCTCAATGGATTTAAAGATTACGTTTCTGCAGCCATACTTGATCTGGAGAACATCCTTAGGAGAACGGAACACATTATGAGTGATTCTGAGATTCTGAAGTCAATAGAGTGGGTTTGGTTTGAGCCGGGCTCCACTACGAGCATTGCGTACCCACCCGAAGCAACAGTGTTCATTGAGAACGCCTGGAAGTTGAGGCAGAAGAAGATTGATATTTTGTTAAACAATCAACCTTGCACCGTTGACTTTCAGAAGATGGAGGAGCATTGTTCTGGAGCTGGGAAGTCAGTGGCTATTAAAAGGATGATGATGAACACTGAGGACTTGTACACGGCTGATACAGGTATGTGTTTTACCACATATTTGGTCTAATTTTTGATGGTGCTTCTCCCTGATTGACAAAATATGATCAAATAAATCAGGAGTGTCGAAACTCTGATTAAGAAGTGGAAAGTGAGCGATTCTGTTGAAACCAACAATTTCTGCTACAACTGCCAGAAAAAATGGTAAGGGATGCAAAGAAAACCCCACAAATAACTTGGCATGGCTGTTTTTAGGATTGCAATGAGGAGAAACATGGCAAATTTTATTTCACGGTAGCCATGATATAGTTTTTTATATAGGTAGTTTTCCAGAAAAGGAACAAAAAGGTCTTGTATAATAAATAGACATTTGAGATTATTTTGTATTTTATTTTTAACCATATAATGTAAATTAATGACGAGTTCCTCCTCTGGATTTTCTTTTGAGCCCTCCTTGTCTCCTTGATCTCTGGTCTTGACCAGTCTCAGCCTCACACGTGTTTCATGAGAGTTGGCCACGCCCATTTATTTACATTTCACTGTAAACACAGAATAAAAAAATATTTTACAATACACATAAATGCTACATCTGGAGAGGAGTCAACATGAACGGAACACCATCCCCAACTGTGAAACATGGAGGCGGATCACTGATGTTTTGGGGATGTATGAGCTCCTAAAGCACAGGAAACTTGGTCAATGTTAACAAAAGATAACCACTTTGGGGAGAACTCATTCATACAAGAGTTTACAAGAGTTGGAGGCTTTTTGCCAAGAAGAAATGGCTGCTTTACCAACAGAGAAGATAAAGAACCTCATCAACAACTACCTCAAGAGACTTCAGGCAAACCAACCGACAATTTTTACTTTGTTTATCTTTGCACTTTGTTTACTTGCAGGAAACTTGCCTGGTTTCACCAGTTTTCTGCCACCAAAATCACAGCTCTTCTTTCCAATTTAGTGTAGTGCAAGTCAATGTTTTTTTAAAGCTCACATCTGACCTTAAAATCTACCCAATTGCCATAGAGACAAAGGTGTTCTAGAACTAAAAAGTAGAGTTTTCAAAGGTCTTATTCACAAGTACTTGTTTGTTTATAGTAGTCTACAATGCTTCTTTTCAGATGAAGATTACAGTCTGCTGTCCTGCATGCCGGAGGTGTCTGCAGTGAACACGGATTCTGAGGAGTTTAATAATGTGGTCAAAGACTTCTATGACACACTTAAGGATAACCACAACAAAATCAAAATCATAAAGGTATGAAAACCTAAAATGAGTGATGAGTCAAAATGAAAAGATCATTTCCTTGTCAACGTGCTGGTTAGCAGTAAAAAAAATGAGTATCTTTGAACTAAAGTGAAGAATAGTGAAGGTTCCGCGAGCGTTTGGGGCTGCATTTCTTCTAATGGAGTTGGATATATGGTCAGGGGTAATGGTGTTCGTAATGCTCAGAAATACAGGCAGATATCGATAATTTCGTACCATCCAAAAGGCTTTTTCATCTTTTATTGATGCCCTCGCAAAGTCCTGATCTCAGCATCATCGAGCATATCTGGGATTACAGGAAGACACCGAAGGATTTGAGAAAGTACTTTATTTCTAAAGATCAAACAGTTTTTGTTATTTCAGTGTCTTCGTTTATATTCAGAAAGATTTTATTTAGATTTGTGTTTTTTGCCTGTTGTCCAGGTTGAGAAACTGAATAACAAGCTTCTGTGGAACCAGTACAGGCTGAAGAAAGTGAGTATCGAGCAGAGCTCAACAGAGCCGCAGGTCGAGCGCATCCTCTACCACGGAACCAGTGAAACCAGCGTGAAGGAGATCTGCATCCATGGCTTCAACCGGAGCTTCTGTGGGAAAAATGGTATTAGTTCTATGTTAATCAGTCTATGGTCTTGGTCAGTCTTGTAAATAAAACTTGTAATTTTTTTTCTTTAATAATAATCATTGTATAAAACTTTCAGATAATTGGCATACATCAGTGATGCCAAAACCTTTAAAAGTAATATATTTTCTTTCCTCTCTTATAGCCACCGTGTATGGTCAGGGTGTGTATTTTGCAGTGAACGCCTGTTTGTCAGTGTTGGATACCTATTCTCCACCCAACGCAGATGGGTACAAGTATATTTTTGTCGCCAAAGTGCTGACAGGAGACTTCACAGTGGGAAGACACGAGATCAGAGCTGCTCCACTCAAGGAGAATTCATCTATACCGGTTAGATACCACAGTGTGACGGATCAGATCAGCTCTCCATCTTTGTTTGTCATCTTTAATGACACACAGGCTTATCCGGAGTACCTCATCACATGCAAGAAGACCTACAAACACTAATGATCTCGTGGAAAAGTTTATATACATCTACAACGCTGATCTCTCATTACATACATTGACAACATTGCGGGCAAATAGAGGGTCAGCACTGTTAGTACTGCACTGCTGTTTTTGTTTTAACTCTTCGGTTGAAAGTGATTGGGTAAAGTGGGCAGAGATTTGTTTGTACTAAATAATATCAGATATTTATTTTCAGATTACGTTTGCACAAAACCATCATCTTTTTCTAAAATAAGACAAGGTAAAAACATGCTGGTGTTTGATTATTGTACATTTGATGATTACATGTAGCATTTACAGCTTCAGGTTTGCATTAAAATAGTAAAACAATAAGATACTTCTGCCATTTCTGTATTATTTATCATTTAAATAAATAAAAATGACTGAGTATGCTTGCTGGAGAAGTTTAAATTATTATTTAGCTACCATTTAAAGGGTTACAATATTTACATGAAGTTTACATAAAATTCCTAATTTAATGGCGTCTGGTTGGTACACAGCTGATCACCCTATTTTAGGGGAATCAGGTGAATAAGGAGAAAAACAGTCTAGAGTTACTTTTTAGAACATTTCAAAGACATTCATTGTCATTGTCTCAAGAGCAGCTGGGCCTTAAAAAATCTTTCATTTAAATAAATATACTGTTTTGATGGCATAATATATGCTATTGCATATATAAATATAGTATAAATATGTACAGTTGTACTAGTAAATAAATGGTGTTTACTAGGTATACTCATAATTATATTTAGCGGACAAGATACATACAATGCTAAGGGCGACTCCTACTGGATACAAACAAGATGGCCGCTGTGCCCGATGTGGCGACACTTCCTGCTCTATACCTTCTACTTTCTCTGAAAGCTATTAACATGCCATTACTGAACATTTGTCCCAAACTCCAAAACAGTAGACAACAAACCGGAACTGAGAGAGCTCTATTGCTTCGAGATGAATCTATGTGAAAGTAGTCCATTCATTCATCTTCAAACCCACTTATTATTCCCTTTCGGGATCACAAGGATCACCTGGTGCACATCGGGCGAGAAGAGGGGCTACACCCTGGGAAGGTCGCCAGTCCATCACAGGGCCACACACATTCACACCTTAAGCGTATTTTAGATCATTCATTTTAGATTAATCTAACACCCCATGTTTTGGGGATTGTTTGGCAAAATTCCGGAGGAAACCCACGCAAACATGCAAACTCCTTCCAGGAATGTCAAAAGCGAGCCTAGAAAAAATAACCTTCTAACTGGAAGCGTACCCCATGAAAGTAGTTCATTAGCATAAAAAAATGCTATGTTAAAACTGCTTGCCATAGAGCATTGCGTTGTAAAAATGGTTTGAGTAGTCCTATTTTTATGTTAATTGCAGCCTGTGTTCATTCGAAGTTTAGTTTACTTTAATCCACAAAGTAAATTGCAAATTAAATAACGAACGAAACACACGAGAAGCGCGTCCAAGCGCGAATTATTTATTATTTCGCCGGAAAACGTCCAACAGGAGTGGTGCCAGGAACAAAATATTCCCACAGTGTTTAGAGCGGACTCATTTGACTGCTGCACTGCTACAGCGGGTGTTTCTGGGACGTAATAAACAACGAGAAAGTGCAGATCATTCATTCGATAATGTGTGTTTTTTAATATTTGTGTGTATGACTCCTTTCATTCAAAAGGTTCAATTTGAAACCGTTCAACTTCTGGTACGTTGGAGTTAACGGAGTAACGTTAACGTTATATGCACATGTTTGACAAGATGCAACGTCAATGCAGTTGGCTAGCAATTTAGCAATATAAAAAACCTATAAAACATTAGAATTCATTAAACTACTATAAGCTAACAATTTTAGTATTTTTCTGAGATTATTAAGTATTTTGTCGTTTGAAAATGGAGCTTAGTGTCGACTTTGTGTTTCTTGGTCAGGAGCTGAGAGGGGCTATTGATCATCATGTATGCGGTGTATCGTCAGGCTCATCCTCCTACCGCCGTGGAGTTTGCCGTTTACTGTAATTTCATCTCCAGTCAAGAGAAGAACTTGGTAGTGGCAGGGACCTCGCAGCTCCATGTTTACAGGATCATTTATGATGTGGAGGTGGGGTGCTATTGGTAAACAGATGCAAATGTTATATTTCATCCATATGTGATCATCCCAATAACTTGTTCCTTTTTCATTATAGAGCTCGTCTAAATCAGAGAAGGCTTCAGGTAGGATTCTAAAACTGATTTTTGGTTTCTATGATTTCTGAAATGGCTTTATTAACATTAGCTCACTTATGCGTGCTACAGATGGCAAAAGCCGTAAGGAGAAACTGGAGCAAGTGGCATCTTTTTCTCTCTTTGGAAATGTGATGTCAATGGCCAGCGTTCAGCTTGTGGGCAACAACAGAGATGCCCTGCTGCTTAGCTTCAAAGACGCCAAGGTATCTCTGCGGTAAATCAAACAGTTCAGATGTTTATCTCTTGCATTTACATGCCTTTATTTGTTTCTTCAGCTTTCAGTTGTGGAGTATGATCCAGGCACGCATGACCTCAAGACTTTGTCGCTGCACTTTTTTGAAGAACCAGAGTTAAGAGTATGTGCCGCATTCCTGAGGATATGGCAAAGTTTTATGTTGTCTGAGTTTTGAACGCTGTCTGTCTTTTAGGATGGGTTTGTGCAGAATGTCCACATTCCCATGGTGCGAGTGGATCCAGAGAACCGCTGCGCTGTTATGCTGGTGTACGGTACTCGCCTGGTGGTTCTGCCCTTCCGCAAGGACACGCTCACTGATGAACAGGAGGGCCTCGTTGGAGAGGGGTACATATGCTTGTTCTCTATGTGTTTACAACAATTTTTATAGTGAGTACTCCGTAATCAAATTTTATAGAAAAAGAAAAAAAAAAATATATATATATATATATAATCACAATCACTCTAAGAAGCAAATACTCTTCTGCTCCTAGACGATAAATCCCAGTATCACAGTTTTGTATTGTGATATTGTGCCACAATATATTGTGTATATAGTGTTTATAGTGAAAGTGACATTAGGAGTGCAAGTATGGAGTCACCCATACGAGGTATCTGTGCTCTGCATATGACCCATCCAAGTGCACACACACACGCAGAGCAAAGGGCAGGGAAACTGGTGACTTGCTCAAGGCCACCACAATATTTTTTGTTACAGTTCGACTCCCACCTTCGACTCCCAGTGGAGCTGGGGATCGAACCTTTTGATCTCCAGTCAATCACCTTATCCACTGGGCCATGACTGCCACAGATTGACAGGAAGCACGGCACGAAACCGGGTCACCCAGCCACTACCCCACAGCACAGGACGTTTCCAGTGTTTTTTTTTTTTTGTTTGTGTGTGTGTGATACTGACTGAAACTTTGAGTCTGTGGCACATGCCGAATGGTTCAGGGTGCATGCAGTTAAAAGAGACCAGCACTCAGGAGCTACACCATGTAGTGCTTTTTAAGTCACTGGTAAATCACACAGAGACCGGTAGCTAGTGCAGTGAGAACAGATGTGATGTGCTCATACACTCTGGACCTGATCAAGACTAAAGCTGCTAAATTGTGCCCATGTGATCCATAGCAGGAGAACATTACAGTAATCCAAACAGGATGAAGACACCAATTGAAGCAGAGGAGGAGAAATGAAGCATAGGACAAAGTCTAGCTACATTTCATTAGTGGGAAAATAGTTAGTTCGGATAGAATTCAGACATCAGTCGAATGTCAAACATAGGTTGCTCTTTTTTTTCTTCGTCACTGATGGTGAACAACCACAAGAACCTTTTTATTAATCTATCTGATGTTCGTAACCAATCCAGTTCAGAATGTTCTCATTCTTTCATGTCTGAACTACAGAAAGATGGTGTGATTTATAGGATTTACGACAAGATTGGAGCAATCAATCTTCTCAAATATCAATCGGTTATGATTTGTTTCCCCTCTATTAGGCAGAAATCAAGCTTCCTTCCAAGTTACATCATTGATGTTCGTGAACTGGACGAGAAACTCCTCAACATCATCGATATGAAGTTTCTCCATGGTTACTATGAGCCTACGCTGCTTATTCTGTTTGAGCCCAATCAAACTTGGCCAGGGTACGACCATATAAGCATTTCCTCTGTCCAGTGAGGCTTTGGGTTCTGATGCTGAAGAACTCTTATTGTCTTCAGGCGTGTAGCGGTGCGTCAGGACACGTGCAGCATCGTGGCCATCTCTCTGAACATCATGCAGAAGGTTCATCCGGTCATCTGGTCTCTCAGTAACCTGCCGTTTGACTGCACCCAGGTCATGGCTGTTCCTAAACCGATTGGTAAGAACACCCAACCGTCTGAGTGTAGACGTTGTCTTTGCTTTTATAGGTAGTGAGTTACTTTTAAAGGTCCATGAGCTCACCTTGTTTCAGGTATCTTCTGCCAGAGATAATTGAGTGCCCTGCTGCACATATAGGGTTATTGAAGATTAAGTTCCAGCAAAGGCACCTTGCAGGGTTCTGCTGAGGACGAGGACTTCTCTCCTGAATCACTTGCTATAAACAGAGACATGTTTAATCCTCTTCCTTAGCTTTTTGAAACCTTAGCACCTACCAGGTAAACGGAGGGAAATTTTGCATTTAGGAACCGAAAACAAGTCCTTCAGAGTTAGAATCGCATCACATGACCAACCCAAACTGCATTGATTTACCACCATTTATGAGAGAGGGAGACTGGAGGCTATTGGTCTTTCTGGTGCAGTATAATGTTGCTTTCTGTCAAATTGGTCGCAATTTGATCAAATAAAAGAGTTTCACTCCAAGTCTGCTTTGATCACCTCTGGTGTTCCACAGGACTCTGTTCTTGGTCCTCTGTTCTTCCAGTTGGCACTGTATTTAGGAAATTTGGGAACTCTATTTTTCTTCCAATCCCACTCTTACTACCCCCCCCCCCACCTGCACAATTTGAGAACCTTGCTGAGTTGAAAGCTTCAACTTTCTCCAGCTTAACCCTTAGAAGTCTGGGGCCTTTTGAAGCATTTTTTACTACTTTTCAGTATGCTCTAACACATTATCTTTAAAACAGTTTTTTGTGCTAATGCTTGAAATCATTTTTCAGAACAATCCTGAAATTGTAAAAAAAAAAATAATAATAAAATCTGAGAAATACATTTTGTCTTATTTTACTGCAAAAATGGACAACGACCAGTTTTTATGTTTTTTTTGTGATAAAAGTGTTTAGACAAAATAAAAAATCAGAAATATTTTATCAAAAAGCCAGGCAAACCTCTCCTAAACCGTATACACGTTTCCAATAACTTTTTATTCCACTTTGCTTTGTTTTATGCAAGAATTTTGAAATAAACAAGCACTTATGACAGGTCTTCTATTTCCAAGCATTATCTATTCTTTTCACCACTAGATGGCACTGATTTGTGGTCTATAAAACAAACCTGTAAGACTATCATGCATTTTATCAAATTTTATTTAAAATAACCTTGCAAATTATGCATCTTAGCTCTTGTAATGCCCGTTTAAAACCTTTTTTTTTAATTTCAAAATTGTAAAACATACACATTATATTTGTCTAAATTAAAGAATTGATGTCATTCTTGCTTAATGCAAAATGGAGGATAAGTGAGCTCAGACTCATGAATAATTATGAGGTATTTTTGTCATTTAAATGGATTGGGTTACAATGTCACATCTATAGGAATTTATTTTCAAATAGGAAGTCAGAAATTCCCCAGTGTTTGGTTTGGGTATGCAGAATTTCTTCTGGCTCATCTTATATGCGTCTGTCTATGGCTCGGACAAATGTTTGCATTTGTCCAATATTAACGAGGCGGCCAGCCAAAAAATACCTGCTGCTGTTTTTTTTTAAATCATTGTGTCAAGTGTACCCTGCTTCACCTGTGTACCACATAATGAAGACGTTGAAGCAAGGGTTTAAGAAAATGTTACAGAAACTGTGGATTTATTTAACTTAAACATGCAGACCTGACATGGCTAGAAACATGCAAGCATGAGAGAAAGGAAAAGGGTTTGGGAAGAATGGGGGAGAGCAGCTGGAGAGAAGAACATATGACCAGCCTCTGTGAGAGTCAAAAACAAAGAGAGAGAATCTAACAATGTCACGTCTGTTTGTGATGCGTTTCCTGTTTGGGATGTATTTCTTATCCCAAAAATAGGACTATAAATATCCTATCTATTACGCCTTGTCTATAAAACAAATGTAGTTCAAATGTAACCCTCAAAATGTAATAAAATAACTGAAAGTCGTGTGTCTGTCTCCAGGTGGAGTTGTGGTGTTTGCAGTGAACTCGTTGCTTTATCTCAACCAGAGTGTTCCTCCGTTTGGAGTGTCTCTCAACAGTCAGACTATCGGCACCACCGCTTTTCCCTTGAGTAAATTATTTTTTTTCCAGTTTTGAAATAAAATTGAATTATCCTGCTTGTTTTATTAATTATAAGATTAATAATTCAATCTGCTGTTCAGGGCCTCAGGAGGAAGTAAAGATCATGCTGGACTGCTCTCAATCCTCTTTCATCACCTCTGATAAGATGGTCATCTCACTGAAAGGAGGAGAAATGTATGATCCTTGTATGAGAATAACCATGAAGTAATATATAGTCATAAAATAGAGTTTTTCTCATTTTCATTTCGGCAGTTATGTGTTGACGCTCATCACAGACGGCATGAGGAGTGTTCGTGCGTTCCACTTTGATAAAGCTGCTGCCAGTGTCCTGACAACATGTGTGAGTTGCAGCCGTGCCAGATCGATCCAGAGATATGTTCCCTTCACAGCTGTGCAGGTTCTTCCTGTTCATGCTCACTTGATTTGCCCATTTCTTCACAGATGATGACCATGGAGCCAGGTTATCTGTTCTTGGGCTCTCGTCTCGGAAACTCTCTGCTTCTCAGGTACACAGAGAAGCTCCAGGAAACACCTCTGGAGGAGGGCAAAGAGAATGAGGAGAAAGAGAAACAGGTGGGGGATCTTTGTGAAGTTTACGGTTGTGTAATATGTTTCTAAATGATGCTTAAAAGCACACCATTTGAGGCGGGAGAAGCACTGACCTCATCAGTCAGAGCTACAGAGGAGCTTATTCACCAATCGATTGGCAACAGTTAATGTGTTTTGTTTCAAATTTCAACATTTTTCCATAGACAAAAACTTTATTATCAAAGTGCATTTACTATAAATGAAGGCCATGCGGCGCTCCTTCTGAAGAAAAAAAACAACAGAATAACTTGTTTGTAGAAGTGTTGCTTTTCTCAATGGAGATCACTGTGGTGAACAAAGCTGATTTGAGATGATCAATTCTGTTATTTTCTAGCAGAAAAATAAACAAAAATAAATAAACATCCTAAATGTCAAATTTAAATGAAAAATAATATATGTTTTTTTCTTCCCATAATACCAGACCGATTTCTAACCTTAGTATAATTTTTGTATAAATCCCTTTAAAAAAATTTTTTGGAAGAAGCTGAAGTTTATTGCTGACAATGAATCCCTCTGTTTTCCAGGAAGAGCCTCCAAACAAGAAGAAACGTGTTGATTCAGTGGCGAACTGGGCAGGTTCGAACTATATGCTGCGCCGGTGTCTTGGTGATGGTTTTGTTTGATGATGTGTGTTTGTTGTGTTCAGGGAAGGGCAATCTCCCGGATGAACTGGACGAGATTGAGGTGTATGGGAGCGAAGCGCAATCAGGGACTCAGTTGGCAACATACTCTTTTGAGGTGAGATCCTGTTTAATTTAACATTTAACAAGTTTTTCAATCTCTAATTAAAAGTTAATTGACTCAACACATGTTTGAAAGGGTTTGCAAGTCTCACTGGGATTTTTGTCTAGGTTTGCGACAGTATATTGAACATAGGACCCTGTGCCAGTGCTGCCATGGGAGAACCAGCCTTTCTTTCTGAAGAGGTACCCAACTACATACATACATATGCATACCTGTGTGGTGAAGCCAAAATGTATTATTTTAAAAGTTATGTATTATTGCTTTTACACATTCAACATGTTCCCATTTGTTTTTACAGCTGAGCTCATAAAATGGCGTACCCTGGAAAAATGTTTGATTTCTTGGACATTTTTAAGAATATATGAAGGAACTTTTCCCCCACTCATAATTAGTGGTTGGATGAAGCACAGTGATGGACGAAGTACACAGACCATGTGCTAGAGTAAAAGTTGAGATGGCTAGTGTAAAATATTACTCCAGTAAAAGTGGAAGTGCTCCTTTTGAAAGTATAAAAAGTACTTGACCTCAAATAAGTATAAAAAGTACTTAAGTATAAAAGGTAAAAGTAATTTGGTGTAATGTAGTTCCAATGTCTAGTCATGTCCTTTATACACTCAATCAAGTCATACAGGGTAAAAAAAAAAAAAAAAAAACAGTCTGAAAATACAATGTGTTCTATTTGTGATTTCTGATACTGATATCTTTAGAAATTATCATGAGCACTTCCTACTAAATGGAAACCACGCGATTAGGAATAAATCCCCAGTGGGGGGAAACCACATTAGTCATGTATTCTTTAACAATTTATTGTTTGAAGTAATGTAGAAATCTTTTTCCTTTATCACACGGCACCTTCCTTGCTCCTTTACTACATCACAGCTGAGCTGTGCAATAATTTGCAAAAAACGGATTTACATTTACATTTATGCATTTGGCAGACACTTTTATCCAAAGCAACTTACATTTGAACGAACATATTTTCTTTTTCTGTCAGTTCTTGCTTTCCCTGGGATTAGAACCCACAACCTTTGCATTGTTAGCGCAATGCTCTACCAACTGAGCCACAGGAAAGCTATTACTCAAGTTTACAATGGATGTCTTTTTTTCCAATTTACTAAACATGACTCCGTTCAACACAGCTGTATGTCACTCTATAAACAAAAGTTTGCATGAATCACAAAAAAACAGAAACGTAACACACCACCAGATTTTCCTGAAGAAGTAAGCAGTATGTAGAAATGAAAGACTCGTTCTTCCTTTCGAGTACTTCAAAAAAATTCACTTAAATACGGCCATGGGTGCTCAACTTCAACGTCTGGCGCTTCTTCCATTATTGTATTATTGCGCTATAAACGTGACTGTGAAAAGAAGCAGGTGAGCAGCCGTATTAGACAGTAAAGTGAGAAAACTGCCTAAAACATGGCGTGCTCTGATTGTGAACTTATTTTGACTTGTCACTGAGTACGTTGTGGGACGTAAAAAGAAACGACAGATTTTAGGAAAGTAGTAGAGTAAAAAGTAAAGTTTTCCACTTTGAAATGTAGTTGTCAAAGTATAAACGTCTCACAAAACCGTGATTCTCAATTAAAGTACAGATACACTAAAAATTACTTAAGTACTGTAACGAATTATTTGTACTTCATTACGGTCCTCCACTGGTGAAGCAACAGCGTTTACTCTTTTTAAATTATCATCACAGCTGATCAAAAGCTCTTAACATTTCGTATTCTCCCATTTATCGATGGCGACTATGTTTTAGAAGATCTGCCTTGTGTCATTTTAGACATTGTAAGACAAAGATGCCAGTTTTTAGTCGATGGAAATATTTTTGTGTTTTTTAGTTATTGCAGTTTTTGTGTTTTCTGCGCTATAACGCCACCATTTGGCAATTCATACAGACGGTTCATTGGCTGTGGCCTCAAAGTGACCACTTAGAACATATTCCCGTTTGGTGACCATATGGTTTTCTTTCAAAAGTTTTTAGCAAATTTAAAAATGTAGAAAATTGTATTATTATTATTATTATTATTATTATAGATTTTGCTAAACAGTGTCCAATGAAAGTTTTTGTGCCAATCGGGCGAAAAACCTAGGACTAGTTTGCTGAAGTTGGTTTTGCATAATATGCTAATTTGCGAAAAACAATTTAGACTGAAAAAGATATTGGAGATACAGGTTTTTTCCGTCTCTGGCCATGGGTTTCAATGATTGACACTTGATGTTTGCGTAATGCTGCTTGGGTACGGATCGGTTTTGTAGTTCCGGAATTATGGTAAAGACCGTTTGAGTAGTTCATGTGTCACACTTGAAATAGAACAGGGTGAAGTTGTTTATCCTTATGAATTAATCATTTAACAATTTCCAACACACTCCATCTACGACGTCGACAGCGTGTTTCGCTTTACACTTTGTACGATACCAACCCTAGTCAGTACTTTGTTGACAAGAAATGTAATAGTTTCTATTCAGGTGTGTGCAATTGTGTAAAAACATGCAATTTTTCTGAAAACTAGATGCTTATTATGCTAAAGTCAAAGACTACAATTTGGCATATAATGTGAAGTTTAACTGGCTTCTTGGCTGCTCTTCCCTCAGTTCCAAACGAATCCTGAGCCGGATCTGGAGGTGGTGGTGTGCTCCGGGTATGGCAAGAACGGAGCCCTGTCTGTTCTGCAGGTAGGGTTGTTTTCTGTCTGTGTACCTTGTGCCCATAGCATTCCTGCATGAATGCGCATGAACCGCACTTGGCTCTGCCTGAAGCAGAAATGCACAGCTGCTGTCCTGCTGCGGTGAGGCCTGTCTGCTGCAGGACGCTGCAAGTGCTACAGTAACATCTGGGCTTTACCAGGGCTGCCTCAGAGATGGTCGGAGAGGCCTTTAAAACACCCGAGATACAGCAGAGGCACGCTGCTGATGCATGGAGGCATGCCGCTGGTGTTCTTTCTGTTCTTTCTTGCGCCTCTGCTCTTTTGATAAAGAAATAAATGCCAAAATAATTTCTCACATTGCATTCATTAAAAAAATATATGTTTTTTTTCTCAAATATTAACTCTTAGAAGTCCAGGGCTTGTTTTTAATTTGTTTTAATAAATGACCTTCAAAACTGTTTTTTTGTGGCAGTGCTTCATATATATTTTTTGAACACCCCAACATTATTTTTAACAAAAATTGCAAGTGTTGAGACAAAATAAAAATTCACCAAAAAGCAAAGACAAGGTCAAAACGATGTGAAAATTGGAAAGAAAAACCACAAGCCATATCACGGGTCTTGTATTTCCAATAGTCCCTTCTTTTCACCACTAGGCACTGATGGCACCGATTTATGCTCTTTAAAGCAAAATTAAAAAGGCGATTTTGTCATATTTTAGTTCGAAATACCTTGAAAACAATCTGTACTGGACCAGTTTCATAATCTCTGCTGGATGTTTAGGAGATTTACTTTACAAATCCACGTGTTTTTGGGTGAGATTTAGGCAAGTTCTGTTTCTCTCACTTTCCCTTCCCTTTTAGCTCTTGACACTAAGTGCTAAAGAAAATGGCTAAAATATAACCCTATAAAACCTCCATGAAACTGTGTACAGCAACCAAATGGTTCTGAAAGTTCAGCTACTTTTTTTTTGAAAACTTATAAACAATAAAATATTTATAAGTTATTTAAATATAAAATTGGACATCAGTTTTTGTGCAGCAGTAATGTTACTTAATGCAGCTAAATAATGGTGCACTTAAACTTTTGTTTGCAAATGTGAGTCCAAATTGTAAAGGGGTAGAGCTAAGGGTTAAAATTGGACAGTATAACACAGAATTTGATACTTAGTTGAAGATTAATATTCAGTGGTGGTCTAATACCTTTTTAACAAAGTAAGAAGACTCTGAATGGAAGGTTAACACAAAGCAGGGCTTTATTTAGAGTTGTTATCGACTAAACACATGTTGCATTGACAACAAAGAATGAGAGACGAACAAGATTTGGGAGCGGGGAAGCAGAGTACTATCAAGAGTCCAAGGCAACGTAAAGAGCATGTAACTTCCTGTTTGTAATGTAACTTCCTATTTGTGTTGCATTTCCTGCTCTTATTTCAAAAGTCAACCAGACAATATGATTATAAATACTTTTTCTGTTACAGAACCTTCAAGCTAATGGTATGATTGCCTAAGAGACAGTATATCAGCGTAAAAATCCAGCAAACGACTTCCAGCTCCAAAATGTCTTTTAGAGTGAACTCTATGAGATTATTAGTTTCTCTTAAAGGACTCTCTTCATTGTTATCTTTATAAAAGGTTACACAGTTGGAGTAAATCTGCATTCCATCATTTATTAGAACCCAGGCCAGACATGGCACGAATGGTCTACCAGACTGTTACCGTGCAGCTTGGTGTGTAGTGGAAAACAGTTTGTGAGGTTAGATCCAATTTGGAGGCTGAAATATTCAAACATGTGGAGTTTGAATTATCGTGGTCAGGTGGAGGATCTCCTCAGTGATTTCAATGCAGCTGGTACCAGTCACCAAGAAAACAATTGGTAACAAAATAGCATCGTAAAGGACTTAAATCGCTACATATTTCATTGTGTGGCGTCAGAAAAATTATTATGTCACCTAGATCAACTCCAGCTCACAGATATTACATGTAATCAAATTTAAAAATGAATCAGTTTGAGTAAAACAAATTATTTCAGGAATTTTTATTAATAAATGAGAACTTATAAATCTTTGAAAGCTGTGTTCAAAAAAGGACTTTTCCAGTTTGTAATATATTTATTTCACTGTTTAATAGAAAAGCATCAGACCGCAGGTGGTCACAACCTTTGAACTTCCTGGGTGCCATGACATGTGGACTGTCATACACTGTGAGGAGAAACCTGAAAAGGTAAAGACAGCTTTCAGCGTTCATCTGAGATTGCTGAAGATTTATTGTTTATTGCAGGTAAACCCTGGTGGTAATAATTATTTCTCTTGTGATGTACATATTTAGTCTCAAGCAAGTGAAGGGGAGGGTCCTGAGGAGGAGAAGCAGGATTCCACGGTAGAAGAGGACAAGCACAAACACGGGTTCCTCATCCTCAGCAGAGAGGACTCCACTATGGTATTATTTTAATTCCATTAAAACCGAAAGGGCCTCCCACTTTAAATTGTTTGGCAAAGTTGCCTTCTTTCATGTGAACCCACTGTCGCACGGAAAACGTTTCTTACAAGTGTTGATGCCTGCATTTAAACAGAACTTTAAATGTAAAAAGTCACATAATTTGAACTGGTGAAAATTTACAAGATTGTGGTTTTGGCAAAATGGCTCTATAGTGCCACCTAACATGTTTCAGCCTATGGTGCGCAAACAGTTTGTCGTAGATGAATGAAATTCAGCACACGTGTGTAGGGTACCAAGAGTTAATGATAACTAATATGGATTGCGTTTCCAAAATCAACAGGAAGTTGGTTGTTTCGCAAAACCTCTAAACTCCATCGGTGTTATCTTATGGCATATAGGATGTTAAATTGCGAAGCTTTTTTAATTTTGTTGTGTGCTTGGCAGTCAGAACTTTCGCTATAAACAGGAAGTTGTTGATAACTCAGCCATGCAATGTCCTGTCAGTCAAATTTTGCATGCGTGTTAAGTCCATGTCTGATCAAATCTATGTAGCAGCCTACAGTTATAGCGCTACCTAGTGACACCATAGAATATCCCCTTTTCTGTTGTTTATTGCTGCTATTTCAGACTGTGTTTGAAATTTGGAAAACTTATGTTAAGAACCAAGATCTACAAAAAAAACTAGCGGGATTCCAAAACCAACAAGTATATTGATTTTCATTTTCTTGTCAAATATAATACAATTCCAGGCCTCGTACTTTAATGAACTCCCAGAGATTTCATGTGATCACCATCAAACTTTACCAGTCTCATCTAAAGACCTCTTCAATGTAAATTTGCAAAGCTTTTGTGGAACTGTTTGTATATGGCTGTCTTCTGTCTTGAAAAGTTTTGCCATGAAGCAGAAAGTTGTTAATGTCCAATCAGGATGAAACTTGAAAGCATGTTAAGAGTCCACATCTGAACACTTTATGTCGGTGTTTCTCAAACTGCTGTCAGTCGCCTTCAGCTTGTGCAGAATGCTGCTGCTCGCTTTTTAACCAACACACCCAGACGTCAGCACATCACCCCAGTCCTTTTTACACTTCATTGGCTTCCAGTTTCTTTTAGAATTGATTTTAAAATTTTACTTTTTGTTTTTTAAAGCTCTTAATGGATTAGCACCTTGTTATTTGACCGAGTTTTTATTTGTTCGCACATCAAGTCGCACTTTACGGTCAAATAACCAACTTCTTTTGAAAGTACCCCGAGCCAGGCTCAAACACTGGGGCGATCGAGCTTTCTCTGTGGCTGGTCCCAGACTGTGGAACAATTTACCATTTGACATACGTAAAATCACTGATTTGAACCTTTTTAAATCTAGGCTCAAAACACATTTGTTCAAAATGGCTTTTAATACTTAGTAGTTTGTGACACGTTTGCACTATGTTTTACTGTTTTTACTTTACATTGTTTTATTCTGTACAATATTCTGTTTTTAGTATTCTTGTTTTTCTGTTTTTAATTGGAAAGCACTTTGGGCACCACTGGTGTTGTAAAGGGCTATATAAATAAAGATTGATTGATTGATTGATTGAACACGTCTAGTTTCTAAACTATAGTGTCTGTCACAGCGCCACATAGTGTCCACGAATAATATGCTTTTTTTCTTCTGTTTTGTACCGCTTTTTAAGACTGCGTTTGTAGAACTTGTTTGAAATTTGGAAAATGTAAATGATCAAAACCTACAAAAAAGTTTATTAGAGCAGGTTTCCAAAACCTGATTTTGCAAAAACCTCTACCATTGCTCATCTACGAACTCCTCCTAGAGATTGTATCTGTTCATCCAAACTCCATCGCTCTTAGCTTAAGGCATGTGGATGATGAATTCTGAAGCTAATAACTCGGTAATAGAATGTCTGATTGGGATCAAACTTTCCTTGTTTGGTAAGAACCTTAATACCTGAACAAATCAATATAGCAACCTCAGACCTATTAGTATAGCCCCACCTGGTGGTCACAGAAAATTCAGCATGTAACCTTCATCATCGGTACTTATTTCAACCATTTGTGATGAGACTAATGCCCAATATTTGTATTTATTTTTATTTTATTCTGTGTCTTTCCAAATTGAATTTGTTTTACCCTTGTGTTTTCAGATCCTACAAACTGGTCAAGAGATTATGGAGCTGGACACGAGTGGTTTCGCCACCCAAGGTCCCACTGTTTATGCTGGCAACATAGGGGACAATAAATACATAATCCAGGTGTCCCCGATGGGCATCAGGCTGCTAGAAGGAGGTGAGGAACAGACACTTCTAGACACGATAAGATGAGGGTGTGTTTTTAACGGTTTGTCTTTTTTTTTTGCTTTCAGTCAATCAACTCCACTTCATCCCGGTGGACCTGGGCTCTCCCATCGTCCACTGTTCCGTAGCGGATCCTTATGTAGTCATCATGACCGGCGAGGGCGTGGTCACTATGTTTGTTCTAAAGAATGACTCTTATACGGGGAAAAGTCATCGCCTGGCTCTGCTGAAACCACAGATCCATTCGGTCAGTCCTTGAACAGAGTAAATGCTTACCCTGACTGCAGACGTCACAAATCTACTTTAGCGTCTCAGAATTCATGTCTGTGCTGCTAGAAGCTGAATCTTCAGAGTCATTACTCCAGTTTTAGAAGCCGTCGATGATTTATGAGTTTTGATTACTGAAACGTGGTTTAAAAGTTAAAATCTGTTACGTTTTGTGAAGGTCTTGTATAAAAGACAAACCTTTCTTGTAAAGAAAAGTTTCTTGTGTAAATGACAGTTATCTTATAAAAACGACAAAAGTTTCTCATAAAAGTTACAATTTCTCCCTTTAAATGGACAATTTCTGGTAAAATTTTCAGTTATCTCAAAAAACCACAAAAGTTTATTGAAAAATATCTAATTATCTATTCACAGTTATCTTGTATAAATTATAATCACCTCGTTAAAATTAACAATTGTCTTGTAAAAAAAACAATTATCTTGTAAAAAAAAAAAAACGACAAAAGTTTCTCGTAAAATTACAATTCTCTTGTTAAAATGTAAAGTTTCTTGTAAAAATGACAATTTTAGTGTGGAAACAAAATGACAAAAATTTTTTTGCAAAAGTTTTCTTTATTTTCTTAACAAAGAGAATCGTACATCACACATTATTTATGCACATTCAACCGCAGTGGTGACTCACTGTACCAAAAAAAAAAAACCCGCAAATGGCTGCTCATTTGGTATTTTATTTACTACTAATTTGAAATAATGGTTTTATCAGCCTTAAAAGTTCAGAATTGTGCACAAATGTCCAGGTGGCAATGATGAAATGTCCATTTTTAATTATATATAAAAAAAAACTTCTCCAGAAACACATATGTATATATTTTATTGCAAATCTTTAGTAACTTTATCTTCATCTTGTAGTATAGTCTAAATATAATCGAGTTATAAAGGTATTGAATTTAACCTGAGGAGTCTTGCATAAATCTGGTTAATAATATTTCTGGAAACATTCTTTGCTTAAAAATTTTTCCCTCATCTGCTTAAAAACCATTGCACAGTACTCTACATATTACGGTGGACTTTGGTCATTTAATAATCTAATTCTATTTATATCTTTTAGCAATCGCGAGTTATTGCATTATGCGCATATCGTGATGTGAGCGGCATCTTCACCACGGAGAACAAGATCAGCTTCCTGCCCAAAGAGGAAACTGCTCTCGGAACTCAGTCAGAAACCGAGACCATCATCCATGACATCAGGTAGCAGTCACCCGTCGGTGATCATTCATGTGATTATTTGTTGTGATGACTTTGTTTTGCCTCATCAGTAATACTGTGGACGATGAAGAGGAGATGCTGTATGGGGACTCAAACCCTATGAGCAGCCCTGGGAAAGAAGAGGCCAGCCACAGCTACGCAGGAGTTAGCTCCACTCTTGCAGGAAGAGATGGACGGGAGACAGCCGAGAGCAGGCAGGAGCCCTCACACTGGTGCTTGCTGGTTAGGGAGAATGGAGTCATGGAGGTGAATGCACACAAGAGGCACATTGATCAGAAGTTTTTGTTTTTTATGCATAAAGACTGATTTCTGTTAATTTATTTCTAAACAACTTCGATTAACTTTTGGTGTGAAAATTGTTTAAAACAGGTAAACTCAAAGGAAATTTCCAGTTTATGCTCATAAGTTTCCATACTCTGGCAAAATGTATGATTCCTTGGCCATTTTTTATAAAATGTGAATAACGCAAATAGTTCTCCCTCTCATTGTTAGTGGTTTAGTGAAGCCATATATTGTCAAACAGTTTATTCAGTGTTTATTCTTTTAAAATCATATTGAGAACAGAAAATTTCCAAATGATGTAATGGGTTTACACAACCCTGCTGTTAATGTTTTGTATTTTTCCTTCTAACATCAATGACAGCCTGAAGTCTCTTGAGGTAGTTGTGGATGAGGTTCTTTATCTTCTCTGTTGGTAAAGCAGCCATTTCTTCTTAACAAAAATCCTCCTACTCTTGCACATTCTTGGATGAACTGGGCGAGTGGTTCAAGTGGTCCGGAGACTATGATTTAAAATGAGTGAACAGCCCTTGCAGATGTTTAGGCCATATCCATTGGGGTTGTGCAATCTCAATTAATTTTGCCATTAATCATGAACGATTACGATTTCCCAATCACCAGCCTAGAATTGTTTTTTTTGTTTTTTTGTAAGATTTATTTTTTGTGAAATTTTAGCCTTTATTTGGAATTGACAGGACAGTATAGAGACAGGAAGAGATGTGGAGAAAGCCAAGAAATGCACAACTGCACATATGTGTCCGGCGCACCGTCTGCTATACCACAGGGCCAGACGCCAACCTTGAATTGTAAATTGGTAATGGTGATGCAGGAATATTAGCAGTCATGCTAACCAACCGAGCATTGCACAAAACACCGGAAATCAATTAATAATGTCAACCAAACACCATTAGAAAGAATAAACACATTCCCGATTTCAAACCCAGATCCAAACTTTGTTCATTAACTATCTTACACGGACGCTGAACTGTGTTATTCCTACACGCTTATGGTGGATTCTTTAGCTTGCTAAGTGATGCACTTTGGACTTTATTTATGTGCCTTTCCAGCCCAGGTGACACACAGAAAACTAATTCTCCTTCAAATGTCTTCATCCTGTTCTATTTGTACTCATGGCCATTACGCACTAGATTACCCGTAATTCCCAAACTACAAGCCCAAAAACACCAGTTTACAAACAAACTCCCTGCAAACCGCATTCCTGCAACATCAAACCCAATGCAAACACTGCATGCCCGAACAGAAACTCAAATAACACTGATGACAAGAGATAATTCATAACAATATGTGTTTTTTTGTGGGGTTGCTGCTTTGGCAGTGAAAGGGCAGTGGACTGGGGGCAATGTCACATACCCAGGTTATTTAAAAAAAAAAAAAAAAAGGTGTTTACAAGGACAACGTGTTTACAAGGACACCGCTGAGATAGTGTGATGACTACTAAACCAACAGGTGGCAATCTTTTCACGGCGTTTATTAAATGATTATAGAGCACTGGGTGTGCACAAACACAAGGACCTCTGTTCGGTGATCAAATAGTAAACATGCAAATGTAATGTTCCCACAATAGTAGAACAAACAGCAACATATGCATTATGGCTGCCATTACATTTGACAGAGCATGATGACAATGACAAACCCAAAAAAGCGTAGTTTTCCCTGTCAGCATGGACACAGGCTGTAGAGCATTTGAAATACGATTCACCTTGGCAGCTGTTTGCAAAAATATTCGGTTACATGAAAAGGATTCTTTGGTTATGTGTTACTCGATTTCAAAATAAGGGGGTTCTTGTGGACAGGACCTTCAAGATGAAACCAATTAAACAAACCTATGTAAACTATGCATTTGAGTTAATCTATAAAATTGATTTATTGTCCAGCCCTAGCTTAAATTTTGTATCTGGAACACTTGTCCAGTGCAGTCCAATTGTACCGAGTCCATGCCTCATTTGCTTCTCTACGTAATGGCTATAATATTAATAGCACGAGAATACTTTAACAACTGTTCCTCCATTTCTCTTCAGATTTACCAGCTTCCTGACTGGCGTTTGGTATTTCTGGTGAAAAACTTTCCAGTTGGTCAGCGAGTATTGGTTGACAGCTCTGCTAGCCAATCAGCTACTCAAGCTGAACAGAAAAAAGAGGAAGTGACGCGGCAGGGAGAAATACCATTGGTCAAGGAGGTTGTTCTTGTGTCGCTAGGCTACAATCACAGTCGGCCATATCTACTGGTGAGCTGCTAGCGTTTCTAAAGCTCTGGATTTATTTTCAGTGAATATTTTACTGAATCTGCCAACTGTTTGCAGGTACATGTTGATCAAGAGCTTCTCATCTACGAAGCCTTTCCGTACGACCAGCAGCAGGCTCAGAATAACCTGAAAGTGCGCTTTAGGAAGGTACAACTAGCACTGAATATTCTACTCCGGGGGTTGATGTCAGGGGTATTTGAATTATACATTTTGGGTTTATTCTCACCCGGTCAGGTCCCTCATAACATTAACTTCAGAGAAAAGAAGACCAAAATAAGAAAGGAGAAGAAGCCTGAAGGCCAGGGAGATGAAGCTCCGCCAATCAAAGGTCGTGTAGCCAGATTCAGATACTTCCAGGACATCTCGGGTTACTCTGGGGTATGTATTTTTGTCTTATTGCAACTGTGGAAAGCTCATAAAAATGTACTCTGGCTAGTTATGAGAACGATAACATCTAATGGTAAATTCTAATTTATGCAAATTTTTTTAATGTGCCTTATCAAAGAACACCATAGAAATGTTTGTGGGTATTTTATAGAAACCAATGTGCAGCTTGTGAAACTGAATTTGAGGAGTTTGGTTCCAAAACGCCATAAACACCTTTTTTTTTTTCCAAAACAAATTACTGCCAAATAGGTTGTTATATATAATATTGTTTTCCAGTTTGAAAAGCCTTTAATCAATTTGGCAAAAAACACAATATTTGCTGTGTATTGGAGTTCTGGGTTGTCTGTTTTTTTTAAACCGCGAGAAGTGACATTCGAGTGTTTAAGTCCATCACTGTAAAGCACATGATGCAGTGGAAAAAATGCCGGCTTTCAAAAGTTTTGAATCGTTTTATAATCATGCCACGAAGATGGAACAATCTATTGTTGAACCAGCCGCTTGATTCAATATCAGTGTTGTGTGTTATTGTATTTACAAAGAAATACAGAGTTGTGTTGATTGTATGGATTTGTAGCGTTTTATACAAAAAGTATGGACTTTTGGGGGAAAAAAATTGCGTATTTTGAAGTAAATATGTAAATCTGAATTTGTGTGCTTTTGAGGTGCTTTGAAGTTTGGAACAGAAAATTTTTATTATCCTCAAACCACTTTTTTTACTCAAGTTCATCAAAACGGCATTATGGTGTTTTGAAAAAAAAACCCTCAAAATAATTCTGTAAATAATCAGTTGTAATTGTGTTCAGGTGTTTATCTGTGGCCCCTCTCCTCATTGGATGTTAGTGACTTCTCGTGGTGCGATGCGTTTACACCCAATGACCATAGATGGCTCTATTGAGTCTTTCTCTCCATTCCACAATATCAACTGCCCCAAAGGATTCCTCTATTTCAATAAACAGGTAAAAATGAACGCATACATGGTTTGTAAAGGTGTGCTTGCCCCTCATTGGTCAAATAGCTTCTGTTATTGCAAGAAAAGCTATTCAAGCAGTAGTGGGTCGGTAAATGACTGTTTTGGTTTCCTTCAGGGTGAGCTGAGGATCAGCGTGTTACCCACATACCTCTCGTATGATGCTCCCTGGCCTGTACGCAAGATTCCTCTCAGGTGTACTGTCCACTATGTGTCGTACCATGTGGAATCAAAGGTAATGCTGGAAGAGGTTGCTGAAACAGTGGTGGTGGCAGTAAGATTCTCGTATATGTGCTGGTTCCAGGAGAATATAAACAATTCACAAGAGTTCCGCAAAATGGCGCAACACATTCGCAAATCGAAAACACTACTGTTTTTGATTTGCAATAGTGTTATGCTCGCAAAGTTGATTTGCATTGTGGTGTACAATAATGGGCCACTGACCCTACGACATCAATAGCAAAACAAATTTTTGTTTTAATTTTGGCAAGTTACGTAGGGATTAATTTTTTAATTATCAACTTTATTTGCAATATGTGGTTTGCACTAATGGGCCACCATGGGAAGTGGTGGCCCATTAGTGCACAACATTACTTCAAATCAAAAACACAACACAAATTAACTTTAGTTAAAGTTTTATTTGTGTTTTTGATTTGAAGTTGTCTTTTATTTGCAGTAGTCGTTTTGATTTGCAATAGCGTTGCTCGTGTAAAGATGATTTGTGTTGTGTTGTGCACTTATGGGCCACCATAGTTATCTACTCCTCAAGAATAACTAACATAAAAGCAATTTACAGGTGGATATAGAGCTGGTCAGTATGACCAAAACGATCACTGTATTTTCATCATTATATCAGTATTGTGGTATTTGACTTGTTTTCTTGCATGACTAGGTGTTATCTCCATTTCCTAATAATTTAGAGAAGAGTTACTGCAGGAAATTGGCTTAGAATCACCAGACTAGTATTAACCCAGGATTGAATGGTCTCACAAACCTGCTGCTGTTCACAAAGAACACTTATAATTATAAGGAGAAGAAGAAATCAGAATGCATGACTGCTGCAGTCAAAATATACAATACTTTAATGTGCAAGGTTTGCAACTTTAAAACATCATTAACCTTAAAATTTAATGAACAAAGATTGGATCCATTTCAAGCAAATATTGTAGGGGTTTTAAATTGAGAATGTGTTTTTCTTTCGAACGGTGTTTCGTTGACATTATCGACTGATCTCAGGTGTTAGCGTAACCGCTAATATTCCTACGTCAACATTATTTAGGCAGCAATGCTATCTGTATCGTTGGATCTGTTAATAATTCTAAATTGGTGATTGGGATGATGTTATGGCAATGTTTCACATTGTACATTGCCGACTTCTTACAGTCTCATACAGCTGCATACAGTGTGTTTGGTGCCACTGCAAAACATTGCCCCTCTAAAACAATGTTCTGCAATGAGAAGTTGATCCCTCCAATTTGTATTTGAAAAATTAAAATTCTTTTAATGTTAATATTTGTCAATATTACAGTTTTATGCCAAAAGCTTTTCTGTTTGATATTGTTTAGTTCCTTTTGAAAAATGATCAGCCTGTTTCTGTTTTCCCAGTGTTTCTATATTCTGTAAGGTTATTTCCCCATTTTTTTAGTTGTAAAGAAGAAATCGCTTGTTTACCTGCAGGCTCTTTTTGAGTGGGAAAGGGACAAAACTTCAGTAGAACGGGTGGGTGTGGGAGAATTTTTCTTTATTTCATGACTGGATGATACACACACATTACTTTATTTTTTTGGCTGCATGGTTTCGTTTGGATTTGCAGACTACAAACTTTATTCTTCTCAGTGGATGGAACTCCCACACAGTCCATGAAATGACTTTCATGGTGTTATCCACTTCCTTTTACTCAAATTTGCTACATATTAAGTAGCTGTTAACCTAAACACGTCTTCACCATTTTAATAAAAAAGAAAAACTCAAGAGTGCTGTGGAGAATTTGCCCCATAATAATTTTACAGTTTTGTTTGATATTCTGCCAAGTTTCTTCTAAAATCTAGCCAAATTAAGAAATGTGTTTTAGATAATTCAGTTCATTTGAACGTGTTTCTGATGTGAGTGAAAATGGGCCATAGTTTAAGAGGTAATATGTTGGCATAAAACTGAGTTCTTTTTATCTTTGACAATTGTTTTTGTTCTTTGCCAAAACGCTAGAAAATCCAGATATTTTCAGTGGTGAAATGAATGGCTGTGTAGAATAAATGGAAATTACATCTTGTTTCAGGTGTATGCTGTGTGCACCAGTGTAAAAGAGCAGTGTACTCGCATTCCCAGGATGACTGGAGAGGAGAAGGAGTTTGAGACAATTGATCGAGGTGTTTATTAGTCAAAAGTTTGCACACATCTCATTCTAGGATTTTTGTTTATTTTTTAATTTATTTTATTTCGGTTTCATTTTTATTTTGTTTGTATGATTTTTCTTTATTTTAAAGATGGGGGGAGACAGGTCATTGTTGAGAGGTAGGGTTTTGGAAACAAGAAAATGTGTGTACAGTGGGAGAGTTAGTTAAAAAAATACCCCTCCCACACTCTCCACAAGAGGCCAGTGTGAGATCAGGAAGTAAAAAAAAAGCCACATATTAGACTTAACACAAAACAAGTGGATATTTGTGCATTTAACAGCAGCCATCTTTCCTGCAGCTAAGAAGTGCTGGTTCGACCCGTTCAATTTACACCGGTGGATAGAAATATGCAGAGGCTCTTTAAGAAGAATTGCAGAGCTTCTCGTTATATTGTTCTCACTGGGGAGTTGTTTTGACCTCCAGCAATAGCCTTGTCCGAGGTCATCTTGAAGAGATGAGGGAAAGCAGAATGAGAAAGTTCCTGTCAGGTTTTGGTCATTCCACAGATATTTCATGGACAGAAGTGAATGCCAACAGCACCACAATCTAAGCATTGACTTTTGATGATGGCGATAATACTGCTTTCAATTTATATAACGCTTTTCCAGGCACTTTACAAATTTCAGAGCATTATTCATTCATTTACATTCACACACTAGTGGTGACAGAACGTTGCTGCCATTTCACGCCTACGGCCTCCTGCCCTCTTGGTTGGATTTAGGCCAGTTTAACTTGCATAAAACTAGCACTGTGCTCAGTCATGAAGCTCTTCCATTGTTCTGATTGGAAAATGTTTTAGTATCCAGATAAACATAAACCCTATGGGATGACTTGTGTTACTGCAGGTTGTTGGGGTATTCGTTTTGGTTCAATGTACCTTCAGTACTGCAATGTAGATAATGCTGAAATGACTTAACCACAGTCGTGGCAGTCGTGGCCTAGTGGATAGGGTGGTTGACTGGAGATCAAAAAGGTCGCTGGTTCGATCCCCAGCTCCACTAGGAGTCGAAGATGGGATGAGTGTTGAAACTCTCTCCCTTCTGAGACAACCATGACTGTGGTGACCTTGAGCAAGTCACCAGTTACCCACAGCTCCCCGGGCGCCGCAGCCATGGCTGCCCACTGCTCCCGGTGTGTGTTCACGGTGTGTTTATTCACTGCTGTGTGTGTGCACTTGGATGGGTTAAATGCAGAGCACAAATTCCTTGTATGGGTCTCTCCATACTTGGTCGTAACGTCACTTTCACTTTCACTTTCACTAAATATGAAGATGTGTCCAAACCGTTGACTGGTAGTTTATTTGCGTATGCTTTCTGTTTAGTTGATTATAATAATATGCTTGTTCCCTCAGATGAGCGCTATATCCACCCTCAACAGGAGAGATTCTCTATTCAGCTCATCTCTCCGGTCAGCTGGGAGGCCATCCCTAACACAAGGTGAGAACAACAAAATAAAGGAATGTTCAGGTAATGACGACCAGACTGCAGTCCCTTTAAGATCTGCAGGAGACCCAGCATTCACACCTGTAGAAACATTTTTATTAATAAAAATTGCCTGTAAAACAGCAACCACATGCAAAATGAGCTGTTCTCTTCCAGGACTGGGTTTGCAGAACACCAGTAAAAAGTAACAAAAAAATCTATAAAAATGTAATCCGGTAGGTTTTCACATGACTTCTGTTGCAGGAGAATATGAATTTAGCCATGAACATTTGTGAATGCATCCCAAAAATCATAAAAATACAACGTCTTTTTTTGTTTTTTTGCCGAATTACAAAGCTTATGTGCATATTGCCATCTACTGTAAAGAGTGGGTAAAGTGACATTTCTGGTATACATGTACGTTTTTCTATTTGGTCTTGATTAGTACATAGTAAAAACGAAGGAATGAAACACTTTCTGCTGAACAGTTTTACGTTCTCCATGTTACAACAATTTTTACATTATCTCAAGTTGGTATTGTCATAACTCCAAAAACACATTCAGTATGGAATATACGGGTTGTGTTGATGTATGGCAAATTAAAATAATCCAAAAATAGCACCACAGCAGATAAAAAAAATAAATCTATGCCGAGGCCGACTTGTTAAATGGCATAATGCCATGTTTTCAAAACCAGGAAAGTGTACTAAAGTTATTTTCAGTGTATTGAATTTTTTTTTCCAATTGTGAAATTGAGTAATCACACCGCACTGGCTCAACGTGTTAACAACCCTAGTATTAATGGTAGCATTTTGTGAAAAATTTTGTAAAATATAACAAATATTTCAAAACTAAATGGCCTAGTCTCATTATTTAAAGGTCCTTTATACTTGCTTTTTGTGGATCTATTGTATAGTTTCATACAAGTTGTATAGTTTTATCTCTTGTACTCTTATGTTGTGTTGGGAATGTTAAATTACATATTCCAGATAAGAAAGGAGAGGGCTTGATGTCCAATTATGTACAAAAAATTCATGAATAACACTAGGGATGCCACATTATTCGGTTTTATACAGAATCTAACGGTATGCCGTCTTCAGTTTAATATGCACATGTGAACTGTGTTTTTTTTTGGTTCATCATTTGAATAACTCCACGTGTTTATCATTATTATTATTTCAAAACACCTGGCGAACTACTTGTTAGGGATTTGAACGCATTTCTGGAGCAAGAATCGCTATGGGGAGGCTTTTAAACCTGGAGAGATAGAATGGTCAACAATATGTCACTCAGTGCCAGCACTGTTTTATCTGTTATTATCTTAGAGGCAGCACTGTCTACAAGTCACACACACAGTGAGAGAGACTCTGAATCATGCAACTTGCCAAAGCTAACTAATTCAGAGAGAGGCATTATAAACATATTGTTTATTTTATTGTTTTTGTAAAGCGACAGTTTTTTAAGACGGTTTTTCATGTTTGATTTAGCAAAATAAAATGAGCTCCAACAATTATCCAACATTCCAATAATCTCTTCATGGAATTTATACAAAGGATGATTAAGAAAATTACTAATTTGCTAATCCATCAGAACTGAACTGAACTGAACTGAAAACCATAGTTTAAAACCGATGTACATAGCGAACCGTGAGCTTTGTGTACTGTTGCATCCCTAAATAAGGAATTTGGCATATGTGTGACAGCAGCCTAATGATTCATTTCAAGTAAAAGAAAATACACTTTTATTCACTCAGTTTAATAATACACTAAAAAATGTAATTGTGGGAGGAAACTTGTTGGCTCGTAAATGTAAACATATTTTTATTCGTTTTTGTTCTGATAAAAAAAGGATATATGCAGTCCTGAACTGCTTTGATTATGCTAATCATAGTAACAATTTTTTGTGACCTCTCTGATGGCTCCCTACCCTAACTGTTTTTCTGAACTGTATCTCAGCTTTCGTAACGGATAAAGACATGGGGGTTGGTGTATTTACGCTATAGCGACAAAGGGAACATTGCATTATCACTGACCCCTCCATAGAAACATGGGTGTTTACCATAGCAACCATTTCGGCATATCACTAAGAAAATCATAGAGACATGGGAGTTGTTTTATATTACTCATATTGGCATTAGGAACTTTGTGTGATATCTCTGACTCCCTTATAGCACCCAAAAATTGATCCCTTGACAATCGTTCCATTTTGCTAATAAAAATATTTTTAAATGCCTCTTAAATGATATTTATCTAATAACATTCTCTTTCATTTCAGTATTGAGCTGGAGGAGTGGGAGCATGTGACGTGCATGAAAACTGTGGCTCTGAAAAGTCAGGAGACTGTTTCAGGTCTGAAGGGCTATGTGGCTCTGGGCACCTGCCTCATCCAGGGAGAAGAGGTCACCTGTAGAGGAAGAGTGAGTATGCACTCGTGTATATTAATATAGGTAATATGCAGGTACATCCAAAATTAAAAAGTGAAAATCGCTTTTTTAAAAAAAAGCATGTTTTTGTTCTTTTATTCAGTACTTGGTTTAGTGTAAATGATCTCAGTGAAATTCCTCATTAATTGTGCATATTTACACAAGCACACAAGTTAGTTGTTATCAATTGGGAGAGGCAATTATATGTTGAAATAAAAATAGAAGATGCTATGGGGTTGAAAAACAATTGAAAATATAAACATTATGGTAGTCTTTAATGAACAAATCAATTGAGAATTTCGTTCTCTGAGCAAAGATCAGCTTGTGCCAAGTGCAGGGTCAAAAGGTAGAGTTTTTGTAATATTTAATAAACCCATTAACTAAAACTGTTGGAATGAATTTGTGATTTTCATAGATTCAAATTCCACAGCAGGACTTTAGACCCAAACTTAACGCCATCTTGAACACAAACTCCAGCCAGGTTCAATGGCAGTATAATTGGCCCATCTTAAAAGAAACGGTTTTTTCAAAAGCATCACTGGACGACAAACAAAAACATTGCTTAAACAAATCAGATGGCTAAAACTTGTATGCAAATTCCGATATTGTCTTGTTCTAGTGCCTTTTAAAGCTATTTTTTTTTAAATGATGTCAATGTCACGAGTTACTATAAAACCAAAGCTGAGATAGAGGTAGGGCTGGGTGATATGAAGCAAAAAATATATCTCGATATATTTTGCTATATCTCGATATACGATATATCTCGATATCGACAGGATTTAACCCCCCCCCCCCCCAAAAAAAAAAAATACTGCAAAAACAAATATTACAAATTTCAAAGTCGTTTTTTATTGAAGCTCAGAGGTGCTTCTGCAAATTTTCTTTCAGAAATCCTTGTATACATATTTTAAAACAATAAAGAAATACATATTGCCTTTTCATTCAAAAATAAAACAACTAAAAAACAGGCAGTGAATAGGAACAAAGTGCTCCTGTAACATTTAGGATATAAACAAAATCCCTGATAACATAAATAATAATTTAACTGTAAAATAATACACATTGCCTTCTTTTCATTCAAAAATAAAACAACTCAACTCAAGCTCATCTTTGCAGGACCTCTGTTGAAAGTAACCTTTTCCAATTCAGCAGCAAGCCGCGCTCTCTCTGTAGTGTACAGTCGCGGGAGTTCCTGTCTCGAAAAGTAATGACGACTCGGTAAACTGTATCTGACTGGGATCAAGTGTTTTTAGCGTACGTTTAAAGCCACATTGTTCAACGACGGATATGGGTGCCATGTCCACCGCTATGTGAAATGCCATGAACTCTGTGGCGCTACACCACCTTGCGCTCTCCGCTCTGTCTTTCATATTCTACACTCCGCGTTATAGAATTGTGGAGATTAGTTGAGCTTTGGTTGGCAGCAACTTTCACGGCATTCACGGCAGTAGACATCTGTCTGTTGTTCGTCTGACGACTTAAAACCAAAGTATTTCCATATAATGGAGCCAGCTGTTCTTTTTTTGCAACAAGTTCTGTAACCTCCAGGCTGGTTGCGGGCGCCGCCATGTTGAATGAGACGACAGGCAAGGGGAGGGGGAACAAAAGCAAGGAGGCGCGGACGAGCGCAGCACAGAGAAGGCACGCAAGCAAAGTGGCGAAAATTAAAAATAAGACATTATATCGATATATGCGATATGCCAGAATTCATATCGAGTTTAAAAAATATCTCGATATATTTTAAATATCGAGATATCGCCCACCCCTAGATAGAGGTATGCCAAATTGGTTGCTATGGTAAACAGTCTGGTTGCTATAGAAGGGTCAGTGACATAATATAATGTTCCCCGTGTCAATATGAGTAAAATGAACCAACCCCAATATCTCTTGACTTATACAAGCTTCGATGGAGAAATGACAAACTGGTTGCTATAGTAAACAGTTTGGTTGCTATGGGGCGGGGGGGGGGGGGTGTTACAGTAACGCAATATAAATTTCCTAATGTCCCTAAATATTTACATTTAGAAGATATTTGTCATTGAATGTTATGCTTCAAAGTGGGCGTGGTTTAATGAATTTATGCTAATTCACAAGCAATAGTTGGCTGTTTTTAGTGATTTGATCCATCACTAAAGTGTTTATGACTTTCAGATGCCAAACATATACACAAAGATTTGGTGGTCAATGATATTCAATACATTGGGAGCGATTTTGCATTGATTTCCAGTGGCACTGTTGTCTCTATGGCAACTGTTTCCTAAATGCGTACGATTGACAGCTACTGCAAAGTGGCAGTTATTTTTGTTAAGTACGTTTTTTTTTTTTTTTTTTACAAATAATAAACTGAATATAAATGAATACAGTCGTTGTATGTAGTACGTAAATACTTTATATTTTGTTTTTAATCAATATTGTTATGCTTACAATGTAATTAAAGACAACGAATCTTTATCAATTGTTTCTCTTACTCTCAAATATTTTATTTTTAATGTGCATACATGTTACAGCTATACCTATAAAACTTCAATTATTCTAAAATAAATAGCTTTGCTTTTGAGTAATTTAGAGTATTTTATATTTAATTATTAAAACCAACAATTATGATTTTATTTATTCATTTATTTTTTTTGATAGAAGAATAACTACACTGTTGTTACTTTATACATCAGATCCTGATTCTTGATGTGATCGAGGTGGTTCCGGAGCCCGGTCAGCCGCTCACCAAGAACAAGTTTAAAGTGTTGTATGAGAAGGAGCAGAAAGGTCCTGTGACGGCTCTCTGTCACTGCAGTGGATACCTGGTGTCTGCCATTGGCCAGAAGGTGAACTATCTTTAAATAAGGCTAATCTCATTAAACCAAGCTTGTAATTACGAGGATGCTCTGTGCATTCGGTGCAGATCTTCCTGTGGAGCCTGAAGGACAATGATCTGACCGGCATGGCTTTCATCGACACGCAGCTCTACATCCATCAGATGTACAGCATCAAGAACTTCATCCTGGCTGCTGATGTCATGAAGAGCATCTCACTGCTGCGCTACCAGGAAGAGAGCAAGACACTTTCTCTCGTCAGCAGGGTACCAGTCAACATTTAAAATCTTTTTCGCAACTAGATAATCAAAACAAAAGCTCATTCTTGTTTGCATGGCGTTTGGGTGACTGCTACTTAACCAAATGTGTGTCTGTGAAGTCACCCATAGGTTTCTGGTGAAGTGCTAGGAAGCTTTAATTGACAACATCAGCTATATATGTGCAACAATACTGAGAAGTAAGGTTGCACACCTTTCAGAGATAATTAGATTTGCATCTAGATGCACAGGTTACAATTCGATCCAAAAATAATATCCTTTATTATAGACTAATTAGATTCAAAAGCAATTTGATTGATTGCTAGAAGATATTAATATTCGTCATTGTTTCAGGGTTTCTGCTGCATGTGTGACGTGGAAAAGGCGTGATTGTGCCTGGTATGCTCCTAAATCTAAGAATTAAATTTGGTTCACATGCGCTTAATGCAAATATAGCAGTTAGTCAGTTTTCAAACAACAATTAGAGCATGTCAGTGAGGTAAAAAACAACTCAATCACAGTTTTTGTTTTATTCCAAACAAACATACACAAAAACACATTTTTCAAATACCAAATCCATGTCTTTTTCCAACCTTCCCTAAAAAATAAAAGACAAAAAGGTAAAGAAAAAATAGCTGTAGAGTGTAGAAAAAAAACATCAAAAAGTAAAGAAAAGTTCAAAGCTAAAGAAAAAATGGTAAATGGTGAGAAAAAAAT
>SRMA01024017.1:9038-51306 GCA_007224835.1 Danionella cerebrum
TAAACTGCAAGTATTATTTACATTTATGCATTTGGCAAACGCTTTTATCCAAAGCGACTTACAATTGACAGAATACACATACACACACACACACACACACGCACACACGCACACACACACACACACACACACATAAATATAAAATGTATAAATATTAATGTTTTTAAGATTTTGAAAGATGTGCAACAAAAGCCATGACCTTGCTGAGAAAAAGCCCTTCAATGTAATGATGCTTTTGTTGAGCCAGAGCCTCTGCTCTCAGATACTTTGGTTCAGAATTAGATGCATTACCCCTCTGACTGATATGCAGCTCACTGGAAGAAGATAAAAAAGTGTTCTGAACAGAATAAACTGAAGAAAATAAGGCACAGCAACATAACACTTAAATTAGTTGTCTGTTCTTGAATATGTTACTTTTTATCCATTAGAGGGCAGGAGAGGACCGTGTTCTACGTCATACAACTACCACCA
Organism: Danionella cerebrum; assembly: GCA_007224835.1. Taxonomy (NCBI): domain Eukaryota; kingdom Metazoa; phylum Chordata; class Actinopteri; order Cypriniformes; family Danionidae; genus Danionella; species Danionella cerebrum. Next base: position 9,510 of record SRMA01024017.1, read on the forward strand.
GATGCAGTGGGGCAACATTTTTCCATGACATAACCTGGAAAATAAATAAAAATAAAAAAAAAACAGCTACATCCAAAAACTATGTTTCTAATAAGGAATGATTTTCCATTAAAATATTGTTGTTGATTAAAAATAATTAAAAAAAATGATTGCCAATTTAATGCAATAACATAATGTTATAATATGGTTCTTTTATGAGTTTTTTTTTTTCAAATACATTGTCTGTATTGTTTGACCAGTGTGTGCTTGTGTGTGTGTGTCACTAGGGGTGTGCTGTCTCACTGGTGTGGATAAATGGAACCTCATTAATCAAATGTGCATGAGTGTGCTCAGGTTGCCATGGCAATAATTATCAGAGCTGCCTAATTAACTTTCTCAATTGCTTAATGATATACGACCCTATGAACCCCCCTCTGTTTTTCCCTCTATAATTTGAGCAGCTTTTTTTCTTCTTTTTCCCTTTTCATTCTCTGTCAGACTATGACCACCATTTTATGATAATTAAACAGGAACATACTGCCAGAAAAACTGATGGTAAAGTACAGTTCACTCCAAAGTGAATCTGCTTTCATGAATTAATAAAAAGCAACCATGCCATATATGTTTGCTATCTGACAAAGAAGCAGCTGTGAATCAACAACCAAAACCTTGAGTAGCTGTTGTTTTGTCATTTTAAAATTTTAAGACCGATCTTAACCAAACCAAAGCGCAGCGATCAGTTGCATTCAGGCGGATGACCCAAGCTGGGGCACCTTTCCATAGCCAGGACTCGCACTGAGGCCCTGTTCACACAAGAGCTGCAATCAGGCCTAAAAAGTTCAGAGAGCCCGAGACAATTCAGCCCGACCCGGATTCATTTACTGTCTTATTTATGAGCCCAAACCTGACCTGAGCATGAGGTTATTCAAATGAACTGTCACAAGGCAGAGGCCAAACAACCACTTAGCCAAGTGCATTTACACACGTGGACAAAATTGTTGGTACCCTTCAGTTAAAGAAGGACAAACCACAATTTTCACTGAAATCACTCGAAACTTACAAAAGTAACAATAAATAAACATTTATTGCAAATTAAATTATCAAAATCAGCCATTACTTTTGAATTGTTGACTAACATAATTATTAAAAAAAAAACTAATGAACCAGACCTGGACAAAAAGGATGGTACCTCTGTAAAAGATTGTAAACTATTTGACCAGAGTGACATGATTAACTCAGGTGTGTCCTTTAATTGACATCACAGGTGTTTCCAAACTCATAATCAGTCAGTCTGACTATTTAAAGGGAGACAAGTAGTCACTCTGCTGTTTGGTGAAAAGAAGAGTACCACACTGAACATGAACAACAGAAAGCGAAGGAGAGAATTGTCCCAGGACATCCAAAAACAAATTATAGACAAACATCGTAAAGGTAAAGGCTATAAGACCATCTCTAAACAGCTTGAAGTTCCTGTGACAACAGTGGCTCATATTATTCAGAAGTTCAAGATCCACGGGACAGTAGCAGATGTTTTGTCCACAGATGTTTTTCCTTCTTTAACTGACGGGTACCAACAATTTTGTCCTTGTGTGTAATACAAAATACATAATAAGTTGACTATATCCATGGTCACTTGCCAAAGTAAAGATAATAGAGTAATTAATAAACTACACACTGATCCGAAATGAGATTCACACAAATCTTCCGATGGCTTTTCAGCAGCATGTTCTCCTCTGAGAACTATTTGATGAAATAATAATGCAGTGATGCTCCCTGCCTGAAGATGGCGTTTGCGGTGCTACCATTTTCTAGACATTATTGTAATATTTATGGCTTTGTCAATCAGCCACCAACAGACTGCTTGACATCCATGTTCTTAATTATGTGTTCTTTGCTTTCTTCTTGCTCTTGTTCCTGCTCGTTTCTTGTGTGATGTCGCTAATAAAACATAGTATTAGGACCACTGAGAGGCTCTTTTACAACTTACTCATGCCATCTAAAGAGTCAGCTTTCTTTGGTCGTTCTCCTTGCGAGAAACCAGTGTGATATGGCAGTGCCAAATTCATTTCCATTGGCACCACTCGTTCCGTTAGATGTGTGCGCTTCTTCTGCATCCTTGCACTCCTTTCTCCCTTTGAAGAAAGTGTGCTTTAAGGGGCTGATATGCCTTAAAACACTTTAAATCGAGCGAAACATTATGTATAGATTACCAATAATGTGCTATAACAATTGTTAGAGTCAAGGTGTTGTAAAAAAAATAACGTTTATAACGTAGAAAGTGCTGTTCTGTAGCGCAACTTAGAGAAACCATGTGACATGTTCTCTGAAGCGGTCTCCCCATCCCTTCTCACACGCTCGGTATTCTTTATGCTTGGGCTTGAAACCGTGTTGGTGTCAGTAATTCATGAAATATCTTGAGAAAGTTAACTTTCATACTTCGTGCTGTAATGTCTTCCGCCATCCGTTCCACCTCATCGCCTCACTCTCTGGGTAAGGTTTCACATTTGTGTACATATTACGTATTTTGCTTGTGTTTTATTCTGTTTTATTATCATTTATTACATTAACAATGTGTAGATTTAAGGATTGGAGAAACGTTACTTGATTTTTCTCTGGTTTTCCATTTTTTTATCAACTTATTCTGATGTTTCTGAGAACTGTTGCACAGATTTGGTGTTTTACATGTAAAACTTGCTTGGAGATATGAATTGTATGAGATGCGAACGTCACCCTGGAACAGATTACTTTCGTATCTCAGAGTACCACTCTACACTGTACATACATAATGCCTCATTTACATGAAATTAATAAATATACATGTTAAAATAAGGTCATTCTTTAATAGAGAGGCTGAACACGCCTGTGGATGATGATGCTTCGGCGGGACGTCAAGCTCAGAATGCTACATTTCAGTGTGTACATGTGAAATAGAACATATGAACTGTCAGAGTTCCATGTTCAAGCACCTTTACTGAAACAAAATTTACATTTAAATACCCCCCCCCCCCCAAAAAAAAAAAAAAAAAAAAAGTAAAACCCTGGTGCTAAGTTCTTGGGGAAAACAACTGATCAAGTATGTTCATTCCTTGAAATTTAAGTCATTTAAGCATCAACAAAATGTAATGTAATGTTAAACTTACGTGCTTCAGCGATGGACCAATCTCCTTGAATCTCAGCAGAGGAGTGTGTGAGAGATGAGGGCCCGGGGCTGCAGGTGACCTTGTGTGACAGGCTGACTGAAGGGGCTGCTGAGGGAATGTCAATTCCTGTTCACTCACTCAGTGTGTGACGCAGCCAGGCAGAACCCCACACAACACCTGCTGACACTCATGCTGGCCTCGTGCCCCTGCCTCACGCACGAGCTCTGCTGCCAGCACATCACGCACAATCTGTACATTCTATCAAATCACAACTATATCTCAGTCTACTCAGAACGATTTACCGGTAATTCCCTAACATCTTTCTAGATGTATTTTTGTATTATTTTTTCTTCAGCTCTTCCTAAGTTCTCTGTACAGAGGTACCCCGAGACACGAATATAATCCGTTCCAGGGTGATGTTCGTATGTCGAACAATTCATATCTCAAACATGTAAAACGCCTAATCCGTGCAACAGCTCTCAGAAACAACAGAACAAGTTGATGAAAAAAAGGAAAACCAGAGAAAAACGTTTCTTCAATCCTTAAATCTACACATTGTTAATGTAATAAATGATAATAAAACAGAATAAAACACAAATGAGTAATACGTACACAAATGTGAAACCTTACCTTGAGTGAGGCGATGTCAGAGGAGGTGGAACGGATGGCGGAAGACATTACAGCATGAAGTATGAAAGGTAACTTTCTCGAGATATTTCACAAATTACTGACACCAACACGGTTTCAAGCACAAGCATAACGAATACCGAGTGTGTGAGAAGAGATGGAGAGAGCGCATCACAAAGTTTCTCTAAGTTGCACTACAGAACAGCACTTTCCACGTTATAAACCTTATTTTTTTTTAAAACACCTTGACTCTTACCATTTGTACATTATTGGTAATCTATACATAATGTTTCGCTCGTTTTAAAACTGATTTAAAGTGTTTTAAGACATATCAGCCCCTTTAGGCACACTTTCTTCAAAGGGAGAAAAGAGCGCAAGGATGCGGAAGCGAAATGTTTGTTATTGTTTGTATCTCGAACATTTCGTACCACTGTATTAAAAAAAACTCTCTCAACTATATTTTAAAATCTGTAGAGGCCATAGAAAATATTTTTTTGATTAAACCAAAATATTAGTAGCAACTGATGGAGTAGTTACTTATTTAACTAGTGTATAAAAGGTAAAGAGCAATGTATATTTTAAGGGATAAAGACATTTTTCACATATTATATAAATAGGAGATTAATCAGTAAAATCAAAAAGTTGATATTTATATTGATGATAAAACTGATCAATTGATATTCTGTTTTTTATTTCTTTACTTTCATTTGTGATGTTTTGTTTTGTATCTTCAGACATTGAACAAGCCAGAGAACGAGATCGTCATTGTTACAATAATTATAGTTTTTTCAAATGTATATGACCTTCATGACTAAATATTGTTATTTTAAAATCACTCCCCATTCAACAAAGCATGATCACTCACCTGATAACCCTCTCACCCTTGCACCTACTTTCTAACCTACTGACATTTCCCATATAAACACTCCCAGCTTTCATTTCCAGTTGTCTGGTCTATGGTTCATACCATGTCTTCAAGACTTCTCAAGACAGGTTCATCGGTATTGATCCATAGAAAGATGTTACTTTGTACCTGTGTGATAATGTCGCTACTCTACACTACCTACTAGAGCTGCTACTGTTCTTGAAAATGATATTAGAAGAGGGTTGGCTGACATGATATGCCATGCTTGTGGTCAACGAACAAAAAGTTTGTGAATACCCTGTTAAGCTCATGTCCAAAAAAATTTTTGTTCAGTACCTGACTCTTCCCCACTTAAAATAGTAGAGAAATCACAGTCGGATACACTTACAACTTTAAAGGTCGGGCGTAAAGTGTTTAAGGCATTAATCGACTCTGGTTCATCTCAAACTTTAATGTTTGCAAGGGTTGAATGTACCAAGGGCTTCTTAAAATTCGCTGTCTTCATGGTGAAGATAGAGTTAACCCCAGCGTTAATGTGAACATGACTATTGAAGGTCAAACCTATCAGTTGTGTGCTGGCTCCTGACCCTGTAGTTTTGGGTAGAGTTTTGCTAATCCTTGTGGATTTATTGTAAAATCAAGTTATTGTAATAATACAAGCCCAATGATTTTCCATAAACTGAGCCTGTAAAAGTCAAGCGTCAGAATAAAAGTGCCATTAATGAGTCTACCCATAAATGATATGCCCTTCATTCACATCACTATGGATATTGTGGGACCATTGGAGCGCAGTAAAGTATTTTAGTTGTAGCAGATTACTCCAGTAAATATCATAATATCATATCATAAAAGAGGTCTTCTCGCTAAATTCGCTAAAACTCAACAAGTTTTAAACTACCCTTGATTTATGTAAAGGGTATTGGCAAGTGCCAATGACGCCAGAGGCCAAGGAGTACACAGCTTTTCAGGTTCCCTCAGGGTTATATTAGTTTAAATATCTGCCCTTTGGATTGTAGGGAGCAGAGAACAGAGTGCTCAGGGGACTTGGTAGTTTCTCTGCGGCATATATAGACGATATTATCATCTTTAGCAAGACGTGGAAAGAGCACCTTCGAGAGATTTTTCTACGACTGCATGAGGCTGGCTTGGTTGTCAACACCTCTAAATGTTGGATCGCTCAGCATGAGGTCTCATATCTGGAATATTTGCTGGGTGGAGGATCAATATGTCCTCAGAAAGATAAGGCTGTTCATAATATTGAAGCCCACCTCCTACGACTAAAAAGTGGTTGCGTTCCTTCTAACGGTTACTTGGCTAGTACTGTCGCTTCATACCAGATTTTGCCAGAATGCCACCTCTTTCGACCGATTTAACCTGGAAGAACAATGAAATCCAAATGAAATGGTCAAACGAATGTCAGGAAGCTTTTGAGGAGTTGAAGGCTTGCATCCTGTGTTGCAAAGCCCGGACTTTAACTTTCCATTTTGTGATTCAGTCTCATGCTTCCGATTGAAGACTTCAGGGTGCTGAAGGACAACGCAATCCCGTCATTTATATCAGTCATAAGTTTACACCTTACGAGAGGAACTATCCAGTAGTGGCGAAGGAAGCTCTTGCCATCAAGTGGTCTTTGGACATATTATTTGTTGGGCAATTGTATGCAGGGAATGCAATAATGCAAGAATTTCCCGATGGTACTCATCTTTACAGCTCTACTGCTTCACAGTGCAATACCATAGTGGTAAAAGCAACAACACTGAAGACTTTCTCTCCCGCTACTCCTCAGTGTTGCAGTCTTAAGGGGGGGATAATGTCACCCCTTTGCTCTGTTTATATTATATCTTTGAGTTTCGGGATTTGTTTGTATCAGGAGCTCCTGTGTAAATTGTCTTTCGGTGTCTTTTATGTATTGCCATATGTTTATGGATTGCTGCATGATTTATGTATTGATTGAGTTGCATTGTGTCTTAAGAAGGTCAAGTGAGCACAGGCCGTAACATTGAAGCTGCATGAGCAGGTTACTCAAGCTTCCTTCGATTACGCAGCTATTCCAAGTGATCTAGCATTTCTCTTTTGATGATTTTCTTTGTTTGTTTTTATGACCGCGAGTACCACAATAAAGCATAGTCACCTTTTCTCGGATCTTCCCTCAGTCCAGTACCTTCCTCTCGGGTCACAACAACCTTCTTCAAGCACCTCCAATCTCACCAGTGATCTCCAGTAGTACTTCAGCAAAGTTTTCCTTGTTCCTGTTACAGCTCAGCACACCATGGGTACTTCCTCTCCGTGCACTTTAGACACCATCTAAAGACTCCTTTACTGATAGAGCATTCAGGGATTTAGATGCACATGGCTCTTCTTTTCTAGAGTTGGAGCTGAACTCGGTAGTGACGCCTGAGCCTTAGTGGCAGTGCCCAAGAGACAGGTTTTCCAGAGGATCCTGGCTCATATGGCATCAGTTGCTACAGTGACTCTACTGGGGTTATTTCATATGTGACCACTCCAGATGTGACTCAACTCTCAGGTTCTGAGCCGGGCATTGGATCAAGAACAGCTGCACGTGCCTCTCCACCCAGAAGATGTGGAAAACCCCCAGGTTCCTCAGTACAGGAGTTCCCCTCAGTAGCTCCCCCAATCGCTTGGTGGTAACCATAGACACTTCCTTATCAGGTTGGGGTGCCACATGTCGTCTTGCTGGTAACTGGACCAGACAGCAATCCCGTTGGCACATACACCGCTTATAGCTGAGCGTGTTGACTCTGGCCATTCTATCCCTCGATCAGTAACTCCGGGTAATGACGTACTGATCCGAATGGTGGTTGTGGCATACGTCAACCGCCAAGGCGCAGTGCACTACGCCGTTTGTTCTTGCTCACCCAACGGTTTTTCCTTTGGGGTCTCAACTCTGGTCTCTCAGAGCCACTCTAATGCTCGCCGTCTCAAAGTTGGTAACAGATACGCCTTTCCAGCTGAGACCCCGCTTGGGTGAGTGAAGACTCCACCCCCTGGTGGTCCAGCATATCTGGGATATCCTATCATAAAACAGGTTTGACTTCCTTAAGACCATACGGTTGCTGACTGTGAGTTCCTCATGAGGGGTTAATCGCTTCTCATTGCCTCATGGATACTGCACAACGCATCACTAAAATAGTCGCATGACTGAAAAATCGGAATGGAATGTATCACCTTTGATATATCCAGGAAGTATGGGAAGGATTGCTGCCTCTCAGAAGATTGTTCGAGGTCAGTCCATGACTTTAGATATTCTCCCTGTGCTTGCGTTGGTTTTCTGTAGGGATTTTCCTCTCCTGAATATTCCTCGGTTGAATTGAAAAATTTCCCTTAGGAGTGAAGTATGAGTTAATCGAGAACCTAGGTTTGCACCCTTTCTGTTTAAATGAAGTGAACAATTTTTTTTACCAGTTATTTTTACATTTTTGTAATTTCCTTATAGAGTCTATTGAGGGAGTTACTTCCGCCACATAGAAAAAGTTTTGGATGTACGGTTCTTGAAGTCTCAATTTCACAATGTGTAAGATTCTATTGTCGTTTACATATTGTCTCGCTCTTTTCGACAGTGTGATTCCTCTGATTATTACCTTAATTTTGTTATAGTTGAATTTCAAATGCTCATCCAGATCCTAAACCTTAAGTGAAAATGATAAATCCTGCATTTGAGCCCGATAAATGGAAAGGCCACATTCCAGTGTGGTTTCCACATCTTGAGAATAAAATAAGAATCTGGGACTCAACTCACGCACTCAAGCAGGAAGTATTAGTCAAAGTATGGTGTGCTGCCAACCCAAAGGGAGTGAGCCCCAGTGCTCTTTCTCTTTGTACTGGCTCCTATAGCTCTGAGCCAAATGCTTTCCCCTCCTTCTTCTTCTCACATGCCGTGACATTAGAGGCCACATTTTGGCTGAGGATGATCCACATTCCTGGATTGGCCCTCGAATCTTGTTGGGCAGGAAACCCCAATACTGCCACCACACCACTCCCCTCAGACAAGTAGTTCAAAAACTTATGTAATGCACATTATGAATTTCAGTGAGGTTTCTTTGCAGATGCACAAGGCAATAAATAGTGATTTGTTATTAATAGTGATTTGTTTATTTATGTGTTTTAATACAGTATTGAAAATACACTTGATTTTAAAGTTTCTTATAGCTGGGGAGGGGAATTTCCCATTTTAAACCAGTGTAATATTCCAAGAAACCATAACTATACACCTCAAGTCATTTACTTTGCTCAGGGGAATTACAACGAACCTCGTTAAAAAGTGGCTAGATTTTCTGCTTTAAAATCTTCAGGGGTTTTATATATCAGTCAATATTGTTTATTGATTACAATGTTTTGACCTGTATCTTTGAATTAAAATATTGACCTGTGGGTCAGATGGGTGTCACCCGCAACCAGAAAAACCCTAAATACCCTGCCCATGATCAGAACTAGCCCAACTCTGTGCCTGTGGCTTGCAATCTTGAACTGGAGGTCCATACCCAATCCCTAGCCCAGTGTCCTAGCTTCAAGCAGTAGAAAGACTCCTCCCTTGTGGACTTTCATGTGCTTTTATTTGTATCATGCAATTAACACATGATTTAATCTGTTTACAAAATGTATTTAGTCATAAAATGAGCTCATATTACATGAGATGAACTCAAAAATCTGAAACATGTTCTACATACACAACTAAAATTCATTCATTTTCCTGCCTGCTCATTCCCTTTCGGGTCACAGGGGTCTGCTGGTGCCTATCTCCAGCTCACAAGGTGCCGGTCGCCAGTCCATCTGATAGGTCGCCAGTCTATCGCAGGGCAAAACATTCACTCACACATAAGGGGAATTTAGATCAGGTAAGTCAGGTTTAGCCGGTGGGATCAGCCCCTTTCACAGAAAAGACAAGGCACCAAATTACTTAAACCAGACCCTACACTGACTTCATTCCACACTCTAACAGTCATACCACATTCCAGTTCCTGCGTTGTGGTGTATAAAAATCTCCTTTCCAAAACCGCTGGCCCATGTGTTGTGAATTAAACCTCTGTTTGTTGTTATTTACAACACTCCATATGTGTGAGTGAGTGGATCATAGGGCAGCTGCAAGAGTGTGTGAGTTTCTACATTTTCTAAACTTGTAGTTTCTATTATAATTTTTTAGTAAATAGATGTTTATCTAAATTGGAGTTTTGGGGGAGTGGTGAATCTCTCTTGTTTGAAATCACAGCTGCTGGTGTGAATGTGTTAGATTTATTTATTTTTTTTAGATTTGTCATACATCTCCAGGACTCTAAACAGTTTAATAAATTTCAATCTCCTTATTATACCAAAAGTTTGCAACCTTGCTTTTGGAAGTGTAACTGTACCGCAAATACAGAAAAAATTACAAATTAATTAAATTTAAATCAATAAAAACGTTTGCATTGAAGGAAATGTGTGAGTGTTAATAGCTGGTGAATAAATTAGCACACCCTGTGAAAATTTGGGTGTTTTGTAACATTTTTTATTATACAGGTATTTTAATTACCATGTTTACAAGAGATTGATGTATTATAATGAAATAATAAAGATGGAAGAAACAATTTGTCAAATCTTTTGTAAATTGAGTTCAGCAAAATGTATATTTTAACAGAGGAGTTGGGACACCCTACAGTCTAATAACTAGTGATGGGATTTATGGCTCTTTGGAGGGAGCCGGATCTTTGAGATCTGTTCACTTTAAAGAGCCGTTCAAAAAACTGGCTCATTTGGCTCCTTTTTAATATTTTTTTACTTTTAAGAAACCAGCCTGGGGTTAAATTATTTTATCCTAGAAAATAATCACAGGAATTGTGGGCTGAGATTTTTTACCAATACTTGAGATTGAAATATTGATTATTTCTTCATTTGACACATGTGGATAAGATTTTAAAGTCTGATATGGATTACAGTGGTACCCTGAGATATGAAACTAATCCTTTCCAGGGTGACCTTCATATCTCGAACAATTCGTATCTCGAAGGAAGTTTTACATGTAAAACACCAAATCTGTGCAACGGCTCTCAGAAACAACAGAATAAAGAGATGAAAAAATGGAAAACCAGAGAAAAATCAAGTAACGTTTCTTCAATCCTTAAATCTACACATTGTTAATGTAATAAATGACAATAACACAGAATAAAACACAAGGAAAATACGTAAAATGTACTCAAATGCGAAACCTTACCTTGAGTGTGAGGCGATGTGACGGAGGAGGTGGACATTCCATGACTTTCCATTTCCTCATTTTAAACACTTTTTGATTGACTTTTTGGTATGCTTTGGGTCATTGTCATGCTGTGTGGCCCAGTTCCACTTAAGCTTTAACTTTCTGACAGATGTTCTCAGATGCTCTCCATGTTCCCTCTGAAACACAGTAGGATTCATGGTGGATTCTATTGTGGTGAGCTGCCCAGGACCTGCTGCAGCAGAGGAGCCTCAAACCCCCAGACTTCCACCTTCATGCTTCACAGCTGGTATGATGTTCTTTTCCTTAAAGGTTGTCTTCGGTTTTTGCCAAACATGTACTCTGGTGTTCAACTTTCTACTCATCTGTTCAAAGAACATTTATTCCAGAAATCCTGCTCTCTCTGGCAAACTCAACACTTGGATGTCCTGAAATATCAGTAGACATGCTGTAATGTCATGTTTGCAGCTGCTTTCTTGATCAGATCCATGGATATAGCAGAAATCTTCCCCAATGTGCCTCTCTGCTCTGAATCAGCTACAAATCTGATGATCACACTTTAGTTTTTGTAAAATATCTAATGCTTTCATACTATTTCATACTTCTTTCATACTTCCAAATCATTGAAAAATGTCACTCTTTTCAGCACCAGAAAGATGTAGCTTGAAAATGGTGCTTTGCTCAATAATGTGGAACATATTTAGTAGTTTGCCCTTTAATTAGGTTCACCTGGTAATCTAATTATCACAAGTGTCTAAGATTGTTTTCAGTGATCAAACAGAACACCAGACACCATGGCATGAAGGAGGAGATCAACTGAAAAACAACATATTTAAATAGCATTTGCTAAATAATATGGAATTTAATTCAATTTAATTGGAATTAAGGTGATAATATTAAATCCGGGTCCTGACTTAAGTGGTCAGTGGTTACAATTTTGTTAATCGTATTTGTAATTGTCTGGGACAATAGGTGAAACCTTATTTAAAAATCCACATTAAAAGATTTTCAAGTTGAAAAACAGAACCAATTTTGTATAAAAAAAAATCATAGATGCACGGTGGTGCAGTGGGTAGCACTGTGGGCTTTCAGTTAGAAGGTGACCTTCCTGGAAGGAGTTTGCATGTTCTCCTTGTGTTTGCATGGGTTTCCTCTAGGCACTCCGGTTTCCTCCACAATCCCTTTGATTACCCCCCCCTCCTCCTCTCACATGACATATGCTGGAGTGCCCTGTGCCCCAAAAGAGAGCTAGTGGGAACGAAGTTGAATGAATGAATGAATGAATGAATGAATGAATGAATGAATGAATGAATGAATGAATGAATCTGTCGAGTGGTTTATACTGTTGGTGGCTGATCACAGGGAGCTGCTTGACAAAACGGCATAAATATTACAAATCGTGGAGAAAAGAGAGGATTTGTATCGCCTATGGCACCGATTGCATCTGTTGTACTGTAAACGCCAACTTCAGGCAGGTAGCGTCATTGCGTCAATATTTCCTTAACCCAGAGGAAATGTGTGGAGGCTTTAACCAGAACAATAGTTCAGTTTTCAAGATGGCTCAGTTGGTAGAGCATTGCACTAACAACGCAAAGGTTGTGGGTTCAAATCCCAGGGAAAGCAAGAACTGACAGAAAAAAAATATGTTCATTTAAATGTAAGTCGCTTTGGATAAAAGCATCTGCCAAACGCATAAATGTAAATGTAGGATGGCTTACCTGAAGTGATGCTGTTATGAGAAAAACTGAGTTTATTTAAGTAAGAATCCTGCCAAATTCTGGACATTGATTGTTTAGGGGTTAATGGTTTGTGTGACAAACTTTGTCAGAGAATATTTAAAAGCATGTGCAGTGACCCGTGCAGCTTTAGACAGACCAAAAGCTGTGCTGCACAAATCAGGCTTTTGCATAATAAATGCGTTTACATTTACAGTGCGATATATATATATATACTAAAACGGTAACATAATCCAGTAATCCTAGTTAACTATGGTTACCAATAACATCATATTGATGTAAGTGAACAAAAACGAAACAAACGAAATTCAAAATTAATGGCAATCAAAGCTCATCACATGACCCGACCCCGACCCGAGCCTGTGTACAATTATATAAATTAATCCATGTTTCCGAGGGCCCTGTCGGGTTAAGAACTTCAGGTCTAGCTCCCAACACAACATTGAGAATAAATTAATGGTGATTTTTGTTTTTTCACCTGATAACAATCTCATGTTAACGCAGATAATGACCCACTACTAATTATAATATACTCACTCTAACCTACACAAAATGTTCCTATCTGAAATAAAATAAATCTCTAAAATAAATAATGCTCTTGAGCACTGTTGATAAAAGTTGCTGTTAAATGATGCGTTCATATCTGTGCTTCTTCTCTCGATGCCATCTAAGTGAATGACGTAGTCAAACCTGCCACTGTTTTTGCCTAACGTCATGCAATGATAAAAGTTGATTCACCAATTAAAAAGATTTCACTTGTTAATGTGTCCCCTGAAGCATGTTGTTTCGTCCAGGAGTTGTGTGTTTGTTTCAGTGTTTTGGGAAAAGTTGTTTTGTGTGTGTCCAGACAAAGACTGAGGAGGTCAGTGTAGACAAAGATGTAAATGCACAAATCATTTCAGAAAAAGAGCTTGCTGAGTTGAGCCCTGAGGTCAACAAGGATCTGGTTGAAGAGCATGCTGGAAGGAACCATTCAGCCAATCACAGAGAAGCTCTACAGCCGAGGAGCTGATGTAGCTGTGGAATGTGTGGAAGAAGAATTGATTGGTGCATAAAATAATGAGGCTTCAGAAACATCTGAAGAAAATTTAGCTTCAAAGTCATGTTGAAGACAAAAATAAGTGTGAGAGAATGTGCTGTGAAACTGATTAAAAGCCGACGCAGACGGGAAATATATGAGGGAAGAAAGCGGGGTTCTCAAGTTTTAATCACAACCCCCCCAGCCAACCGGGGGATGGGGTTGGCGGGTTTTGTAAACTAACGTTTCATAAATAATGGTGAAGTGTTCTAAGAATACATAACTGGTTTGTAAAAAAAATGTCTTAGCTGTGTCGCTTTTAGCTTTGTACATTTCAAATTAATGTTACTAGCAGCAGGAAACAAGTTTGGCAGATTCTCACTGTGATCAAACAAATGTTTATTTCATTTAGTGAAAAAAATCCTGTGATGATACAACCTACTGTGTACATGTGATACAGCATCCCACCGCGAGCGACGAATGATGACTTTCCTTCTTCTAATGGAACCTTCTTCAAACCCCATCTAATCATTCTTGAAATCCCATTGATTTGACTGGGATCCTCACTGGCCAAGCGGAAGCGGAAGTTCTCGCCTTCATTGTGCGATTCCGGAAAGTTGACCTGCGATCTCGCGTCAGGTGAAGCTTTTTTGATCATTCAATTTGAAGCAAATGTACATTTGTAGGATGTTCGTATTGCTTTAGAGTAGATTAGAGAGCATCCTGTTATAATTTACATGAGTTTTATACTGAGATTTGATTTGAATGATGCTGTTTTGTGGGTGCCTCATAACGAATGCATCCGCTTGCGATGAAATTCTGCCTTGTTCATGTCCATGAGAAATCGAATGTGTGGTGTGTGTGAGAGAACAGTAAACTGCATGAGATTTGAGAACCCTGTGCAAATCACAGAATGAATATAAATAACAGATTTATGAAGCTATGATTATTACCCCTTAGAAGTCCAAGACTATCTGACTACTTTACGATTGGCTGTAATTACTTTTACTTTTAAGTTTTCGTGGCTATGCTTGATTTAATTTTTTTGTACAACCTAGTTTTTTTTATAAATATTGTTTTTTCATTACACTACAAAATAATTCGACAACAATCCTGAAATTGTTAATTTTGTAAAATGTGTAATTTTTTCTGCAAAAATTGAGAACGAACAGTTTTTATGTTTTATAAAAAAAATCTAAAGTTAAGAGAAAAAAAATTTAAAAAAACCAAACCCCCGAAAATGCAAAGCCCCCAAAAATTGTATTAAAAAAACAGGTGAACCTCTCCTAAACATTAAACACTGTCCCAAAGCCATATCAAAGGTCTTGTATTTTCCAAAGGTTATCCCCTCTTTTCACCACTAGAAGGCACTGATAGCACTAATTTGGGTTCTGTAAATCAAACTGAAAGATGATCAATCGTTTTAGCAAGTTTGAAGTACTGTTGTAGCATAACTAGCCTTATTGGTACTTGTGGTTCTAATTGTAGTCATTTGTTGTTTTTATTGTGCAGCAAACAGATGCTGGTCATATGTATCCAAAGTTTATTTTTTCATACATCTGGTGGTTGGTTCTAAAAGGCACCTTGGATGATAAAAAAGTACACAACGTTATCAACCAACAGACTTCCGGGTTGCCGGGTTTCACGTTTATTGTACTTTCCTTGTCTCGTATTTTAAACACCAAGATCAGACCCAGGATAGACCAGAGAAAAGACCTTATTAGGAAATGCAGAAAAAAGGAGCAAAGTGGGGTGCATAATATCTAAAATGCAATGTGGTGGTACTTGTGTTTGGAAATGTAAACACTTCTGCTCAGCTCGTTGTAAAAATAAGAAGTTCTTTGAATGTTTTTAAAAACATATGTGATGGTAATCCCTCATATGACCCTCTGGAGAAAATGCCGCTGATAACGATTCAGTTTGGGTCATTTTTCTACAGTTGATAACGAGCTTGATTCCTGTGTTCTGAGGAGAATGCGCGTCCCCAGAAAACTGTTCTGGAGGAGTGACTTGTTACAAGCCCCGTCCAATTATCTGATGGCAGAATTGCTCTGGCGCTCCAGCCCCTAATCATCCGCAAAAAGAAGCGTGAAGACGTGTGTGATTATAACGCGTGAGAACCGAGAAACCGTCTGATTCTCTGTCGCGTCTGAAATCTTTCACGCGTCGCGGTTTATGGCGCGCGCAGCGTCTCTCATCCGCACAGAGATTGCGCTCGCGTGAGAGAGCCATTCCACATTTGCGGAGGAAGAGAAAAGAAGACGCGGGAGAGCTCCAGACAAGCGCAAACCGTGGCCAGACACGTGGGGAAGTTAAATGAGTTGGCTTCTCGTGATGAGGCTTGGCCCCGCCTGTCTGTCAGAGCGATCAACAGTTGGTGGAAGCGCACAATTGAAGGGACTTTTCATGCGCGAGACGCTTCAGTGACGCTTGCGTGATTTCAGCACCTCAGCCCTATGGACTGCCGCTCGCGTGCGACTCAACTCATCATCTGTGTGATGGAAGACACATGGCGATGCACTGAAGACACAAGAATGAGCAGCTTATACGTGACTCACTGCGCTTTTGCTTTTATTCAGTTGGTGTGAAAAGACTAGAGACCGAGCGAGCGGAGGAAGACAGAGCACACTGTCCATCCTGAGCGGATTCCAGGGCGCATTGTTGTTTCCCCTTGACCTTGCCTTTTGACGCGCAACAGCAGCATGTTAATGATGGAGAGCGGCGGGATGGACGCGCATCAGGTTGAACTGGACGCAGACTATGAACCGCACAACCGGCCGAGGTCGTGCACCTGGCCGCCGCCGCTCCCCGAAGAGGAAATCCGTGCGCTGCCGATCAAAGCGGAGCCGCGGAACGTGCCGGCGTGCCGGAGCGGCGGGGCGCCCACGGAGTTCAAGCATCCGGCCGGCGCCCCTGCGCCCATCGCGGCCGCCCCAGCCTGCATGTCCGGCGCCGCGCTGGATGTAGCCGGCCAGCTGCGCAAATCCAAGTCGTCGCGACGCAACGCGTGGGGCAACCAGTCCTACGCGGATCTCATCACTCGCGCCATTGAGAGCACCCCCGAGAAAAGGCTCACCTTATCGCAGATCTACGACTGGATGGTGCGCTTCGTGCCCTATTTCAAGGATAAAGGAGACAGCAACAGCTCTGCTGGGTGGAAGGTATGTCATGTGTTTAGAAACGCACGGTGTAGCTTGACACAAAAGGCGCGTGCGATGAAGGGAAACCTCGTGCTCTTTACACATTTTCAGAGCGTCGAGGGAATCAGGGTTGGGTTCAATGAGTTCATTCTTTCAGCAATCCTCTACTGCCGTTAATTACATTCGTGACGCATTCCGACGCCGTCAATGGGATGAGCCGCGCCGCGGAGTGCGCAGGTCACCTGGGGGACACCTCCGGATCAGCTTCCCCGCGCGCCGGCCACACGCACTCGCACACACCTGTCTTCCTATTCTCCAGAACGCCCTCATCTTTTCTCCTCCTCCTCTCTTCATCTCTTTTCATCTCGTCGTTTCCACATCTGACATACATCCTGTGGATAAAATAGATGCTGATGAAAATCTAAAAATCACATATTTTTATAATCTCTGCTAAAGTTGTCTGCATGGGAATCAAGCACTGGATGCACTGGTCAGCCGTTTTCAATGTTGTGTTGATTAAATGGATTTATTGGAAATCTTCGAAAGATGCGGAAGCTCAGAGATCCCTGTCTGAATGTCAGGAGTTGAACAACTGTATTTGAAACACACGCTCTCTGTGCCAACTGTTACGGGTGGGTTTCAATTCTACTCTCGGGAAGCACTTTTCTAAACATCCTACGGTTTTTCATCCGCCTATCGTGGTTACTTGTAGAAATAAACACTATAAAGGCCAAAAAAGTCATTGGATTTAACTACAAGCTTCATATTGTATGGGTGATGATAGTCTTTCAGCTGCAACAAGTTATTTAACCCCAACTGCTGCAATGAGTTGCTACTCATTTCCTAAACAATTATGTGGAAAGAGACATAATTATAAAGATGTTGTAAGGGTCAAATCATCGCCATCAAGCAGAGAAAATATCTGAGATGCAGAAACTTCTACAATTGGGTTAAGAATTGTCCAATACTTTGACAAAATGGAAGAGTAGTGGGGACCCATCATCTTGAGGAAGAAACGTAGGCAGAAATAATGTTTGGTGGGTTCAGATCTCAGGACTGTGTTTAATAAAGAAAGTAAGAGCTTTACCAGATGCACAATGGGAAGGAATTCAAGGGATTGGAACTAACCACTAATCAGAGAGGCTATCTTGGGGGAAAGGCTTCAGTTTGCTAGGGAGCATAAAGATCTGGAGCAATGGAAGAAGGTCGTGTGTTTTGATGAGTCCAGATTTACTCTGTTCAAGAGTGATGGGCGCATCAGGGTCAGAAGAGAGGCAGGTGATCTGTGTTTGCTGTAGTTGCTCAGCTCTTGGTTCAGCAACACGATGAGCTCAAAGAATGAAGTCAGCTGACTCCTGAATAACTACTGAATGAGCCGATGAATCCATCAGTTGATTGTTTCGTCCCTAACATCACTGGCTAATTACGAGATAACAATCCAGATTCCATCAGCCCAAACTGTGAAAGCAGAGTGGTTCGGCAGCCACAATGAACCCCAATGAGAATCTTCGGGATGTGCTGGAGTAGGCTTTGCGCTGCGGTCAGATTCTACTATCATCAATGCAAGATCTTGGTGAAACACTGATGGAATACTGTATGGAATTAAATATTGTGGCATTGCAGGAGCTTATCGAAACAAACGTGTGCTTTATTGAACACTCCAACAAAACATGAGAGAGTGTCACCTTTTTTTTCCAGGCAGTGTCTGATTTCATGTACATTTATGCATTTTGACACATATCCAAGCGACTTACATTACATTTTAAATTTAATTTCATGAAAAGTCCAGATCGTGGTTTCCCTGGAGTTTGAGCCCATGATCTTTGCGTTTCTAGCTCAATGCTCTACTGCCAGGAAACCACAGGAAAACCAACTACAGTTGTACCCCGAGATACAAATGCTTTGAGTTACAAAATGTTCGAGATACGAAACATTTTGTGGGATTTTTTTTTTGCTTCGAGATGCGAAGAAAATTTTGAGATACAAACAACTACAATGAATTCTGCTGTATTTTCTGCTTGTTTGTATGACGTCGCGCTGCGCTTCCGGGTTTTTGCGCTCCTATCCCCCAGTGCAAAAAGGGTCTGATGTACTTCAGAACACTTCAACAACACAGAGAAACATGATGTATAGATTACTAATAATGTACTATAACAAATGTTAGAGAAAGGTGTAGTAAAAGAAATAACGTTTATAATGTGGAAAGTGCTGTTCTGTAGCACAACTTAGAGAAACCCTCTCCATCTGTCTGCGCTTGGGCCTGAAACCGTGTTTGTGTTAGTAATTCGTGAAATATCTCGAGAAAGTTATCTTTCATACGTGGTGCCGTAATGTTTTCTGACACCTCCTCCAACACATCGCTTCACTCTCAAGGTAAGGTTTCACATTTGTGAACATATTACGTATTTTACATGTTTTATTCTGTTTTATTATCATTTATTACATTAACAATGTGTAGATTTAAGGATTGAAGAAACGTTACTTGATTTTTCTCTGATTTTCCATTTTTTTATCAACTTTTACTGTTGTTTCTGAGAGGCGTTGCACGGATTAGGCGTTTTACATGTAAAACTTAATCGACATACGAAATGTTCGACATACGAACGTCACCCTGAATGGATTAGTTTTATATCTCGGGGTACCACTGTATATGTATAGAATACAATCAAATATTTATTATGGAATCTAAAACTAGTGTGCCAATATTTTTGTGAACAGTACACAGATTGAACGGTAAAGGTTCCCATATACTCCTGGCTCGGTGGAATGAAAGGATGGCATGATGTTTTTGTTTTTCTGTGGGTGCAATAGTTGATAAACACAAGCGTTTTATTGCATCATCACAACAACAGGGGGTTTAATATTTCTAAATGGGACATTTATAACACGATGGATCCTCATTTTCTCATTGGACAAAGAGGACAAAGAGAGGGGCTCAACTAATCTTAAGCCTGGAGAAATTAAATCTGGTGTAAGTCCTTATAGGACTTGTTTGTGCCGCCTAGGGTCACACTGCTGGATGTTCCCCATATGGACAGAGATTTGATTGGCTGATGGGTTTAAAAAAATGTACAAAAACAACTTGATTCCATCAAAATATGAACAAAACTGTGCTCACACATGTTGGCCCAGAAACAGTTGGCGTCAGATTTTAATGTGCAGTTAATGCAGGCCATGTGCTCACACCAACAATACACGGATGAAAGAAAACTCATACATATGATGTTTTGAGCTGTACCTGTCTGCCCTATCTAAGGTGTTTCTGACCTCTATTAGCGGCTGTTAATACACTTGGCTTTTCTCTGACCGGATGAATTAGGTTCTGTGGTGAGCAGATCGCAGAAACCTCATTCCTCATTATTATTATTATTATTATTATTATATAGAATTATTATTATAGCTGTTATGGTTTCATATCTATTTTAAGTTAAGCTCTTTTGAATTGAAAGTGATGTTGTTATGTTTCATTTAACAGTCAGTTTCACCAGTTTCGCCAGCAATAGAAGGAACATTCACAGATCATAGATGCAAACTGCTGGCTTCTGTCCAGTCTCTCAGCAGGGAAGCTATTGATACAAGATTCTGAGAACGTGATTTTGTTGTTTTTAAAGACATTTGACATAAAGATCTCTGAAAGAAAAAAATCCAAATGAAGCACCTTTAGTAAAAGACACACAGTATCTAGTACAGGAAGTGAGTTGAGAGAGAAGGGGTGATACGAAGTCAGGAATTGAACTCGATGTGGGGAATTTAACATACAATATGGATGAAAGAACATCGCTTTGGTCACAAACTGGAGATAAATGTGGACTTAAAATCATTAAGATAAACACAAATACAGAGTGATTTAAATATAATGTGTTGATCATCAAATAAAAAAGTTTGAGATGTTATTTTATGAGCCATAGGTTCTGATTGTTTTTCAGATTTAAATAACGACACACGTCACAGTGGATTCACTTTTGGGCTACACTGGTAACCATAGTAACACACAACTATTGTGTCAGAGTCGGATGGAAACTGTAACCTTTCCAGATTTGCTCACCTATGATTAATGGCTTATTATTATGGGTGTAACGATACAATACATAACGCTCATGATATTACACCGACCTCGATGTTATGTCTACGATACGATACGCATCACAATATTTACACTATTTTTAACCAACTATTGAAGCTGTTTATATAACAATCCATCGATGGAAAAATGAAATTTACAAAGTTTTGAGACCACAAAGGTAAGAAGGCCAGGGTTTAGTTTGGTTTGTATGAGAGCACTAATACCATCCAACCACTAGGGGGAGGTGTTAATGTTGCTGTAAGTCATCTTTTTCAATCTAGGTGATGGAGAGAACTAATTCTAAAGTACTTTTTTAAATGCGAGGAAAAGATGTTTTAAGCTTTCCTGTGGCTCAGTTGGTAGAGCATTGTACTAACAACGCAAAGGTCATGGGTTCAAATCCCAGGGAAAATGGGAACTGTCAAAAAAAATTGAGTTAATTCATTCAAATGTAAGTCGCTTTGGATAAATACCAAATGCATGAATGTAATAAATTAAGCTTTTGTTTGTATTTGATGCAAACATATTAATACATTTGTGTTAGATTTGTTTTAATGAATTAAGTTTAATGAAAAGCACTGTGGTCTTTCAGTGACAAGGTCGGAGGTTTGAAGCCGGCTGATGAAGAATTTTGTTTGTCATTATTCTTTCCTCCGATTTCTCCCAAAAGACCAAAAAAGTTTCAGGTTTATTGATCTCTTTACATTCAACTTTCACACTTTGTCTGCAATGTATATTTATTATTTCAAGTAAAGCTCAAACTTTCAAAAGAAACCCGGCTCTTATATCTATATATATATATATATATAGAATTACAAAAATCTAATAAATGCAATAGAAGTACAATATTGCTAAAAATTATGGGTGTAACAGTAAATTGCGCAAAAATAAAAAATTGTCACAATACGTTTAGTGGAGCTACTGGGAGGTATCATCTAGGAGCTGAAGCGTATTTGCTTCCTGGTGTGAATGTATTTCTAGCCACTTCTGAAACTTCTTTAACTTGTCTTTTTTTTATTAAGAGAAAATGTTCCTTTACACACATTTTAAACAAGAAAGATGATAAAATTAGCTGTCTCCTTCACTTAGAGTAAAAAAGATGACTTAAAGCAACATCAACACGGC
Source organism: Danionella cerebrum (assembly GCA_007224835.1). NCBI lineage: Eukaryota > Metazoa > Chordata > Actinopteri > Cypriniformes > Danionidae > Danionella > Danionella cerebrum. The sequence continues at coordinate 31,405 of SRMA01024017.1, forward strand.
CCCCTAGTGGATGGATGGAATCAAATGCTCTCATAGAAATCAAACTAGACCCTAGCCTTCTCAACTTTGAGGTCTCAAAACTTTTTTTGAAAAAGTAATTTTTTTTCAATCATTTTTATTTTAAATGGTTGATTTAAAAAAAGGGTTGTCAAATATTGTGATGCATATCATATCATAGACCGTGAGCAGAGTGTATCACTACACCGCTAATAATGATAACGAAACTGTATAAACCGTTTACATTCATTGTGCAAGCTTTATATACATCTATAAAGAATTTTTGTAAGTGTTTATTTTTTGGAAGACGAGGAAGAAGCTTGCTTCAGTTTCTGCACTAGTACTAGCATTGCTCTTGTGTCGTGCTGCTGAGCTAGCGCTGGTGGAAAGCTCAGTAATTGACCCAAAGCAGGAACAAATTTTACAAGATATTTAGTATTGAACATGTTTATTTCATCTTGGAGAGCCAGTGTTTGGAATTGAGAAAGGGTTGAGGGTCGAGCTGAGTTTGCTTTCGGTCTAGCGTGACGGAAACAACACGTCTTTCTTGATTATTTCCTCAGTCTCATTAGAATCTTTTCTGTTCACATCACAGAATGTGATCATGTAACATCATGCACAAAGTTCTGTGCAAACCAAACACTCCAGGTACTGACCGTAGACTGTGCATCCTCACATTTAAAGGTTATTACTGAACTTAACTTCAACGACTCATTGAGAGGATGATCTTTGCCTGAAGATGGCGCTTGCAGTACAGCAGATGCACTCCGTGCCACGCAGGGAAACAGGAAAGAAGAAGACAACGACTCTCTTTGAGAAAAACCAATCCGATATTAGAGTATCGGATGCAACCTTTTTCCTCGTCTTCCAAAAAATAAACACTTACAAAGATAAACAATTCTTTATAGATGTATATAAAGCTTGCACAATGGATGTAAACGGTTTTCACAGTTTCGTAATTCCAGTGCCAAACTGTTTTGTTGACGCCACTCCTTTGGTCAGATGTGTGCGCTCCCATTGGTGCCTATGGTTTTCGATCGATGCATGTTCGCGCACAAAACTTTGGACCAAAAATTCAGATTGGTGTGAAGATGCAGTTGTTCCCATCCCTGACCTCGAGTGATATCGGAACTCCTCAACGAGAGATCTGTCCTCTTCTAGCTTTAACCGCTTGCATCGTTTCACAATCAGTGTTATTTCTTTGGATTTTAAAATGCTTGGAGCTTCAGTTTGAACTATTGTAGATGGCTAAGCTTCATGTTTACAGGGTACTCAGGTTTTACCTCAAATTGTCAACATTTTATTTAGAGACCACTTGCAAACTAACAATTCTCATAAAGGTGGACAATCTTATGTTTTATAAGCATGTGATACTGACATGAAGAAGTATTCCGGACCCACGCACCTCCATCAAAAACCATGGACACCTACAGGACCTCACACATCTGAACGAACGAGGTTTGCTAACGAAAAAGAGTTTCGAATTGCCATATCGGGTCCGTTCTTTACAAGAAGAAAGACCAATGAAAGCTGGCACTTTTGATCAAGTGAGCAGGATGTAAAAGAGCCGTTCGTGGCGCTCATCCCAAATTTTCATACCGTCATCTTACAGGAAACAGAAATACAGAAAGAAAATAACTCGCCAAAAATCCTCTCTTTCTTACTGTTAGCCACCAACAGTATAAACAGCTCAACAGCCATGATTTTTTTCTTCGTTCTGATGTATTCGTTGATTTCTTCTCTGTCGTCGTCTTCTTCTTCTTTCCTGTTTCCTGAAGTTTGTTAACGACATCTTCAGGCAAGGAGAGTCATTGCATCAATATTCCCCATACCCAGACAAAGAGCACCCTACTGAAAAGCCATCCAAAGATTTGAGCGAATCTCAATTAGGATCAATTTGTAGATGTTTTTAACGTCCAAATAAAGGTCTTTGACGAATCGTCAACCCTGGAATTAAAATAAAATTTGTTATTCCATAAACTCTTTCAACTGCCCTTCACCATAACACAGTGCATGTAAAACTATACCCCTTACTTTACAAAATATTGAAGGGATGTACTAAAGTATTTCTAATTGAGTGAGACATGTGGTTCGGCATGTGAGTTTAGAGGGATCTTGGTTTTCCATTTCTACACCTACCCCACTCCACCCTGTTTTATACAACCATGTGAGGTGAAAAGGTGTCCCAATTATCTTTTCAATGAAGAGTAAGGGCTAAGTTGAAGGGCTCTATACGTAGCGAGGCTCCAACCTACCCTCCAAACTAAGGGGTACGATTTCCCAGGAGATGCCACGCAGGCATTACCAAATAGTCCCACAAATGTTTGTAATTTCACGTCATTTTCGTGCATAAACAAAAAAAGTAATTTATAGCACAAGACTAGCTTTACAGGAACTTTTATTAGCCTAATAAAATTGTTGTTACACATGACTTGCGTATGACATGCTGTAAGATGCACAATGTATATATTTTCAGCTATATAATATATAGTGATGTAGTCCTAAAAAAGGTGATGTACCATTTTCCACCTCAGCAATCAGTTTGGAGGGGAAGCACAGGAAAAGGGCACGTGAGAGAAATGGAGTGTTGGTTTTCTTTGAGCATTCTCTAATAGAAAGAGAAATCTGTTAAACCACTAAATTAGCAGATAACGAATTTGAAAATGAATTCACATAATTATTTATGATGCCTAACATTAATTATGATTTATGACTCACTACATTTTTAGGTAAAGTAGTACTGTTAATGACATGGAAGAGCAGAATGAGCTTTGTGTCGTGATACAAACAGGGCATAGCCGTGAACTTCATGACTATACTTTAATGAGGCTGTATTGTTTTGTTACTTATTGTATTAAGCCTTTAATATCTAGCCACTCAAGAATCTTTGCTACCCCCTCACCTCATGCACCCTTTGTCCAATCACGATTACTCAGTAGCGAAACTTCCATCACTGGCTACACACACCAACTGCTATCTACCAACCGCTAGAAAACTATGGCTTTTAGCCATAGCCCCAAATTACTTTAGTTTTCCCATCTCATTATCTCTTTAACCTTTAGTTAAGTCCAGAGCCTTTTTGAGTATTTTTTACTACTTTACAATTTGCTGTAATAAATTACCTTTAAAATTATTTATTACAGTTTTAAAAACTTTACAGTTTTTGTAGCCATGTTTCATAACTCCATCTTCTTTTTTTACACATATGTTCTAATTATATTCCACAACAATCCTGAAATTGTACAAAAAAACAATTCCAAGTATTACATTTTGTATTTTTTTTACTGCAAAATCTCACAAATTGACAATGAAAAGTTTTTATATTTTAATACAAAAATCCAAAATGTTGAGACGAAATACAATTCCCCAAAAGGAAAAACAAGGTCAAAATAATGTGAATTGTTTACAGAAATTATACACTGTTCCAAGCACTTTTTTGTACCAGAACCTTGAAAAACACAAGCCATATCACAGGTTTTGTACTTCAAAGGGTTTTCCCTTTTTTCACCGTTAGATAGCACTGAAGCCACCAAGAGACTTTTTGTCACTATGTTCAGAAAGTGACCAATGAGATTTTAATGGAAAATGAACAAATCTTTCAAGAACCAAATAGCTTTTCAAGTAGCTTTTTCAAGCATCTGTACTGTACTCAGGTGTTTTCATTTGGGGAGACTTTTTACTTTAACTGTACTACATTTCAAACTCAAATATCTTACTTTTTAAATATCAGTCTTTCCTTTCAATTGGTCAAGTAAGCACGAGCCACCAATCAGAGTTCAGCGCGCTCTGTTTTGAAATGCTGTTTTACTGGAGTAATATTTTAGTGAGTGGATCTTTGCTTTAACTCAATTACTTGGTTTGTGTACTTTGTCCACCACTCATTTCACATAAATACATGTGTAACCCTGTATTCCTTTCTGTGAGCTCAATGTTCCTTGCAATCCCCATAGTTCATAGCTGTGATCTCTGACCAATCAGATTGATTGCTAGTGCAGCTCATCTCTATGCAGCTCAACTGACTGGCAGGTGAGGGTTGGTCAGCAGGGGGCGTGGTGAAAACATGACTGCGGAAGGGACAGGGTTTTTGCGGAAGCTTAAAATACTAGGTGATTCAAAGAGGCTGTTTATGGTTAATATTGAAGTTTAGAAAGTTACTAACGGTGCCGTGCTTGTACAGACGGCTCATATATTTATTAAAATGCTTTAAAAATCCATCCTTTACATGAGTTTTTTTAATTCACACGGAGCTATCGCATGATGTTGTAATGGAATACTACAGATGAGAATAACTCTACTGTTTATAAACAAGAGATCATTACAATCTTTTAAATTTATCAAAGTCAAAAACACAACTCCAGAATTACTCTGCACCACAATTTGATGCACAGTATCAGAAATCGCTCATTTTTTGCAAGTGTGTGATAGACAGGATTTCACGTTGAGGGTGTGTGTTTGGGGGGAGTTGAGGGGGGCAGATCTTGTTAATAATTCAGATGAGGCTCGTTATCATGGCAGCGCAGATCCTGCTCTGATTCCACCTTAATTAATGCACACTCTGTAACACACATGCAAACACCCCCTCAGCCTCCTAGCAATCGCACACACCCTCATGCGCCACACGGCCATTCGTTCACAGCCTTCTCTCTAGATGTTTCTGCATTTGTCAGATAAAAAAACAAGCATAGGTGATAAAGTATTATTTGACTGATTTTAACCTGCTGTTTCTGCCTAGTGCAAACTAGAATGAGAGTGAAATCAGCAATGCCACGGTGACCTCTGACCCTGAGCGCATTGCTCTTTACTTCTTCCATTAACGACAATTTGCTCTGGAGTCCGCCATGTGCTGCTATTATCAGGTGCTTACATATTTAATCAGATCTTCATAAGATCCCCCCCCCCCACTGGAGCACTAGGCAAACTGAGATTGATGAGCTGTAATGGGCGAGAGGAGAGCTGGCATGATTAATGTATGCACAGAGGAAAGCTGCCAGCGCAGTTCACTCCAACTCCAGTCGGGCACCTTCAGCTTTGTCACTGACCCTGTAGTCAAAAAGAACAGACTTTGACAAGTGACGTCAAGTCTACTCAACTTTGAAGCCCATTCAGGCTTGAACCACACACATTGGCTTGGACTAATGCTTAAAGAGATATAAACGCATACGTGCACGGACATACAAGTTGTTTCCAAACCTCTGAACTAGCCCTAGATCTTCTGTGGATGCAGCTTTCTCACATCCTTCTGTCTCTTCATGAAATAATGTTGAGATCAGGGCTCTGTGGGGGCTGTGCATCATTTCCTTTTTCTTTTTTATGTTGCAGGATATACATTTGGGGCCAATCATAGGCCACTCGAACTTGCATGATAAATACCTCCATGTAACCAAATCTCCAACTTCATTCTAATCATTTGATGAAGAAACATACTTCTGCTACATCTTTAAATTTAAAATTTTGACTCGTCAGTCCAGAGCACCTGGTGCCAGTTTTCCAAACCAGTGCAAACGTGAGTCCCTTGGCCTTGTTCTTACGGCGGAGGTATGGCTTAGTTAGGGTAGCCTGCAACCTAGGTATGCTTAGGAATTGCTGCAACTGGAGGCAGCATAATTTGAGACCAGAAATATAGTGTGGTGAAGAGGTGGAGGCGGGGCAGCTTGAATAAACATCAACTTGTCTCTGATTTGAATGTGCTTATACATGATTCAGAAATAAAGCCATCTGAAGATTATGGGCTAGAAAGCTTCTTAAAAGCTCCTCCTGAACTTCGTTATATAAGCACGAATAAACATTTATGATAAAGAAAAGCTACCTTGTGTCGCGCCATAACATTCATTCATTTTCCAACCCGTTTATTCCCTTTTGGGGCCACGGAGGTCTGCTGGTATCTATCTCCAGAGCACATTGGGCGAGAAGCGGGGGTACACCCTGGATAGGTCCATCGTAGGGCAGCCGTAACAAGTCATTTAAAAAGAATATAGATTTTAAAGAACAAAAATTGTGAAACTTTAAACGTGGTTTGACTGAGGATTTGCATATGAGATGCGTTTTTGTTAAGTTTATCCTTCGCTTCCTCACTGAGGATCAAAAAACATGGAATGCTTTCAGTCACTTCCAGTTTGAGTCCAAATTTGGCTTTACCTCTGTTTCATCAAATTGAAAGATATTTGTTGACAAAACTTATTTCTACACATATTTTAAGAAAATGCTTTGAAATTTTTCAAAAACTCAAAAACTCAAAAAATTATTTTATTTTATTTTTTTTTTGCATAAATCTTTTCATCTACCTCAACCGTTTTTTAAATACATGAAATTGCTAAGATCTTACATGATGTTACTGATGTCGGAAAAACTGGTTGTGTTTTTTTTCTTCCTCATTTATTGTTTGTGTCTGTTACAGCCCTCTATTTATTCCGTCTAGGGGTAAGAATAAATGAGGGAATTTTACCATTCAAGGTGAAAACAAATGCAATAAAGAACTAATGATTACGGAAATAAAGATGGAAAAATAGGTAGATAAAAAGATTTGTGCAAAAAATGTAAACAAATATTGATCTGATAGATTTTTATAGTAGTTCAATTTAATGGCTGTTAGTCACAAACAACACAAAAGGGTAGTGAAATTGAACAATGCACAAGGGTTAAACAAAAAGAAATAAAGTGATCCCAACTTTTTGAACACTATGCTCAAACATGGACCCCGTCCGCACAAAGTAGGTATCTACTAACCACATCTAGTGGCACCCTTTTTTGGGTTCCTTGGGTGAGTGGAGCTCTCGCTACTGAGATCAGACAACTGCTGTCACATAAGAATCAATAAAAGTTTACAGTCAACACAGAGAAAACTGCAAAAAGGGCAACACTGTGTTGGGGTTGTACCTAAAGCACTCTTTCATTGTGAATGCTCAGAAGCTGCTCTCGGTTTAAAGAGGTGGAGCACAAAAGCTTCAATTCATTCAGTAACCAATGAATATTTACCATCTACTACCTACTAGGCTGGGCGGCACAGTGGTGCAGTGGGTAGTACTGTGGCCTTCCAGTTAGAAGTTTGTCGAAGCCCGGGTACTCCGGTTTCCCAATCCCAAAAACATGCAGCAGGTTAATGGAATAATCTAAATTCCCCTTAGGTGAATATTGCCCTGCGATGGACTGGCGACCTGTCCAAGGTGTACCCATGCCTCTCGCCCAATGTGCGCTGGAGATAGGCACCGGCAGACCCCCTTTGTTCCCAAAAGGGAATACGCGGGTTGGAGAATGAAGGAACACCTACTGGGCATATTGTAGAAAAACAAACGACAAGAAAATATCCCGGAAAAGGGCTGAACAATGGGTAGCATTCCAGAAAGCAACAATTGAAATACAATTAACTTTGCACAGCTTACCTGATCTAGGAAAGAAAATATCCAAAAGTCTTTAGAAAAGGAGCGCTCTACTTCCATTGTACTTTCAATACAAACCTCATCTAAACTCAAAGCTAAGTGCTCACTTTCTGTCCCTAAACACACACTGGGTCAAACAATGGTTTCTCAGACACCTGGACGCACACAGAAGAAACAGAGCTCTCTGACCCTGACCCCACTCACACCCTACTCACGACGCCAAAGCTGTGGTGAAGAAAACATCTCTCAGGTTTTGATCCGGAATGGAGAGAGTTGAACTCTGCTCTGCTGGATTCAGAGACAGACTGAAGATGAGTCTCTCTCAGTCACTGCGGCCATGTCCACACATACAGGGTTTTAGCCCCGAAATGCTGTAGTGACAAATGAACAGGTGGCAGTCGATTTGTGGCGTTTTTAAAATGATTATTTAACACTGTGTGTGCACAAACACAAGTGCCTCTTTCTGGTGATCAAATAGTGAACATGTAATCCTGTACATGCTGTAAGCCATTATAGTGGATTAAACAGCAACATATTCCTTGCTTTAGCAGTCTTCTGTAAACACAGCATGACGACAACAAACTCCACCCTACCTAATACAAAAAACTCCACATGGAACCAGGGTGCAGAGCCGGTTTCAAATACACTTCATCTTGGCTGGGGTTTTCAACAATGTGTGGTTACATGTGCTGCGCTAATGTGTGGATAGAAAGCTAACCTCGTAGAAAAATGCCTGCTTTCAAAATAACCAGGTCTGTGAGGACAGTGCCTTGATTGGCAGCGGAAGCACTGAAGAAGTGATGCTTAAAGATGTCAAAAATCTTCACACTTTGTGATTGATTCGCTTGCAAATGTTGATTCGCTTGCCGCTTGCAGTACAACAGATGCACTCCGCGGCACACAGAGAAACAGGAAAGAAGAAGACAGAGAGGAAATCAAAAAACATATTGAAAAAAGGATGGATGATCACAGGGAAATGTCTCCATAAATGTGGAGAAAAGAAAGGATTTATGTTGTGCTATTTCTTTCCTGTTTCCTGCGCAATGCCTCTATGACATCTTGGGACAAGTCCCACCGAGTTGCTTTTTGATGTCCTACTCATGTCATCAACAGAGCCAGCTACATTGGTCAATCTCCTTGCGAAAACGAATCCGCCAATCCGAAACTCGTTTTCATTGGCATTTTCGTTCGATCAGATGTGTGAGGCCTTATTGTGGGAAAATCCCAGACGCACTGCTGAACTGTCATGCATCAATGTATTTCTGACCAGTGTTGTATTTGGTAGCCATCTAAGTTTTAGTTTTTAAAATGGCTTTAGTTTTAGTAACATTTGAGTCATTTAAAAATGTAATAGTTTTAGTCACGTTTCAGTCGACGAAAATCAAAATTGTTTTAGTCAAATCAAATCGTGTTGGGCGCGACCAGAAAAGGATAACAAGCGGCAGTGGGTACTTTATATTTTAAATGACAGATTACTGTCACGAATCATGAAAAGCAGAAATATCATGCTGCTTTTTATTTGCTTTGATACAGGTGCTTGTAATGTATTTTTATTTTCGTGCGACAATGTGCCTCGATTGAAAACCATGGCCGCCAACCGACAATGCGCATCTGACCAAACAAACGGTGTTAATGAAAAAGAGTTTTGCACTGCTATATCGGATCCATTGTTCGCAAGGAGAATGACCAATGAAAGCTGTCACTTTTGATGACTTTTGAAGAAGAACGTAAAAGCTGCCAGGTGGCGCTCATCCCACATTTTCATACCGACTTCTCACAAGAAAAGAAATCCTCTCTCTTTTTTCACATTTTTTCCACTCCCTGTGATCAACCACCAACAGTATAAGATTTTTTTTTACAAATTTCTTCTCTGTCATCATCTTCTTTATCTTCTTCATGCTCTTCTTCTTTCCTGTTTGTCTGTGTGGCGCACAGTGCATCTGTTGTATAGCAAACGTCCTCTTCTGGTAGGGAGTATCATTGCATCAATATTTTATTAACGAAAACGAAGAGCACCCTGCTGAGAAGCCATCCAAACAAAACTCAATTCAGATCAGTGTCTAGAGGCCAACACCAACAGTAAATAAAACTTTTAAAAGTTACAGTTTTAGGGCAAATGAAGCTGATTTCCTTCCACATGAGCTTTAAATCTCAAAACAGATTTTCAGTGTTAATCCAGCTAAAGGTCAGTGTAATGATGATTCTCTATTAACTCAAGTTCATCAGGGTTCATTCTTATTTTTGGGATAAATGTTGGACAGCAATGTTGTATCAGTCTGAGAGTGAGAGTGTGAGTGTGTGTGCCCATGTGTGTCCTTCCGCCTGAGCGCTGCTGTCGTTGGGCATTGCTCATATTCAGCTTGCCAGGCTCTGCAGATCATAAACAGATAGAGAGAGGACGGAGACTGTTCACGATGCAATACAATATTTTAATTAGAAACATTACACACTGCAGACGTAACATTACGTTTATATGTTAGGGATGAAAAAAAACATTTAGGCTTTTAGTGCAGTCAGAAAATAACTCAAGTCAAGCAGCTGTTGCATTACTTTTGGTTCACTGACACAGCATGCACCCCAATGCATTGTGGGATGCAGAATTCCCTGCACAGTGCAAATTTGGGGAAATTAAGTAGGTCATCTGGGTAATCTGTGCATTCATAATATTCTATTGTGTGCTTAGCAGATACCATATGCAGCCATGAGCTTTATACATCCTGCACCGCCGCCATTGGTTTTGAGTCTCTCATTATATCCTGAGACAGGAGGAAAGCAGGCCAAGCAGCTCACAGTTACAGCTACAGATATCCGTCTCTCCACATCTCTCCAGTTCTCAAGCAAAAACAATCTATGTCTCAGTATTTCCTAACCTATGATTTTAATAATCCCAGTTCCCTTGTGAAATCTCTGACGGGCTTCAGTATAATATAGCTTCTGTTGCATACGCTAAGAGCAAAGCAGCATACTGTCTGGGGAAGATGGATGGATGGATGGATGGATGGATGGATAAATGGATGGATGGATGGATGGATGGATTTTTAATGACCAAAACAACATTTCTGAGGTTATTCAATGAAATCGTTCCATTGGTTTTTACATAAATGCTGCCCCAGTTACATTGTCTCTCTCTCCCTCTAACGTCCTGTCTCATCTTCACTGTCCTAAGTGAAGGCTAAAGCCACAAAAAAATTAATAAAAATATGCATTTCTTGAAGGTAGCTGGGGCACCATTTGCTATACAGTGCCTATTTCAGAACATATACAGCACAACTAACACACACCAAACTGGTACATGAAACAAAACCAACCATTAACTCTAGACACAACGGCATTTTCAAACATTTACATTAGTTTAGCAGATGCATTTATCCAAAGCATTTTTTAAAATGTACTCAAAAACTTTTTTTTTCATTACATTACACAATAATTACATTAATTATAAAATTTTGTCCTTTTTTCACTTAAAAAATTACAAAGAGTGAAAACGAACCGTTTTTATGTTTTATAACAAAATTAAAAAGTGCTCAGGCAAAATAAATTCATACACCCCCCCCCCCCAGAAATATATATATAAAACAGGAAACTTCTCCTAAAACCTTATACACTGTTCCAAGCAGTTTTTGTGCCACTGTGCTTTTTAGTGCCAGAACTTTAAGAAATACAAGCCATATCACAGGTCTTGTACTTTCTATGGTTATACTTTCTTTCCTCTACTAGACGCCACTGGTGACACCAGTTTGTAAAATGGAACTGATTGCACATTTTAATTGATTTACCGTGCAAATTATGAGTCATAACTTTATGTAATGTTCGTTTAAAACCAGAAATATCAAATCTTATAACACTTTCTTATATTTGAAATGAAAGTTAAACATAAGCTGGGTCGTATCATTCCTACTTAATTCAATTCCTACTTGATTGGCACACACACTGGAACCCTTGAGCCCACAACCTTTACATTACAGACTGAAACCCAGAGAAAAGCTGTGAAGTGAAGTTGTGACATCAGAACCCACTGTAATACTGTATCAAGCACAATACTATTAAATACAAAATTATAATATTTATGAATTTAAAACATAGATATTTTGGGCTTAGATTAATAAACATAAGTCAAATAGTGCAAAACTTTTCCATATCCTGAACACGTTTCACTTTCTGCAAATTTGAGTTGTTTTGCTTGTTCATCGTTTCCTCATTGTTTGACTAATTTCACCGCTGTAATGTTTTCAAAACATCATTTTGATGTGCGTGAATGTTCATATATCTGAGATATGGCCGTTGTGTTTATGACAGTAAACAAGCTCTTTTTTGATTATAAATGTGCCGTTGAGTCTTAGATGTACACTAAGTTAATTGGACTGTATGTGAGGCTAATTAATATTCTCAGTCTTCAGTTTTTTAATGAAGTTCTCCGTTAGTCTCCCAAAGACTTCACATTCCTCACACCCCCACACACACACACACACACACACACACACACACACACAATCAAACGACCCCTCCCCCACCGCAACACACATACACTGGCATATGCACACACAAACACTTAAAACACACTATCCAAGCATCCTCATTAGCAATTCATGAGCTGGGTCTCATTAGACACTAAGTTTTAGCGCGGGCCTCTGAAGTCGATGGCTAGAGCTGTTATTAATATTTCATATGTCTTCCCATTGAGGAGCTAAAATAAAAAGAACTTTCTATGCTTGAGCTATAAAGTCACTCGAGCTCTCCTCCTTTACCCCTCTTCCTCTTCTTTCCCTCCATTTCCCTATCGTTAGATTGCTTTTATGTACTGCTTCTTTCTTCAGCACTCCATCTCTCCACCCCTCTCTCCAGCGAACAGACCCTAACTCAAACTGACTTAATTGGGCTGTCTTTGTTCCAAGATATGTGGACCTACCATACATTTTCCCATAGACACAAACCATAGACTGAGTGGAAACCTATATAAAATTACAAATGAGACCCTGTTAAAAATCTTACAGAGACACTCCACTCCATCAGATGCAACCACCCCAGATAATACACTATTGTTATACAATGTCTCCGGATGTGGGCATTTGTGTATTTAGCATTAGCTTAGCATAGATAACTGAATTAGAGCTGTAGCGTTTCACAAGAAAATGATCAAAGAGTTTCCACATGAATACTTTACTTTTGGAATTAGGAATAATTCTCTCTTGATTCCTGAGAATACTTCAGGAAAAACCACAAACGTGAAGTTTACACTCTTTCTTCAGGCAGGCTCAAAAGCTCCCTGTGTTAAAAAAATGCAAATATTATAAAGCAGCGCAGTGTTTTTTTCATTGCAGGATATTTATTTGAAAACAAAACATGAGAAAGCCAAGATGCAGCTTTGTGTTTCCTCGGAAGGATTACAGCTCAGTCTTGATGCTCAGTTTTTTTACATATTCTTTTAATTGTGACACATTTCTACTACTACCACTAATACTAGCTAATACTATTAAATGGGTATTATTCCTGACTATTTCTTTTAATATGGCCCGAACAACACCCAGAGCAGAGGGAACACCGGGAGCTGCCCCACCATCTGGGTCGGTAGTGTCATCTTCGGAGTTGTTGGGTCACACAAAGCTAATAAAGCTGTATTTTCTATCATAATTCCTTAAAGCGCCTTCAAACTAATAGATTAACAGGCCACAATGTCAGAATGGGCCTGGGGGGGGGGGTCGAACCACCATCCCTTTGGTTACAGGATGACCAACTCCACCCCTTTGACCTTGTCAATAATTCGTAGAAATTATTCATGTAAAAAGGGATGAATTAGTGTAAGAAAATATTTTAAATTCAGCCGTATTCCATATTTGGCAGAAAAGATCCTGAATGGCAGAAGTAGATACAACTGTTGTGAACCCCCAAACCAAATATTTTCCTTCTTTGACTTTGGGAGAAATGTTCCCCTGTCTCTCAGTAGAACTATAGCTTGATTCCTCAGAGGAAGAACAGCTGGGCAGCATGGAACCAATATTACCCTAAAAGGAGCCCAAACCTCCTTTCCATCCACGACAGTAGCTTCTCAGGCTACTGTAGCCCCCTCTTCCTTAAAGTTTGGTACATTTTCTGCTAATTTCCTTATGTCAATGTTGCTTTCCTGAAATTGTTAAATCGTTGTATCCTTTCGTAAAGACTTGTTTAAAGAGTGCACAGCCAAATGAATTGTATTCCGTCACGTTTCATCAGAGAGGTGTTTTACACCAATGCAGCCTGTGCTGTAGATCTTGTGCAGAAACGTTCAGCTTTAGAAATCCTCAAAGCCAGAGACTTTTACAGTAGTTTAAGGGGCAGGTCGGGTCACTTGGAGATAAAAGTGCATCCCCCTCAACAATTAGAGGTAGTTTGCAGCCATCTTGTGAGGCTGTTGATCGAGGAGCACAATAGGAGGCTGCGCTGCAAGCCAGCAAACAGCTTCATGGGAAAGATCGCGGGAAAATGGAGCTCCATACGGCGCCCTTGCTCCGTCTCTTTTCAAGCACCCCTTTTATTTCCCCCTCTTTTGAACCCTATCAATTTTCCCAGCACATTCTCTACCCTGGTTTTGTGGCTTGTTTGCCACCCCTCCTCCATCGCTACCCTGCTTGGCTGGGTTCTTTATAAAGAGTTTCTCTTTCAACATCATAGCCATAACCCATCGTACACCCCCAGCACAGTCTCACATGCACCCTGACTCTCCTGCATTCAATTCCCAGTCTTTCTTTCTCTCTCTCTCTCTCTCTCTCTCTCTCTCTCTCTCTCTGCCTACTATGGTCAGATCTCATGGGGAAAGACAGTTGGCAGGAAGCAGGCTTGCTGCTATAGCAACAGAATCACTCCCTCTCCCACAGGTCTCCTTAGCAACCGGTAGCTTGGCATAGTTGTAATAAACGGACCCTATGTGCCAGGGAAACAGAGCATGTATGTGTGTGTCATATGTTCGCAGGCGAGTGCATTTTTTACGTGAAAGGGTGAAAGACGCATTCCTCTACAGCGCACACGTTTTCACTGAACACCAAACCTGCAGTCGCTTCGGGAAAAGTGAACGCCCTTTTTCACAAGTTTGAATTTTTAAATCTGAAATGCATTAATGCAGCCGCTTTTTAATTATCAATCATCTGACCAGGTGCTTCCCAATCTGTTTGGTTTTGATTAAAGCGATCGGCTCATTCCATGCCCTGCAACTGAAATAATCAATGCGTGACTTAATTAATGATTTACTAATTAACTGAGCATGCTCTGACTAGAACAGAAGATGACTTTGTGCTTGATGATAAAGTCAGTCAGTCAGAAAGAGTGTGTGTGAGAGAGAGTCAGAGAAAAACACAAAGAAAAATATATTTCATTTGTTGAGAATCAATCATTTGTATTTTATATTTATTCACATTGTGAATAACCTGTAAGTCATTCCTCTATTTTATTCATGTTCTATACCTGCTCATGAATTCTAATTATGGTCGATGGGATCTCCTGGTGCCCATTCCACCTTACAATGGGTGAAAATCAGATGTTGTCAGATGTTTGCGCAAAGATTAAGAACCAGACTTGTTGTATTTTACAAGATCCAGCAATCTTGCTCTGATGATGGTAGCGTTTGACCTTCTCCAGCGCATTCCAAAGATTCTCAATGTCGTTGGGGTCTGGATTTGGTGATGGCCAGTCCATGTGTGAAAATAATGTCTCATGCTCCCTAAAACACACTTTCAAATTATGAGCTGATTAATCCTAGTATCAGGAGTCAGCTGTTTTTGAGCACATCCTATTGCTGAACCTAGACCTGAGCAACTACAGCTCCCCCAGATCTTAGCAGTGCCCTCACAGACGTGTACAATAGGCAGGGGGAATGATGGGAGCATCCCTTCATCTGCCTCTCCTCTTGCCCTGATGTGCCCATCACTGTGTAACAGGGTTGATCTGGACTCATCAGACCACATGACATTTTTCCAATGCTCCAAAATCTTTCTGCTCCGAGCAAACAAAAGCCTTTTTTTCAATTAGACTCACTGATGAGTGGTGTGCTACAATACACAGGATGCAAATTTACATGAATTTAAACATTAATTAGGGCAATTTTACTGTCTGTTGGTAATCTTTTGTTTGCGATTTACTGTTTGAAAAGAAATGTGATGTATTTTTCTACTATCAACTCAGAACAGAGGATTTCTGTTTCGGTATGTGTGCATTTTATCAGCTGTTGTGAAGCACTTATCTTTCGATACTTGTTCTACAGCACCAAGCCACACCCACACCCCAACCTACTCTGCGCAGCGGTACACACCCATTTTTTTGCATTTTTTAAAAATGATCTGGGGCAGATGAAACCTGAAACAGGCGAGGCTCATGGCCCTTTAAGGCTACACAGCTGTTCAGTCTTGATCCCTTGAGTTCACTTCACTTTGTGCGTGTGGAAAAGCTCTTACTTTCACTAGGAAACACAGCCCTGAGTTCTACTAGTGTTTTTCTTCTATTTAATCTTCATCAATTCGCCGATTACAACAATTAAACACATTTTCCTCAAAGTCCCAACTATCTTTTCAGTTTTAGATAATGCGTTGGAATGTGTTCTTTACCCAATTTTAGTCGTTTCTGCGTCTCCTTAGATGTTTTCTTAGCTTGATGCCAATGATTTGATCCTTCTCAAACAGATGAACATCTTCTCCATGACCACAGGGTTTCAGCATTTCAGCCGCTGGGGTTAAAGAACTTCTAGTTGAAAGATCATCGCCCATACAGTAACTATCCAATCGGAGGCTCGTACCTATTTTCTTGGTTTTTGGCCTGGCAGTTTATATGTCTAACAAACAGATGCAAGCTCCACCAGTTCTTATCTTATTTTACAGAATTTGTTGTACTTACATTTTTTATATAAAATTATTGTGTTGGCTTGTGAAAAATGCATCTTCTCCTTGATCGCTCAATTAATTTTCCTGGATATCCAAATTGGTCTCACTCGAGTTGCTATGTGTTTTCAGACTGATCCCACTAAATGAATTCTGGGAAATGTTCCATTGACTTAACATGAGGTCAAACTGAGAACTTAAAAAACTTGAAACAGACAGCACTAGTGAAGGTTATCAGGCAATAACCTGTTAACTACTGTGCAAAAGAATTTGAACCCTAGGCTCTATAATGGGTCCAAATGTCCCACTCACTTATAACGGCCATTAAAAATAAACAATTAAACGGCAATGAAAAAACCTTCAAGATGAAACCTCATAGAGCATTACTATTTTTTAGTTTAGTTTTATTTACTATTTTTATGACGTCTCTGATGGCTCCCAAGTAACCAAACTGTCTACCCTAGCAACCAAATTTTCCGAACTCCATCCCAGCTTTGGTAAATGATAGACATTTGGGTTGTTTTATTTCACTCACAGTGACGAGGGGAACATAAATGTAATCTCTTACTCCTCTATCACAACCAGGCTGTTTTCCATAGCAACCAAATTACCATTTTTCAGCCTAGGAACAAAAAAGAGGCATGAGGGTTGGTTTATTTTACTCATATTGATCATTATATTATGTTACTCCTCCATAGAAACTTTTTAGCCTAGCAACCAAACTCAGCTTCAGTTAATGATAGGAACATCAGACTTAAATCACTCATAGTGAGAAGGGAACCATTTAATGACATCATTGATTTCCCCTTTGCAACCAGATTGTTTAACCTAGTAACTGATTTAAAAGATCTAATGTGATTAATGGATAAAGGCACGAGGGGCACATTTTTAAAAATAGCTTTAAGTTTGACTTTAGCCATCGAGCTATAATTATATAGTATAGGTCTAACTCACACTGTGTGAAAGTTACCCTGGACAGGTCATCCGTCCATCTGAGGGCCTCGTTCAATAACCCTTCACCTTCACATTAGACTTTAATTCACCTCACCATGTTTTTTAATTCACCTCACCATGTTTTTTAATTCACCTCACCATGTTTTTTAATTCACCTCACCATGCACCCCACACAAGCACTGGAGGAACAGACCAACTTCACTCAGGAAAGCCTGGAATCAGTGACCTTCTACAAGCCTCAGTGATGTAATAATAAATTATATAATAATTATAATTTATGTGGTTATTTTGTTGAGAGAATAGTTTTATCGTAGCACATTTAATTTTAATTTAAGATGAATGCACCTGTGTAAAAGACTTTAATCTCAATCCAGCACTGGTATCCGCACACTCCCCCTGAATCATCATCATGTGAGGTAAACACTGCCCCTGTCTGGGCTTTTTGCCATTCGACGACCAGGCAAACGTATGCCAGGGCACTCATGCTTCTCTGTGCCCTACTACGCAATGACAGAGAACTGGCTTTCATGCCCTAAAGGTCTGGTCAGCTCTGGCATGCCGGGCTGATTTTCCGATCCCCTGCACTGCTCTAAGATGCTCCTTAATCTGCCTGTTCTATTTTTAAACCTCTCTCCCTTCTTTTGCTCCATCAGTCTATCCTTCCCTTCCTCCCACTCTCCCTCCCTCAGGCTCTCCCAATTCCCAGGAAACTTGGCACAGCTCACCCACAAGCTCCAATTAGAGTTTGGTCAAAAGGGATGGAGCACACTAGCTGGCTGATCCCACCAACAGGCCCCAAGGAGCATTAGCTTCATTGCTGTGATAGAGACTTGGCCCCTCCCCTGTGCTACGGTCCCTCTGGGAGATGAGCATTCCAAAGAGAACTGGGTGGTAAGAGAAGCCTTCTGCCACCTGAGGATGGGTTGAAATGACAGGATTGCTCCATTGTTGGGAATGATTTGCTGAGAGCATGGTCTAAGTTTGCTCAAATTGAACTGAAAAAAGTGATGTCAATGCTCATGCTGTGTTCAATATTACACTGTTCTTTAGTACAAAAAATAAATTTATGATTAAAAAAATGAAACGCTGCTTACACTGCGGAAGACTAGCATTTTCATAATTGAGGTTTTGGAGGATCCCTGCAGGTAAAAACTCTCCTCGTCTGGTGATCGACCAATTGTTTAGGTTGTTCATTCATTTTTCAACCCGCTTGTTCCCTTTTGGAGTCACAGGGGTCACATCTCCAGCGCACATTGGGCGAGAGGCAGGGGTACACCCTGGACAGGTTCCAGTACATCACAGGACAACATTCACTCACACATTCACACTTACAGGGAATTTAGATTAACCTAATCACATGTTTTTGGGAACCGGAGCACCTGGAGGAAACCCACGCAAGCACGGTGGAGAACATGCAAACTCTTTCCAGGAAGGTCACCGGCGAGCCTTGAACCGACAACCCACTGCACCACCGTGCCGCCCTGTTTAGGTTATGTACAGCCAAATTCAACCTCCATACATCTGACAAACCGACCGACCTCCACCCTTCCTCTACTGACTTGTTTTATAGAGGCTCAGCTTGACCTTGCTTGACTCAACAGGTTTTTGGAAGCTTCGTACACTTTAGAGGTAGTTTTTTTATTCATTTGGATGAGGTTCTAAAACCTGGCTAAGATTTAACAAAGTGATACTTTTCTCTGATTGGTAAGAAAATGGTGACACAACTTCCTGTTGATTGCTGACTGCTCAGTTGTTGAGCTCACTGATTGGCCAGGAACTGGATGCATTTATAAAATGTGAAGCATGGCCTCTATTGTTACTTGTTGTGTGAGTGTAGTTTTTGTTTGTGTCTTTTTCTTTTGGGTTTTATGGTGGGGTCCCTGTCATATTTGTTATGATATTACCAAGCGGAAGTATAATGATGTTGCAGTACATGAAGTCAAGACCGCCTTGACCAAGACCAAGCTGAGATCCAAGAGTACAGACACTAAGGCATGATAAGATCAAGCAAAAACCAAGACAAAAACTGAACAGCAAAAACCAGATCAGAAAACAAATAACAATATGTTGTTTTGGGGTCATTAGAAGAGATGCGTGAAAAAAATGTCTATAAAATGTCTTTATTTTAGGAAAGCACTTGCGGGTTGCTGCCAAGATCGAGATCAGAGACACTCGAGACTGAGATGATTCTGAGATCATAGAGACAGAGAACGTGAACGTTGGTTCCGTGATGAGACAGAGTCCATAGAAAATTGGTTTGGGCACTACAAAACTAGCAGTACTGGAAATAGTGGAAACACAAAGGTGAGCCATGGTGAGTTGGGCTAAGCGTGCCGTTACTAAAGTCCAATGGAAAAGTGGATAAGGGCCCTCTTGGATAGCTCACCTGGTATGTCTGGTATTGCTGGGAGTACTGTGTTTCAGTAGCATTCCTCCGGTCCCACATTTATGGAAAACATTGTAGGAGGCTGGGCTTTACACAAGTAAATAGATATCAATCTAGATGTGGCCGGTCTTTAAATTAAATAATAGTGACCTTTAAAAGACAATAAATTGTTATTTGTCGTTCAAATTGGACAAAGTAATTCTACACACAGCTCCTGCTAAACCGACCATTTAAGGCAGGGGTGTCAAACTCATTTTCACTGAGGGCCACATTAGCATAATGGCTGTCCTCAAAAGGCCAGATGTAACTTATAAATGTAAAACAATGTAATCGATTGTAATGTAAAATAAATGTA